>JAQHUG010000553.1:560848-575360 GCA_028555095.1 Dicrostonyx torquatus | reverse complement strand
TCTTTTGTCCATTTTAGATTCTTCTGTTGTGAATTCTTTGTTTAGACCTGTATCCTATTTTTTAATTAGATTATTTTGTATTTTGTTGTATAGTTCCTTGAGTTCTTTATATGTTTTGGAGATTAGCTGTCTGTCAGCTGGGTTGGTGAAGATCTTTTTCCATTCTGCAGGCTGCCTTTTTGTCTTATTTATAGTGATTTTTGACTTACAGAGATTTTTCCGTTTCAGGAGGTTCCATTTATTGATTGTTGCTCTCAGTGTCTATGCTGCTGGTGTTATATTTAGGAAGTGGTCTCCTGTGCCTATGCATTCAAGGCTACCTCTCACTTGCTCTTTTTTCAGGTTCAGCATACTTAGATTTATGGTGAGGTCTGTGATGCACTTGGACTTGAGTATTGTACAATATTCTGCACATATTTTTGTTACAATATTGTGCACAGATATGGATCTCTTTGCAATCCTGCTAACATACAGAAGATCTCTTTGTTTATGCAAGATTCCATTTGGCAAACTGATTCTTTCTCCAGTTTCCATGCTGTACTGACTGCTACAAGCAATAAGGACACAAGGCTGACCAGCCAACTCTCAAAAGAAGCAAACATAGACTTGAAGACTTTTTTTAACTTATTATGTGATGTTAACAAGGTGCATACTCTTGGATTGTTTTCAGTCAGATATAAATTAGAAGACACATTAGACATTGTTTGAATGTTTATAAGAGAAAGAAATTTATAACAAGGTTCTAATTTTGTCGAATAAGCCATAGGAAAGATTAAGACCAAAGCCAGTGACATTCCCACTAACAGTGGCAAGCAACAATAGCAAATATAACCATCATGGCCATAATCATGGTAATAAAATCATGGTAATAATTAAGAATTTGTTCACATGAGTAACAGGATTCTCAAGCTTTTAGCAAGTGAATAGCCTAAGTGAATAGGCTAACTAAACATTATAGAGGTAGAGAAATATTTCCCTAAAGTATGTCTCCACTAATCTAATGAATTACACCGATTTGCATTGTCTACCTGTTCAATAAAGTCTTATCTATCTATGTAATGTATAATGTAGAATTATACATTATACTCTTTTTCCTCAGGGTGTCTTCAATGTCTAAATATGGTTAAAATATTTGTGCTAGTCGACTTTAAGTGACTATTTCAAAATACTTGAGAATAATAACTTAAATAATGTAGTTTTAGTTTCGATTACTGGTCCAGAAGATTCAACTCATAATGAGCTGAATCCACTGCTTTAAGGTTGTTTGAGGAAGAATCATCATGGCAGATGAAGATGGTGGAAGAAAGATGATGGTGAGGAGAGATAAAGGAGGTTGGAGTAGAGAGGAAGATGGAG
The DNA here is from genome assembly GCA_028555095.1 of Dicrostonyx torquatus. NCBI lineage: Eukaryota > Metazoa > Chordata > Mammalia > Rodentia > Cricetidae > Dicrostonyx > Dicrostonyx torquatus. The sequence goes on along the minus strand of JAQHUG010000553.1, from coordinate 574,004 downwards.
AGTGACAGGGAGAGGGATGGAAAAGGGAGACAGTGGAAGAGAGAGAAGTAAAACATAGTATATGAAGGCATGCCTTCTATGACTTACTGTGTCAATCTAGACGGCATCTAACATTCCTTAGGCTATGCTATGAACTAATGAAGTAATTTTCCATCTTTACTCTTTAAGGATATCAATTCTCAAGACATTAGCTCATACCTTCAATGCATATATAAGTCTTCGTGGGGAAGTTCATTCTGAAATTGTAACAGGATATATAATTTTTCATGTTAGTTATGTTTTATCTGATAGACTGTAATCTTTGTAGATATAGAAATCTTAGTTGATCTTATCCACGAAATGCCTGACACACAGTAAGTGTGAGGAAATATTTTTTAAATAAATTAATAGGTATAAGAATTAGAATCTTGTCTGGCTATAAAATGTATGATCAATAAGAGTCCAGCAAAAAATCAATATCTTAATTGAAAATTTACCAAAGGCTTCATTAACTAGTTTTATTGGTCATATTTTGGCTATTTTCCAGGTTGCTAGAAAGTCAGATAATGATTATGAGTTATTGGGATGCAGAGCAGGTGGACTCTATTGGAAGGAATGGGGAGAAAACATTGTAACTGAGACATTTTTCACTATTCACATTTCATACCACTGCTCATGGATTCTGTCCACCCATTTATACTGAGATAAAGGTACCTTCAAACAGGTAATTCTGCCAAAAGAGAAATAGAAAATTTTCTAATCATTAGAAATCAAGGTTTGTTTCTGCTGATACTAAATTTATTTAGTATGTATCATTTGGCATATCTAGTAGAGAAAGATTTATTATGGAGACAGGACACACTGCCAAGCACACACTCCTGTGCTCAGAGCCTTTATCAGTTAAAGGCAAGGTACATGATTTCTTTCATGCCAACCTCAAGCTCTTCAAATCAGCAGGTTCTGTGTCAAACTGACTGTTTGTTAATCCATTTTAGTAAATCCACAAAATATTTGATGGGAGGCATCTTGGTCTTGTCTTTTGTGGGTGCTGATTCATTTTATCTAAAAACCAGAAGCCTGCATTATAGTCCTATCTCTACCCCCTTTTGTTTGCTCACTCTCCTCCCTACTGTCTCCATGCCAAAGACTACATGTTGACACTGTCACCACACTGCTAAGGAAGTTGAAGTTGCACACTATTCTTGTTTACTCAACCTCTTCTGAGGATCTAGCTAGGACCTTGCAAGAAACAGCAAAGTATTACATATAATTTTATTTTATCTATATAGTCTTTGCGTTGTTCATATATATATATATCTGCAATCCATTTTGATCATACTTTCCCGTTTCCTCCTCCAACGTCTCCCAGAGTCATTCTGTCTTCTTCTACTGTTCATGTCTTCTTTTCTTTCCTTGTAGCCTGTTGAGTCCAATTAGAGCTAGCTACTCATGTATGTTGTATCATCTTCTTAAGCCTGGACAACTGAGAGTTCACACCCCTGAAGGATACCAGATTCTCCTTCCCATAGTAGCTATTAGAGACTGAAACTTCTCAGCTAGGGGAGAGGCCTGGAGAACCACTCCTTTAGCCAGAGAATGTTAATTGACTTGATCTTGTGCAGGTAGCTACTGCTGCTGTGAGTTGAGGAGTGTATTGCTCTTGCCATATTCAGTTTTGTAGCCATTTACTGTTTTGTAGCAGTCAAGATGCAGCTACTTACTTAGCAGTTTAAGATGAGATGTATTGTTCTGCTTTAGTTGTTCATGATACTCATCTAGCAAATTTTCATTAGATATTGAAAATAAAGATAAATGTGGCTTCATTTGATTATTGCCTTTGTGATTAAATGCTCTAATTGCATTCATCCCGGCTGAATATTTCTGACACACCCATGGTCTTCTTTGTTTACAGAACAAAGGACAAGGAACTTTTCAATGTCGAGTAGGTTAGCATAATTCTGCATGGGTTTGAAATGCTTCCATATTTTCCCTATCTTCTGTTGGTAAATACTCTCTTCTTTTATATATTTTTATTGATTCTACATAAACAATCCTATGTCTGTGCTTGCAAAATAAGAAAAACATTATTCTCCAGGTATTAAATCATGTTATTGCTTACTATTGTGACTAAAGATCACAGTACTTAAAAATAAAAAAATGAGTTTATTAAAAACTGTAACTTTCTTCATCTTTTATCATAGAACTGTATTTTTTTATTTTTTTAACCCTTTCTCTTCTGTATATTTCTGTTTGAAAGTGGTTTCATCTACAATTTTAAAAAAAATATTGGTTGACTGTCAAATATCGTGAATTCAATTAATTTTTAGTGGAGTTGCATTTTATTCAAAACAGATTAAAAAACAGTCCTATCCTAAATACCTTTCAGCCAGAAAATATGAAAATTAATTATTGTATACGTTTACAATCAAATAAGGTTTAAACATTAAATCAAAATGGTAGAATATTAATCAGCAGAGGAAAATACAAAATGTATGATAACTCCATATGAATTTGTTTTCTAGCCTTTCTTAATTCAGATAGGAGAGTAGTGACACCACACGCATGAAAATGAGGTAGCCTGGAACAAGTGTAGAAGTTAATTTCTTGGGTTCATGGCTGCATGTAACCCTGATGAGTAAATGAGGTTGGTACACAGAGATGTGAAGCTGTCGTTTGAATTGGAACAATATTCTTGAAGTCTGTGCATTCTACCAGTTTTATACCATGCTCTATTGAGAGTTGTTTTCATCCTATGCAAATAATATTCTGATTTTATTTTTTTACATTTGCTCCAATTATCGAGAAATAAATATGTATGAAGACTTTCTGATAAGATGGGTTAAGTACAATTGAATTCCATAGACTCATTCTCACATATTTCATATTAGAAACTTTATGACCTGAAAGCACAAGGCTCTAAAGTATTTCATTGCTAAACTCACTTATATACTTGAAACATGGTTATTTATTCTACTATTGGGAAAAGTGCAGTGTTCCATTATGGAAAATAATTTAATACTGCTCTGCACTCAACAATTATCACATTCTAAACAAGCTCTGTTCTCTTAATCCCCACTGCTATATAGCAGTGCATTAGACATGGTTCTGTGGGTTCTGAGCCCAGCACTCCCCCATCCTTGCTTGGCAATTGGGTTTCACTCATTGGAGACACTGATTGTCATGAAGATTTTCTTGTTTTCTCAAGTAAACCATGTCTTGAAATGTGACTAAAAAGAAGCTATTCTGACAATGTGGCTGAACTTAGGGAAAGTTCAACCTTGTCCAGATGGTAAGATATGATGGTAGTATGTCACAGGTAAAGGCAGCATTAAGAATGCTACTGACAGTTTTCCTTTTGCTTTAATAACAGGTGCTTCAGATTATTTTCTGCAAAATGTTCTCTAAAAATCACAAACTATGGCACTCTGCTTGTTTTGCAAACAAAGGAACCTTTTCCCACCAAAGTGCTAAGTGACTGTGATTACATCAACTATACTGGAGCCCCACTTCTAAGTCATTATGATTGAAGGAGGGTGCAGTTAGACTCACTTCTCACCAAGACTGTGTAAAATATGCATAAACGTAATCCACTATTATGATGAGCTGTCAAAACTGAAAGACTTCCATGAAATGAATCCTCCTGAGACGGACAGTGTGGACTGTGTGTGCAAATGCTTAGTTAAGGCTCAGACATGTATCAGTTTTGCAAAATTGAATTCTGTTTGACATTAGGTCACCAAAATTACCAGCGCTGTTGTACATAGTTATTACCGTCATTGAATTAGATTGACTGCAGGTGGATATGATTTCTCACTAGGAAACAGGTCTTCAAAGAGCTGCGATAACCAGTTTTGACAATGTGATCCCAAACTGCTATGAGCCGGAATTCTCAAAGACTGAGTCAGGAGCTGTTTCTCATGGAAGAGTCCTGCAAACCTCGAAAAACCTATGTACAGTGAGCAACTCAATGTTAATCATTTTTCATGAAATTAATGTTCAATACAAGAAGCTTTGAACAGAATCACAGACATCAATTGTCTTTGCCTGTGTTCTAAATTTTTCTGTGTGACTAGCCTCACTATTTTGTGAAACTCAATGAAAATTTCAAGAAAATACTCCCTGTGACAATATGTAAGATTTACTTTTTAAACTTCCACCCTCAAGCAGGGCTAAAACTACAAGCAGGCATGATCAGCAAGTACAGCTCAATAGGTGAAGTGTTTAAGAATTGCTCCAGGATGGTCTACACTACTAATGAATCTTTCAGCTCATGTTATTTTCTACCAAATTGGCATTGCTTCGCTATGCTCCTGTGATACTCCTCAATGCTGACTTTCCCTCTGGACCCTCAGCCTTTCCTCTCACCAAAGCATATGCATTGTTTCTATTTCGGGAGAAATCCATCTGTCCTCACTGTCTGGAAATATTGTCTGCTGAAGCAACTGCCACAGCCCTTTGTTCCCTTCACCTGACCTGCTCTATGAATATGGATATTCACTGCTGTGTGTGCACCACAGGGGGTGAGAGGACTGCATCCCTGCTGGGGTGGAATCTTGTTACCTGAAAGAAAGTAAGAACATCATCTTTTCATTTGTTCAGTACTTCCACAACTAATTATTGAGGCTTTTCAGATGCTATGGATTATGTTTCACATAAAATACTTTAAACACCTATAGCCATCATTAATTTTTCTTGCTCTTAGGAAGAAGATACCTACTGGAGCTAATCTCAGCTTAAAACAAATATTTCTTCTGGACTGTAGCATGCAGCCTTCCTGGAGGTCACTCAGGAAAAGTTCTACTTATTCTCAGATTTAAGAGATCTCAAGCAATGTCGTCTTTCTCTACTTGAGTATCGTGACAATTAAAATACACCGAAAGTCGTATGAAAAATATGGGTTAACACATAACCTGTTAACATTGACAGAACTGTTAATAGTAAGAATGTGGCTTATATTTGAATATAATGGGATGTAGACAGACTTGCCTCCACCAGCAAAGGGCGGAAGTCAGCATTGTAAATATAGACTAAAAAGTTCCAGCAGAGGAACTTTTGTGGAACGTGGCAGAGAAAGAGATGTGGATCCCCAGTGTGTTCACCCCTGGGCTTTCCTGTTCCTCAGCAGGTTCTCAGTAAAAAGAGACTAGGAGCCATGCCAGGAGGATTGATTTTCTCTGCTAGGAAGAAAATGTGAGTGAGAAGAAGCCTTTCTTTCACCGGAGGAATTTACGACTATCATTTCCTGCTTTGCCTACTTCAAGGTGGAAGGTCCTGCTGAATTTTCTCACCTACATTTCCTTCCTAAAGGTTTGCGAGCTCCCTGGCTTCCACGTGGAGTTGGGTGTTAATTTCATAAAACACACTTCAGAATAAGGACTTAAGCCAGGACATAAAGAATTTTACAGCCCTGTGTATACCTAAACACATTGCACCATTTTCGAAAGGATTAGGCAGATTTTAACAAACCCAATTCTACTATCAAAGGCAACAGTCTCTGTCCAAAGGTTCATCTTAAAATGCATTCCTAAATTAATTTGAAAAGAAATCACTCTCAACAGAAATGCTGTGAGGTGTGGGTCAAAGAATTGGATATTGTGGGAATAGAAATAAAAAAAAAAAAACACCTCAGATAACAGAGTCCAAGGGGAGAGGCCTGTGAAAGTCTGACAAGTCTCAGGAGATGAAAGTACAAGTACAGTCTTTTCTTGAAAGGTAAACGGAGGCACAGAATAGAGACCATTGTGGTCAAACTTAAAATGGGAAAGGGTAGGCTAAAACAGAGATTACCATTTGGATGTCAGCCAGCAAGGAATTGGCTTTTATTTCTAGCAAGGTACACAGCCATAGTTACCTCCTACACAAAAACAAAAGGACAGTTGCTGTGTATATTTTTTTAAGAGCAAGACATTGACACAGAGAAAACAGGTTGTTTTTGATAGCCATGTGCTGGATAGTGAGAGCCGGTGTAACATGTTTCTCTAAAACAGTTTGTCCTTCTTTTTCCTATTAATTTAGAATCTGTCTCTCTTTGTCTATGCTCAGTTATCATGAAAAAAAAAGTCATGGTTAAAAGGGGGAACTTTATGCTCACACACTGAAATCAAAATGTTTAAAATCTCATCTTCTTTCATCGTTAAATTGTGTTTATTTATTTAATTGAGGGAGGCTTGATTTGGAATCCAGGATGCCTGCATGCCAAGTGAGTTCTTTACATCTATCTGTAAACTGGAGAACTCCCCAGCACAGTGCAGAGGTGCTAATGCCTTGAGTACCCTTCTTCCAATAACTCCCGGAGTGCTTAGGAGGGAATCCTGTTAGCTAAATCAGACACATAATAGAAATGTGTTCTCTCCCTGGGAATTCCTATGATTTCAATCCAGCATAATATCCTTGACAGGAAAACTGAATATTCATCAGTTTTAACAAGGATTAGCTGTAGCTTCCTATTTGGGGGTAAACCAAAAGCTTGAATTTAAATGGTAACTTACATTCTCGAGAGATTAGAAAATGGAAAACAACAAAATAACATGCACTCAGTGGAATAAATAAATCTACCTTTGTTAAAGATGGGGACTTGTACACAGTCTTGGCTACTTGTACTTTTTTTCTGTAGAAAAAAATAAGGTTTATTTAAATAGTAACACTGATTGGAATTATAATTTTTTCACTTCACTTTGGAGTTTGCCTGTTGTAAACACCATAGCACTGTTGTATGCTGCTGGGTGAATCTCTCCAGCCTGGCTACCCAGGTTACTGTTTGTTAATCTGAAATGAGCACTCCAGAAGGCAATGTCTCAGAGCACATTGTATTGTTTATCTTCCTTAGACACAGTGTCTCTGTCTGTGGAATGCAGTGACCTACAGTCATTTTCTGCTTCTGTGCTTGGCATTTAGCATTGTAACAAATCTGACTCACAGGGCTCCTGTTCGTAAATCTAATGAAAGGACTAAGTGCACCTAGCATGTTTCCACTATTAGCCCTAGGAGCCTGCTGGAGGCACAAAGGCATTTTAAGTTGTAAGGATTATTTTCATATCACATATGAGAGAACCTGTCGGGGACCGTCGCCCCAACATAGAAACTGATGTTTTTCCCCAAATGTGTCCCCGGAGACGCGTGGAAAGAAACAGGCTTTCACACCATTACAGCTTAAAAGGCCGCTTCAGACTTGTCCTATTCTTCAGCGTGGCCTTGTGTTTATTATATCTCCCTAAAACCATTCTGCTCTCTAGGCTCTCTTAAAACCCCTTCTGCTTTTCCATGCTCCCTATTTCTGCTCTGCCATGCTCATTCTAACCCATTCCTCGCTCTGTTTTCTCTCTTCCCCTCTTGGGGATTTATCTATTCTATTCCTTTTTCTGGGGCCTCTCCCCCAGCACCCACACTCGCATTCATTCACCAGCTCGGAGATAGCTACCTTTCCTGGAGCAATCTACAAATGAATAAGAGAGGCTGGAGTGAAAACCTCAGCTATTGTCTTTCTAAATAGTCGGGCGCCAGCTCCGAAACCGCATGGCATCCCCTGTCTGGCAGGTATCAGAGCCCACAAGAACCTAAAACAGAACCTTTCTTTCATCATGGAGCAAATAATTTCTAGGCCTATTAGCTCCTTTGAGGCTCCAGTTCCAGCTTCCTAGGCTCACAGACCATGAACTATAACTTCAACTCCAGAGGATCTGATACCCCTCTGGTGGCTTTGACTTTCTGTGCATGACTGCATACGCGTGTGCACACACAGACACACACAGACACACACACACACACACACAGACACACACTCACATACACTCACAAAAATACATCTTTTAAAAATGATTTGATAATGATGAAATTTAAACGTAGACATTTGATAATATCTTCAAAATTTGAAAATAAATTTTCAATTGACTTTATTTTTTAAATAAATTTAAATTAAAAAACTGAGGATTTTTAAATCAGGTGCAATGGACAATGTTTTAATGGATGACTATGGCCCTAACAGATACGTTACTGCATCTTTAAAGGAAGCAGGGTAGGAAGTATGTAGACAGACATTTTCGTAAAATGATGAAGCCTATGATGATTTCAATGAAAATCTTCTTCCTTAACGTAAATGCCATTTTCACCACAGATGACCAGAACTCAGGGTTACTGCCAGGAATAGACTGCAATCTGTATTTTTAACAAATAATTACTGCCCACTAAATTCCTATTTCTACAAAATTTTATGAATGGTAATATATGATAATAACCATTTTAAATCTAAAAATCAAAACAAATCTCCCACACTAGCTACACTGGTGTTAACAAAGTCTGGGAGAGTATTTCCAGTTTGGAAGGATATCTAAGAAGCAAACTAACATTCTTATCGCACCACACCAAAGGGACACAGTGGCACAGCTGAGCAGAAACTCCTTGGGCCTTCTTCAGCACCGCTATTCCTGTGTCACCCATTCCGTCATGGAAGAAAGCACTTGGGAAAACTCCTACTTCCTGAGTGAGTAACTATACCCTCCCTGGATTCTGACAATCATGGGTTTCAGTTCTGAATGAAAAGTTTCCTATGCCTTCCACTCACTTATTTAAACATTTAAGTAAAAGTAGCCTCAGAATTTCCTTTTGTGTTTTGTATCATAATAAAGTACCACATGTTGCCTGTATTTTAACATGTTGCAGTTTGGCCACAGGGGACATTTTACAGTGGATTGCAGTGTTTCTTTAATTGTCTACAGCAAGCACATCACTGTGAGTGTTGGTTTTAGGAGTTATCTCTCTGAACGTTTTTCATATTTCAGCACTGTGGCATACTCCATTTTGCATATTGATGTTTTAGTCTTGAGTTAGTTATTTGCTCACTCAGACTGGATTTAACGTTCAACCTCATCTCCTGCTCAAATGTATACTTTTCCCATTGGCATTAAACCATCGTTCTCCTGACAAGATGGAGTCCTCCCAAGTAAACATGTTTGTGTGTTTTGAGAGTTTGATGCATGAATGCGGTATCTTGAAGCAGACATAAAGGCAGTGCTGAGCAGCACACTTAAGGAAAGAACAGTGAAAGGAACGTGCTTTCCTGTGTAGACTTCTCAATAGTGTAGCAAGTTCTTTTGTTATGGTAAAGAAATTTGCTTGACAGCGTGAATCACACATAAATTATGTGCAACCATGAAATGTTTTTTACAAATTTCTATTAATATGTTTACAGATGCTGTGAATATGATCAAGATTCATATCTTTTTAAATACACCTGTATAAATGTATATATTACTTATTGATTAGAGTGACTTAAAATTAGCTTTAATTTTTGTTCATCAAAACTGAAGAGAACTGAAAATTCATTTCATTCTACATGTTATATGGCATATCTTGTCAATGTATTAGAAGTTTAATAACAAGAAGTACATATTGTCTTAATGCATCTATGTGGTATACACCTACAGCGTTTGAGTTGATCTAATATGCAGCATCTGAAGCGTGATTCACAGGCTAAATTTTATAATTTTTATTCAATATGGTCTTAATTATTTTTAAATATGAGTTTTAGGGATCAAGACATTACTCAAAATTCTACTTGAGAATATTTGAAGTTAGAAATCTGTGTATAGAAGACAAGGCAGTTCAGATGAAGGGATTTTCCAGCACAGAATATTTCTATCTTTTTCCTGTAAGAACAGAAAAGTAAAATCCATAGTAACAAAATTTGAAAGAGGCAATATCTCTTTTGGCTTAAAGTCAGGCATGAATCAAAAACAATTTTGTCCTAGCCAGCACAGCCTGGCTAGATAGACTCCGTGGTTCACTGCTCCAACTAGACCACTTGCAATAATAATAATAAGACAACTTCTCCTCCCATTGAAATTTTTTTCAAGTGATATGCAGTTCAGATAAATTATTCACATTTCCCAAAAGTATAATTCAACATTATTCAGTATACTCATAATGTTGCCTGCATTGCCTTAATTCTGTTCTATTTCCTGATATAATACCTCTAACTCTCTGCTCCCCACTCCCTGCAGCTTCTGATCACCACTAATGTAATGCCTATTGTCCCTATGAATTCATTTTTTTCTGGATATTTAAAATAAATGGAGTCACGGAAAATGTAGCTTTTTTTGTCTAATTTCTTTCACTCAATCTGGAATTTTTAAGATTCATCCATGCCTTATTCTTTACAATGACTGTATAATACTTCACAGAAGATGTATTGCTTTGTCCATCCACTTACCAGTTGGTGGTCTTCTGGGCTGTTTCCATCTTTAAACAATTATGAATAATATTACTGTGAGCATCCATGTAGGAATGTTGGTGTGCATATGCTTCTTCAGTTAAATCTGCAAACTTATTGAAGAATATGGTAATCTTTGAGTTATTTCTGTAGTAGGCACACTATTATTTCATGTTAGAAGCAGCATGATATCAACGTTTCACATTTTTCCACACATTTTAATCCTTGTTATTTTGCTTCAAAAACATAATGAATATTCTGTGTTATAGTTCCAATTTCAGAAATAGCAGCACTGCGTATCTTCTTAAGCTAAGTGTTTTCATAAACATTTCCTACTAGAACTCTCCCAGATGATATCTAGATAGACACACATACTTAAGAGCAATGTACTTTATACAACAGTTTTTGAAATTGTTGATATGGCTAGTTACAACATTAAGTTATTTAACCTTGTAGGTGTATTAAAGAATATTTTTCTAATAAGTATTGAAACAGCTTATGTAAATTAGAATGAAGAACATATAAGTACTGTACTAGTTAGTTGGAACAGATTATACTTTACAATGTGAATTCAGATGTCCTGCGGAGATAATGCTCTTAAATAATGTTCCCATTTGTACTCCGGAAAAATCTTCCAGCAATAACAGAGGATAAAGAGATAGACTTTGACTTTGGAATATTGGAGGGCAGCTCCCCCAAATCTCCCAGGGTCAATCATTTGAATTTATTTTATTACAGACAGGAGAATCAAGCTAGCGTCTAAAGAGTTATTCAAGCCGGGCGGTAGTGGCGCACGCTTTTAATCCCAGCACTTGGGAGGCAGAGGCAGGTGGATCTTTGTGAGTTCGAGACCAGCCTGGTCTACAAGAGCTAGTTCCAGTGCAGGCTCCAAAGCCACAGAGAAACCCTGTCTCAAAAAACCAAAAAAAAAAAAGAGAGAGAGAGAGAGTTATTCAATTCAAAATTTCATGTAATAATCACATCTATTGACTGCTTTGTCGAGGCAGAATCAACTCATATCTGCCCTTTGGTCACATTAGATTTAATTTCTTTGTGTTATTTCCCCAAATCTTTGAATTTTTTCTTTTTCTTTATGTGGAAATAGACTTTTTTCTCACATGATATATCCTGATTATAATTTCTTTTCCTTCTACTTCTCCCAGTTCTTTACAACCAATCTCCTATCTGAATCCACTATATTTCTGTCATTAGAAAACAGACAGGCTTCTAAGGGATTGTAATACAATACAATACAATAGGATAAGAAATAATAACACATTGGAATTGGACAAAACAAACAAAAGGCAAAAGAGAAGTCACAAGAAACAGAGACTTACTCATTTGCATACTCAGGAATTCTAAACTCTAAACAAAAGTCATAATATATACATAAAGGAACTGGTCCAGGCCTGTGCATGCTGTCCAAGTTACTGGGAGTTCACAGATGTGTGGTTGTGTTAATTTAAAAGCCCCTGTTTTCTGGCTGTTCTCCAGTCTCTCTCACTCTTACATTCTTTCTGCTTCTTCCTTGGAGTTCCCTGAGCCCACGTGGTGGTGGGGGTGGGGGTGTTTGGTGGAGACATCCTGTTTAACTCTGGGTATTCCAAGGTGTTTCATGGTCTACATACTGTCTGACTGTGGATCCCTGTATCTGTTCTCATCCTTTGCATGAGGAAACTTCTGTGCTGATAGCTGAGCAAGGTATCGTCAACGAGTATAGCAGAATTTCATTAGGAGTCATATTATTGTTACCTTTTATTTTTTTAGGGCAGTAGTACTTTTTTTTTAACTGTAAATCTCTGGGCTATCTAATTAATCTCAGGGTCAAGGTTACCCAAACAGTGCCAAGGATGGCTTGCATCTCTTGGAGTGGCCCTTTAGTCAAATAACATATTAGTTGGTTACTCACTCCCACAAACTTTGTGCCATGATTTTCCTAGCATATCTTGTAGATCAAAGGATTTTTGGCTGGTTTGGTGTTTATGTTTCTCTTTTGGTAACATACAAAAATTATCTCTTACAACAAAACATAGTATATAGGTGTGAAGATGCTAAGTAGGCACCAGCTCAACTGTCCATGTTCAGTGAGCTGTGTAAATGTCTTCATCAATGAGGTCTTACTGTCAATATATCAAGATTCTTGAGAACAACCTGGGTTGTTTGGGCATCACCATGGTACACCAATTGCCATCAACTCAAATAGATTTAAACCAGTCTCAGTACTGGAAGCTTCATTTCATGACAAAGATGGATGTTTGGGCCTCAATCTTCCCCATTATTTTGTAATTTTATTTAGATTGTCTTTATATTTGTGTATTGTAGGAAGCATCTACTGCAGTAGATTTTCATACTACCCCTTAAGTGACCCTTAATTGTGGATGTTTCTTCCTGTATTCCCTTCCTTGTTCTCTTCTCTTTTCCTCCTTCCACTCGATCCACACATTCAACCCCCCCGATAATTTTAACTCATAGCTATACATTATAATTCAATGTATTAATGAAATATTGTTGTGGTGATCCCTCTGGATGAAGCAGTGAACGGATGCTTAAAAGAAATCCCACACTAGCTCAGAACTAAGAGATAGATATTTATTTAGGGGTAAACTTACAAATCAGGTTTCTCTGCTTTAACGGTGAATGGAGGTCGAATTAAAGCAATCCAAATGAGCAATCAGCAAACAGGAGCAAGGTAAAGGAGAAAGAAGGGGCAGACTGCATCCACATATATAATATAAGAGGCCACCCCCCAGTAGATGGGTAATCACAAGTGGCAGGTCTTTCTACAGCACCTCCCCATTTTGTTTAAATAAGAGAATTCTAAGCCTAATACAAAATTATATACAAAAAAACCAAATATCCTATTCTAACTGGCTTAATTCTTGTTTAATAAATAACTTGACTGAGTCATGAGAAGAAAGTAAATACAATTATCTAGTCTTCAACCCCATCGAAGATCCAAGGGAAATAACAAAT
>JAQHUG010000553.1:438171-453401 GCA_028555095.1 Dicrostonyx torquatus | reverse complement strand
GATAACCAGAGGCCATACTGTTGAGGAAAATCTATTCTCTCTTCCGGAAGCCAACAAATGTCAGTAGTTCTGTAGCTCCTTAGTAACTTGTGAGGACTCATTGTCTTATTTCCCATTCATGATGGAATGCTGACTAGCTTGATCTTGAACAGGGTTATGCAGCAATCTGAGTTTCTGTGAGTTCATGAGTACAACAACCCTGCCACATCCATAAGACTATGCTCAGTCTCTGGATATCACTCTCTTTCCACTTCTAGAAGAGCCTCATGCGTGTTGGGTAGGGGTGGGAGTTGCTATAGATATGCTATTTGTTGTGGTGCAGTCCCCTGACGCTTATTCTATACACTTTGATTAGTTGTAAGTTTTTGTATTAAACACCTTTCACTGTACAATGAAACTTCTCTTATTAAACCTGAGAGTATCATCATTCTCTGGGATTGGAGATGAGAATTTAATGCATACTTTGATAATACGTCATTCTAGCACAATAATAGTAGTAGGGACTGTGAGCTATGAAACACAGGGTTCTTTACCAGATTTAAGGTAACAAACATATGCTTATTTGCTCTGAACAGGTTTTAAATGCAATGACAAAATTTTTGATTATCACAGTATTTGTGTTAAAACTGTACCCATAAGCACTGCCTTAGTTATTTTACCATTTCTGTAAAGAGACACCATGACCAAGACAACTTACATAAGACAGCATTGAATGAGGTTCATAGTTAAAGAAGGTGAGTCCATGACCATCATTGTGAGCAGCATGGCATCAGATAAGTAGGCGAGGCAATGGAGCAGTAGCTGAGAGTTTGCATACTGATACAACAACCAGGAGATAGAAGAGGGAGGGTGGGAGAGAGAGAAACGACTGAGAATATCATTGACGCTTGAAACCTTAAAGCCCACCCCCATGACACATCTTCAACAACCTACACCTCCTACCCCTTCCCAAACATTTCATTCAACTGGGGACCAAACATTCAAATATATGATCCTGTGGAGGCCGTCCTCATTTAAACCATCACAAGCATATTGTGTCATGCAAGTCACTATTTTCATTTACCTAATTCCTTCTAAGAAACATGGGTTATTATGATTAACCTCTGGTACTTGAAGATATAACTCAATTGCTGAAGATACCACACATTTTTGTCTCAGGATATAAAGAAATCAAGTCATTTCTGACTAGGAGCCCCCTCTTCCTTGATGGTTAGTTTTCATGTTACTGGAAGGTGCCTTGTAGGCAGCTGGGAGAGAAAATGATCAGAAGGATTTGGGATTTAGTTTTTCTTTTGCTAAATAATTATAAAATAAAATTAATTTGTGGATGAGTTGAATTGAAATTATAAAGGAGAGAGCAGTAATATTACCATATTGATTAAAATAATGACAAAACCAAACAAAAAAAAACTAGAATTCTGAGATTACCTATATCATAACCCTTATAATTGTCACATAGAATAATGGGAATTCCTGAAGACACAAAGTCATGCTCTGAAAGGGCATAATATGTATGATTTACCATGTAGATATATAAAATCTAGCACACCAAAATGGTAAACAACATTTTAAAATATTTTATCAAAGTGTGATTCTCATATGAAAGATATTCAATGTATAAAACTCAATGATATTTGATGTATATAACTCAATAACATATAACAGATACACACACACATATATATGAGAGAGAGTGAATTTATTTATGACCTCCTAATATTTTCTTCCTGTTTTTGTAATAACCTGAGACTGTATAGCAAGAATACATAATATAATATCTACCTGATAGTGAATGTCAAAGATTATACAATAATGTTAGTTATGAATTTCAAGATGCTCAGTAAATAACCAGTGTTTAATTCATCTTGTGCATGTGCACCTTGACTAACACCCCTAATTATCTGCACCACAAGCTCTGACAGAGTATATATATATGGCCATTAGCTTGGTTACCGATGAGAATATTATAATGTTTTAGGATATGCAATAAGTATATCAATTACACTGGAAATATTTCAAGAATTATATATAAACATTTATATGATGTCCATTTTAAATATTTTATAGATGTCCATATATTTTTATGATCTTAGTGCTAAGTAACATTTCAATAAATAATTAACAAAGATAGTTTTTATGATACCCTTGCCAAAATGTCTTTTATCTATGATAACGGCATCCTAATATAATATTCTTTGGTGTCTCATGTTATTTGAAAGTTTGGTGATGTGAAACATTTTACAATCAAAATGCACCAGGACAGGATTAATTTGACGTATAGCTTAGATTCTAGCTTACTCTGTTTGCTGATCATCTTTCGTTCTTCTTGCTAGTTTATTCTTCTCATGAGGAAATTGCAACACACAGAAAAGGTCAAGGTTATGCAGGAGAAAAGAATCTGAATCAAGATTCAGATCTCAGTGTTCTGAGTCTACAGTTAAGTTTTTAACAACTGTAGGGAATATTTTCCTAGCTTTGAGAATTTGTGGTAACTAAACACATTATATGGTGTGTTGCAGTAATCTAAAATGAACAAATATACCAGTGAAAATCCATATATAAGAATCCATAAGTAACAATCAAAGCCATTTTCCAATTATGAGAATTTATTTGTGTTCTCCAAAGAGATGAGGACAAAAATGAATAGTGATGATTCATTCTGAGAAGACCTTTGGAAGTAGGTTTATTTTTGCAATCTGTTTCCTGTCCTGAATTGAATGAACTACTCCCATCTTATTCTGATCCCCTTGACTGCGAAAATAGAGGTAGGAGTACTTCATGCTGTGGTCCATTATGACAATATTGTGAGGTTGCAATTATAAAATCAAAGGCTTTTTTTCCAAGCAACTTTTACTAAGAAAGAATTCTAAAGGATTAACATTGACTAAAATGTTCTCCCTTATAAAGTACATCCCTGGAAGGACAGGCTTAAGTTCATGACTACACAGTATGTAGTCCTACCCACATAGTAATGACTATTACTATTTCTAAATAACATGGAAGCCATTAACCATGTTCAAAAACTGTGGAAAAATTACTTTCCTGGTCAAGGTATGAAAACAATAAGCATACTGTTATATCACTATGATGTTATTATTTGCAGATCATTTAATTCAGTATTTGAGAACTTGGGTAGTTCTAAACCTGACAGTTTTCTTTGGCAGATGAGCTCAATGCTACCTTTATTTTGTGTGATTCAGACATTGCCCAACCATATGAGGTTTTATGTGTGAGCCTGAAATTGGAAGATTGGTGGGAGCATATTTGTGCTAGAGGAGGCTTAATCTTGCTCCCACATGAAAGGTCCTGTAGACAATTTTTACTGTGTTTCTCTTACCAACTGACAGCTTGAAGTGACTTCAGAGTGGACACCTAAGCTTCACTATCAACAGCATAAACTGTTTTTCCTCAGTAGCCACCAAATCTTCCAATTTTTTTCCAAATGAGTTCTAAAGTCAAGTTGTAACAATAGCAATGCCACTTGGTAGTCAGTTACATTTGACCTTTGGGAGAGAGGGCACATTGGAAGAGAAAGGGATTGTTTGTGCTCATGACTTCAGAAGCATGTCAGTTTGCATGGCTGGACGGTATAGCAGTGGGAGCAGGAGGTAGCTTCTATTCACATAGCATAGACCGGGAAACAAAGACTTTGACTACAAGTAGGGGGCGAGTAAAATCTTCAATGTACTCCCCTCAGTGACCTGTTTCTATCATTAAGGCTCACTTCCCAAAAGCTTCTCAGCTTTTGAAATTATACCAAAACTTTGGAACTTAACCTTCAAAACATGCATCTGTGTGGGACATTTCTGATTAAAACAGTAGTAGAGATTTAGTGTCTTTTCGGGATACTGTTGAAAATATATAAAGCTCATATAATCCACCATTGTTTCACTTTTTTTATGTTGTCTCCTTCCTATTTTCTTTTCTTTTTTGCTTGTTTTTTCTCCTTCCCTTCCTATTTCTTCCTTTCTTTCCTTCCTTCCTTCTTTCTTTCGGTCTTTATTTCTTTCTTTCCTTTCTTCCTTTACATTTTTATATTTTATGAACTACCACACAGAAAACATTTAACAAATAGAAGGTATGTACTCAATAAGAAAATTTAAAACATATTCCTCATTTCATGAAACCTGTTTTGTACTGGGTATAACAGATATTTCAGTTGTGATTATATGCATAATTCCTTAAATGCTATCATGAAGATAATTGTAGTGGTTTAATGTAAAATGGTCTCCACAGGCTCATATGTTTCAATGTTGAGTCCCTAGTTAGTGGAACTCTTTGGGTAGGATTAGAAGTTGTAGCTTTCTTGGAGGAGGTGTGTGACTTTAAATTTTAAAAGTGCACAGCGGGCTCTGTCTCTCTCTCCTTGAGGATAAGGATATGAAGCTCTCAGTTACTACTCCAGCACCATGACTGCCTGTTTCTCACCATGATGATTATAGTCTAACCCTCTCAAATTGAAAGTCAGAACCCAAATAAATGCTTTCTTTTATAAGAGCAGAGTTGTCTTAGTTATGCTTTCTCTTCACAATGATAGAGCAGTAACTAAGACAATGATGAATGCTGAAATAAATGTGATTCTAACCAATTTTGATCAAATTTTATTTAAATATTAGACTTCCTATACTAAGAAAAGTGAAATAATTTGTATAAATTCACAAAGGTTTCTTCCAACTTCTATCTAATAAAATGAGCCAAATCAGAGGACAATTGATCAGAGTAGGAATAGGTTTATACCAAGAGATATTTCTGCAATAATTTTTACTTTATTTTACATTAAAATTAATGATGTAGTTTTTCTCACAATAAATACTTCTAATCTACTGTGTTTGCAGTATGACTTAAGAACATGAATTTTATAAAATTCCTCATGAAAGTTCTTTTCTACAT
Source organism: Dicrostonyx torquatus (assembly GCA_028555095.1). Taxonomy (NCBI): domain Eukaryota; kingdom Metazoa; phylum Chordata; class Mammalia; order Rodentia; family Cricetidae; genus Dicrostonyx; species Dicrostonyx torquatus. Next base: position 448,511 of record JAQHUG010000553.1, on the reverse strand, counting down.
TTGGAAAAAACCTTTGATACAACCCAGTAGAGATAGAATGAAATACTATCTAAAATTGCTTTAATGTCAAGAGTCAGTATCACAGATATAGCATGAGAGCATAAACATAGAAATTTGGGAGATTCTGGGTGAGATCCAGTCAAACTTTCTAAACTGATTTAAAGATGCCTTAAGAGAGCACAGAAGTGAAGTTGGCTTTAGGTTGTCATGATTGTATGTTGGGTGTTGGTGAAGGAGTACTGTAGAAGTGTTTGAAATTTGTGCTACCCTCAAGGATGGCATACTTTTAAAACTCAACTTTTCCATATGCGGGGCATAAGGAGGAGAAGGGCCGCTGTCAACTAGCAAACATAAATTATGGGGTCAAGCTTTACTTTTCACCCAAGTGTAAGATTGTTCAGGTATAACCTATAATGAATTTGGAATGAATTCTATCCCCAGTCTTCCTAATCCTATTTTCATTTTCACTTGAGTGCAACTGAATGCATAATTTGCTATATATAGAAGCATGCGTAGAATGTTTTCCTCTGATTCAATGGACTTTATCACTGTTCAGCACATTTTCACATCAACTCTAATATACACAAAAGAAGACAGAACTTTACCCTATTGAAATTGGAAAATAGATTTTCCTTTATTAACAAAAGAACTGTTGGAGAAAAGTTGGCCTGAGCAAATGAGATTGTCTTTCGATTCAGAATTCAGTACCTTTCAGTCCATTTTCAGAGTGCTATGATTTTTGAAGACAGTGGCATTTGGGCCCCTCATTATCATCCAACCCTGTTTATAATGGCCATGTTCTTTTCTAGATTATTTTCTTTTCATTCAAGTCTTCATTTCTTTGTATTATGATAATAATATATTAGAGTGAAAAGTCCTAGGTAATAGGTAAAAGTTGAATTTTATTCTGATGGTGACGATTTTCTTATGGGGAAAATGAGGTAGAAAAGTCTTTCATGTGTATTTCATGTTTCTGTGTTTTCAGCTGTACATGTGTGTGAAGGACATGATGAAGGTTGCATCTGTATTTGTAGGTCAGAGAACAAGCTTAGTATCGGCTCTCGGGTGCTATCTTCTATTTTATTTTTTTGAGATACTTTCCTCTGACTTGCCTTGAATTCACCAGAGAGGCTAGAGTGGGTTGAGCTTGATTCCATCTCCTCAGCAAAGGCAATACTCAGATTATCTACCTATGAAAGCAGAGAAACTGGATTCTCATCTAGATGCAGGATAATTATTAAGTGGCGTGCCACTTCTTTCAATAAATCAACTTGAAAATAATTTTGAAGCAATGAAATTAAAAACAAAAGTAATTTGAATGTAAGCTTCAAGGAAAGTTACCTTCACTTTTTATGCCTGGAGAATAGAAGAAAATCGGGATGAATATAAGTAAAGAACAGTAACAACAAAAACTTTCGTATTCAAAGTAATACTTTAAATTACTTTTGATTGACAATCTGTCTTTCCTAGTGAAGATGCATTTTGATTGAGACAGCATACCCATACTAACTATCGTGTTAAAAATGCTTTCTGTGTCTCAGATAAAAAACCTCTGAGTATTGGATTCAGATAAACAATCTATTTGGATACTTGGCATTCTGTCAAATTGAAAATGGACTCTCCTGAGATGTCTGTCAACAGAAAAGAACTCTGTTAGTATAAAAAGCTAATTAATGATTGATTGACCTGCTGACATCCTCGTTGAGGTACAGGCTGTACAGCTCAACTGTGCAGCACAATCATTTGGGATCTGCAGTTCACATTACTCTGAAAAGGTTGCATTAGTATTCTGCTTATTCATACGAACCTTGCAGATATGGCTGGGGTAACATACCTTCCTCTTACTGAGCAAAGGTGTTTAATGGTATTTTCCTTAGAAAACTAAAATTTCTCCATAGCTCCTCCTGTCAGAGTAACCTCTAAATAAACAAAGTCAGATGAAGCAGCCAATCTAGGATCTAATAGAATTATTTTAGTTTTGAATAACAGCACAAAAATACAAAGTGGTCTCAATATTATTATGTTTTTAGAAATTGTTTTTCAATTTATTCTTATGTATTACTATGAGTGTGTGAGGGAGAGATAGGGAGAAAGGTCAGAGGACAATTTTTGCAGAATTGGTTCTCTACTTCCACCTTAATGTAGGACCCAGAGGGATAAAATCAGGTCCCTAGCCTTCCACTAATACTCCTTTACCAGCTGAGCCACCCATCTAGCCCATAGAATCGGAATCCAAAGGCAGCCTCCTTTGTATATATTTGCAAACTTTTGGCAAGTGCTGCACAAATATAAAAGTGTATGTGCATAAGACAGACTGTGACAAAAGCAGCATCAAAATGACTTGTTCAATAATTTCACACCAATAATTTTCAAAATTATTTTGCTTATGATTTCATTTGACTATGAAAGAGTACCAGTGAATGCTTAGAAATAATTTTGGATGGTTTATATTTTTGAATGTTTTGTCAGTCACAAGAATGCAATTTTAATTGAGAAATGCCTTACTAATCTGAGTGGAAAATGTTTTCCCTTTAAACAACACACAATTACCACGAGGGAAGACAATTTAGTACAGGGAAGGACAAATTGAGACAAAATTTTATGTATTCAGTGTCAGCAGATATATTACTTAATCATTTACCAAAACTCACATGAGGGACACTAAACAGGGCTGAAGTTATTCAGAAAAAGTTATATACCTGGCAAGGTGAGGTTTCTGGGATTTGTCATACAGATTAATTTTTCAATTTATACCACTTTTGTAATGCTAGATTTACTTTTTTTCCAGAAGAAAAAAAATTGATTTAAATTTGTTATTCCAAATTTGAGGAAGCTTTTAGCATCTTTTATTGCTGGTAAATAAAGAAAATACAACACTGCTGCATAAATTTGAAAACCCTTACTAGATTTGAAGACTAATACTAGCATACTGAACTTGTGAAGTTGTTATACAAAATTATGTCTACTATTTCCATAGTTATTCTCTGTATTTTCTCATGACAATTCTGATGCATTAATTGTAAAAAGGATAAAATAGAATAAAGGAAGGTTATACAAGTGAGTAAAAGGCCTGCATGTGCATTCTGGGAATGATATTGTATACTTGAGAAAGTTTGCTAATAAATCACTAATGTCATTAGAACCTCTATCAACAGGGCATAAAAGAAGGATTGTATGATAATAATTTGGCAGCAGGTTATATTTTATAGTTAGTTCACTTGCTTGTTTAAGACATGGTCTCACTGTGTATCTCAATCTGTCATGAATCTGTCATGTGATCTTTCCTAAACTTCCCAAGTGATAGAATATGGGTATGTATGACCATGTCTAGCTTGATAGTGGGCTTTCTGTGTGGAGGCATTTAACATCTTCTTTAGAATTTCTTTGATAATAGATTCAAATCACTTACTGCACAGAGGGCCAAAGTAAAAAAAAAAAAAACAAACAAGTCAATTGAAAGAAATAAAAACATATAGAGGAATAAAATTAAAATTTAATCAAGACAGACTAATAGAAGAGAAAAACTTATAGAGAGAGCTCAAATTAGTCCCTACACAGTTTGATGGTTACTCCTATGAAATTGAGCTTCTCTAAATGTGGTCCAGAAGTAGGATATGGATATCATAAAATGTGCTCAAGACAGCAGGGCCTGGGACATTATCACCAGGCACCCTGCATGCTTCAAAAATACAGCATCCAAATTTATTTTGAATTTCCAGCTTATGAAGTAGATATATTGAGTTCACATATCCTCAATACTCAAGACTCTCCAAACTTCATTTGATTGACTTATTTAGTTCTTTACTTCATCTCTCTGTCAAATAGGAACAAGTGTCCAGACTGGAGCTCCTATGAAAATGAGAGTTGACAATCTACTTCACTAGAACTGACCCATAATAGCTTCTAAATGTGGATGCCACAACTGTGACACTTACTGGTTAATGACTCTCAAAGCAAAAACTTTAGTATTTTAAGGAAAAAAAAACTTATTCATAAGATCCCTGTGCTTTATAGTCCAATTTTTTAAGATTTCCGGTGAAAGACAAATCTGACTCTTACCTAATACTGTTCCTACTCCTCCAGAGCCCCAACTGGCAATAGCAATCCTGTGGCTCCTTAGGATCAATCAGTGAATCACGGTTGAGATGAAATTTACTACCTGATGTCTTTCTTTTAGAGAAGTTTCACAGTTCCACATTTTGATTCGTTTTTTTTTTTTTTTTTTTTTTGTGCTCAGGGGAAGAGCCACAATTTGTAAATGTCCTGTGGTGGCAATATGTCACAAGTTCCCCTTTCTGTAACAAGATTCAGCCAATTAACCAGCTTGGGGCATGAAACTCAAGGCAGGATTGTTTCCTCCATAGGAGCCATTTCTACCACTTCATGGTTAACACATTCCTCCCCTATACCGCTCACAGATCTTGGGTTGCTATTACAAACACACACACACACACACACACACACACACACACACTCACACACACACACACGTCATTTCCTGTTTGCTTAGCTAATGATTCATTCTTTTTATAGACATAAGAGGGTTTGCTTTCCAGAATTTAAAATCTATTGATGTGTGTTTCAAACAAAAGAAAAGTTGAGTCTGTGAAGAATAATTGTATTTTTTAATTGCTCAGGCTGAAAGATACCATGCTGAGGCAAGTCAGAAGCAAGCACAAACACTTTAATCGGGAAATCAGGCAGGAATTCCAACAAAAACTGCACTCTCCTCCACATTTCAAGCACGCAGGAAATAGCCACAATTCCCATACTTCTACATTAGTCAGAGAAGGCCAAACACAACTGTTCCATTTGTTTGTTTGTTTTGTCTTGTTTTATTTTTCAAGGCAAGGTTACTTTGTAGCTTTGTAGCCTGTTGTGGAACTAGATCTTGTAGACCAGGATGGCCTTGAACTCACAGATATCCACCTGCCTCTGTCTCCCAAGTGCTGGGATTAAAGGCGAGTGCCACCACCACCTGGCAACACAACTGTTCTGAATGATGGGTTATGAAGACATTCTGTTTAAAATGTTCTTTCATAAATTAAAAATTGAGACCTCATTATTCCTAAAACTGCTCCCATATCTATAATATGGTTGGAAAATTTGTGATGATAAGTGATAAATACATAAATACATTAAAGTATATAAACTTAAATATTAAGAACATTTTTATACATGATAACATGTGTTTTATCTCAAATGTCTTGGTGACAATTGTTTTTACCATCTTTATTTGAATTTGGAACCATTCAAATTTCACATAGTATCTTCAAATAATGAGTCTTAGCCCCTGGATGTATTCAAGATCTTCTCTGATTTTACCTCTCTAAATGTGTAAAACGTATTAATTTATCCTGAGGATAGTATACACTTTCATGCCCTCTTTCGTTTTATCTATAATCTATAAGTATTATTAGTTTTTGTTTTGAGTTTTCTTTGTCTTTATAGTAATCCTGGTGAACATAATCACTGCTTATGTATGTGAGTTGAAGAGTCTAGGTTCACCCATTTGGGGCTTTCTTGCACCAACGGTTGCTGAATGCAACCCATAGCTCATCATTTGCCTGCTTTCCTCATTCTATGTCTACTATTTGCAATGAATCATGGAAAGGTGTGAACTGATAACTTTTAAGTCCTTCAGTAATAAAATTTATTGAATATTAGTCCTAGTGCATTTATTACTTTTTGCTATGAAATAACTCAATCTATTTTCCTCACTCGATAAATTATAAAATGGACATTTTTTTATATATCTGAGTATACCACATTTGCTCATGTAATTGTTAAATTTGGGGTATCTTTCTTTTTCTTTTTTTTAGATTATCACCTATACTCATTTCAATCTATACACTGTCATTTCATTTTCCCTAAAGTCTTGATTCTCTACCACTGTGACTCTAATGCTGAGGCAATCAATAGAGCAAGTAAGGGGTGTCTTGAAAAGTTTACAATATTTTATTTAAGATAGTGTAATAGTTCTTCCCCTTAGTTCCAAAATATAAACATGTATTTAATGGTGCTTCTTTTTAAAGTTCCTTTTTAAAATTTTATTTTGTATGGAAGTTTTACCTGCATTAATATCAGAAAATAATTTTTGGTCTCCTGGATATAGAGTTACAGAGGGTTAAGGGAAGTCATATGGAACTGAGAGCTAAACCAGGTCCTCTCGAAGAACATCCAGTGCTCTTAACCTTGAATCATCTCTCCAGTCCCGCTAAATAACCTTAGGTATGGAAACTGTAATTAAGTATAATCTCAGAAAACATTTATGAGTGATGAGTACACATTTCCTGTGAAGTAGGACCAGAACTGAGATATAGAGACTAAACTTGCTATTCCATTCATCCATCGCATTTCTTCTAAGATGTAGAAGTGCCTTCATTTGTAGATAAGTTACTATGTTAGAGAAGAGAGAGAGGGTGAGGGAAAGAGAAAGAGACCTACAGACAGAGATGAGAGAGAGGAGAGAGAGAGAGAGAGAGAAATGGCAAGAGAGCGAGCTTGTATTGTTGCTGTTGCTTTCCCAGAATTGACTCACATGCCTGGGAGACTTGACAAAAATTGCTGAATCTCATGACATCACAGTGACTGTGCAGAGAATATGTTGAAATTTTATGGTGCAATACTTTCTTTGTGAAGCCTCAGATTTTGTTTTACTCTTTATTTCCTGAAGTGATCACATGAGGTGTACATGTATCAAAGAAAAATTCATTTTCTTGAAGACAACTGATGTTGGTTTTCATTTATTGCAGCTTCTGGAAATTTGTTGTTAAATAACTGGTCTATAGTCTAACCATTCTTATCCCTCCTTCTCCAAAAATGTCACCTGTTTATTTTCTTCAGAAAACTTGTTCCTAGCTGTAAGACTTCCTACAGCATTCCACAGTTCCTATAGTTACTATAAATTTGTATTAGAGTGTCTTTGATATGCAAGCATGGATCATTTAATTATTATCTTTTTTTGCCCTCTCATTGGACTTTCAAAGATTTAGTAGTATTATTAATCAGAGGTTCTAAGGCAACTTAATTTTGCTTTAAGTACCTTAGTTTACATTGATCAATGAGACATAAAAATATAGCAATTAGCAATAATAAACCATGTATTGATAAAATCACAGAATTATGACAAATGAGATAACCATTTAGGAGACATCATGATACTAAGCAACACAAAATATTTCACGGTAATTTAGAGTCAACCATCCCTCTCTCTTCTGATTTGATTTGTTATTATTTTTTTTTTTTTGGTCAGTATGTGAAACAGAACTCAGAAGTCAACTCGCTGACCCTCCTCCTAGAACCTTGAAGATGCCACACAATGTGCACAGCTTAGCATCCCACCTGGGGAAAGAACTGTCAGCAATCAAGTATTTGTAATGAAAAAAGTTCAGAAAACTGACTTCCAGCTGGATTTGGCTTTCTCACATCAATTCAGCAGAGGAACAGAAAACAGAAGTGTGTTTCTTTTCCAATTCTATACGAACTGTGTGAAATCTAGGTATAGTAAACAAAATGAAGGACCACAAGGCAGAGAATGCAATAATGAAAGAAGCTGGGTAAATAAGGGTTCTTACATTGTAGAACTCAGAAAATTTCTCAAGAACATCTTTTTTTTCAATGTAAAGAGTATGCATAGTTTTTTCAGAGATTATAGTTTAGTTTCTAGGTGAAGCAATGATTATAGAGCCAAATGATGTATCTCAAGGGCAGGGTTTGCATTAAAATCTGCTGGGGTGGTGTGTGGTGTGTGCCAAGGGAGAAATTCTTCACTGAACTTAATCAGTTATTACTACAAGTTACAATTGAGAAACATGGACTAAGATATCATACTCTGTATTCACATGCTAGAGTCAATTGAATCTGTCTTTTATAGTGTTTTTATTGACAAGAGGGAGAACTGAACATTCAAAACAAGGCTAAGAAAATGAACCAGTCAATCATTGCATGGATTCTACAAGGGTATTGAAAAATCCAATACCACAAACAGTAAAAACTCCAACAGGGCAAACAGGCTACTACAGAGACGATACACAATGGCTATCTTCTTCCCAAAAGTCAGAAACAAAAGGTAAAATAAACTAGATTTTCTTCTAGTATGTGAAGATAAAGGAGTCATAAGAACAACCTTCAGAAGACAGCACAAGATAGATATGAGAATTAAACTCTAAGACTAAGCAAAATTTAGATGACAATATGGAATATAAATATGGATGAAATTCTGGCATGGGATTTTTGTTAGTTCAAGTACTGTACAGAAGACAGTCTAGGAGAAGAGCATAGGTACTCTTTTATTTTAACCTATATATCCAAAAGATTAGGTGGACATTGAGAGAGAGAGTGAGAGAAAGAAAATGCTTGATAGTAAATTGTTGGATTTCACAGAAGACATAAATTGTTGTATGAATAGCACATGTACAAAGACCAAGTGATACTACTCAGTATAAATATTCATCCAACTGTAAGAAAATGAATTCTTTCTTTCTTTCATTTGTTTTTCCTTCCTATTTTCCTTCCTTCCTTTCTTTCATTCTTTCTTTTTCTTTTTAATTTACACAATCTTATCTCCCACTTTAGGCTGTGGATTAGATGTTGCTTAGATGTTGATTACCTTTTACATTTGTTTGTGCAATGTGAATCTAGCAAGAAAAAAAACAGATTTTTTTTTTACTCACAATACCTTAGTTTCACTTGACTTTGACAGGTGAATTGTGAAATCTGTTGCTTGGGCAAGGTGCTGAATTCCTTTCAGATACAGGCAACAGGGATGGAAGCTGGATTTTCTTTACTGATACTGAGATGGTATAGAGTTGAATACTTTTTATTCCTATGGATTTGGGTCTATTCATACTAATTTAAAGTCAGTTTTGTTACATGTATATTTCTGTTTTTGATTAATTTGTTATGTTTATGCAGGCCATTTAAAAATATAATACATACTAAAATGCAGATTAGTAGATGGTCATCTATAATAGTCAAGCTTATAGTCATGTTAGTTAGGTTTTCTAGATGTAGAGAGATATATTTCAGATGGATAGGTATTCTTCAAACCTTTCAAGAACTAACAAAATACAGCATTTAAATGTTTGAAGAATTTAGGATTTTTCATGACAATGAGACTCATCTGCTCCTGGCCATACCAATCTACTTCAAGAGGAAAATGGGCATTAAAAAAGCTTCTTATGGAGTTTGTTAGCCATATGGGCAAAAACCTTCTCTCTCCTGGACTGCTTGATGTTATGCTGTATGAACTGGATGTATAGGACCCACAGGAAAATGACTGTTGAAGTTTGCCGAAAGAAGGTGAATTAGTCCTCCAAGGTTCCTGCTTCATGAAAACATCTGTCAGACATTCTGTAGGACACACAAAAAAATGTGACTGTATTTGAAATGTCTTTGAAATGTGACTGTCTTTCAAGTGTCTTTGAAAAAAATGGAGCTGTCTTTGAAATGTCCTGCTTCTTAGAAAAGTCTGCTGGATACTCTGGGACTGTAGATTGAGGATCAATGTACTAATGTTACAGAAGAACTTTGGGTGACTATCCAGGCAACAAGATGTCTCTGTCAATTCTAGAGCTTTGGAAGTTACTAACAGTGAACTTCCTATTTACTTAGGTAACATTATATCCTTCTGGAATCTTTGATGGAGTTGAAAAATAGATAGTAATAAATTACAGTTTTTCCTTAGTTATGATAAAAGATAAAGTAGATATAAATATTGTAGCTATAATTCTTACTTGATGACTCTTTTGTTGTATGTAATCTTGCTATGCCAAAGTAAAAACCTTCCTTTTTATTTAAACAGAAAAGAGTAGGTAATGTGGAATTCCCCTCTGTATACTGTGAAAGCCAATGGTAAAGAATAAATCTGCTTTAGGCCTACTGCAGCACAGAATAGGACAAGGTGGGAATTACAAGCATATAGAGGAGAAGAAAGTAGGCATGGTCAAATAGACACCATGTTGCCATAGGGGAGCACATTGGTACAGGTAAACCATGAGCATCATGCTAAAATATAAAATAATAGAATGATGAGGAAAGGCTATTAACCAATTACATAAAGTTGGGGTTAAATTTGAGAGAACATAGGTGTGCTCTTTCTCCATGTGGTATCCACCAGATGGATAGAACTTTGGACTTCTCACTCTTATAGTGTGAGTTTTCCCTCTTTTCATTCATAAAAATACCCGTTCCTATTGAGCTGGCTTGGTTATTTACTTTTGCCGACCTAATACATCAACATCTGCTTAGGGACATCATTTAGGGGTTGATTATAATTGGTATATGGTAGAAGAATGGGGAGGAATTTTATAGGCTTAAGGATGTATAATAATAATAAT
>JAQHUG010000553.1:398957-415148 GCA_028555095.1 Dicrostonyx torquatus | reverse complement strand
CTTTGAGTTTCTCTCCGTTTAATTTGATGTTAGCTGTTGGCTTGCTGTATATCGCTTTTATTATTAATTTATTATTAGCACTGGCTGAATCTTCTTGAAGGCGGTCCAGATGGCCCAGCGGTTGTTGGTCAAATAGGTCCTTTGTCTCAGCAGGCACTGGTTAATTGGCTGAGCCAAAAGGGCAGCTGGTCTGCGTGACTCAGCAGGCGCTGGGTAAATCTGCTTTTAGGTGGATGGTGTGACTCAGCAGTTGCTGGGTAAATCTGCTTGTAGGTGGACCAGGTGACTCAGCAGGCACTGGGTAAATCAGCTTGTAGGCTGAGCCAAAAGGGTGGGGTTGGAAGAGGCAGCCCGCTAGCCAAACAAATGCACTCTTGCACCCTAGGCCTGTCTTCCCACTTCTCTCCTAGAACCCAGCTCGCTGAAGGAAGGGGTTGCTTTGGGGAAAGTTAAGTTGAATAATGAAAAGGGCTGGTTGAGTGGAAGAGCCTTCCACGGGGTCAGGAAGCCTCAGGGATGGGGGTGCCACCAGAGCACTCCCCGGGTCCCTGCCTGGCCGTGCTGGAAGGAACTTACCAGAGTTCTAGAGTTTTTAAAGTTGTTTACAATGCTTTTCCTGTTTACTTAGGTAACATTACATCCTTCTGGAGTCTTTGATGAATTGAAGAACAGATACTTTTAATTATAGGTTTTTTTAGTTATAATAAAAGATAAATTAGATATTAAACTTTAGACTCAGGATAATATAATAGATGATAGAATATTTTTTTTCATTTGTCAAATGTAAATGGACTAAATATTATAACTGTAATTCTTACTTGATACAAGTATTGTTAATTGTAATTTTACTATGTTAAATTTAAAGCCTTCCTCTTCATTTAGGCTGAAAAGGGGAAATGGTGTGGGAAGTTCTTTTGTATATGTATTGCTTTTATTGGTTATTGAATAAATCTGTTTTGGCCAGTGGCTTAGCAATTAGAGCAAGTCAGGAATTGCAAGTAGATAGAGGAGGAAAGAAGAGCGAGTCAAGGACATGCCATGTAGCACCAGAGGAGAAGGACACAAGCTTCCAGCCAGAACCTTACCAGTAGGCCACAAGCCTCATGGTAAAATATGAAATAATGGAAATGGGTTAATTTAAGTTGTAAGAGCTAGCCAATAAGAAGCTAGAGATAATAGGCCAAGCAGTGATTTAATTAATACAGTTTCTGCCTGGTTATTTCGAGTCTGGGTGGCCAGGAACAAACTAGTGTCTTCTGCCTACACACTACCCTACCCGAGAGTGGGCAGAACCAGCTGGTACAGCACTCAGAGGACCCAGGTGTAGCTTAACAGTCTAATGTTGCCCATGTAGTCAAAAAAGTCTAAAATATATGCAGTAAAAATGTTTCAGACAGAAAAAAATCTCTATGTAGGTTCCAGTGTATTTTGCAATGTGCTTAGGCTTAATAAAGGAAAAAAAACTGGGTATAGCAGTCATAGAAAGAAATAAATAGATTAAAGTAATAAAATATTTAATGAGCCAGTAAAAAGTAACGTAAAAAAAAAAGCAATGTAAAGATGGGAAAAACACAAGGAGTCTGGATCCTCTACAATATTATGTTGCTTTTGAAATTTTTGTTTGCTGAAAATCAAAGGACAGCTGCTTAGAGACCTGAAATTGAAAAAGGGATTGTTAAAAAAAAAAAAAGAAACAGACCAGCTATTTTAAGAATGCCTTAACTTTAAAAGGTTCAAAAATATATTTGACAAATGCGAACTAAAATTCCATTGGAGAAGAGATTTTGCTTTGTTTCTTCAGAAAACAAGAGGCTGTGGATTCATTCCAGGTTGATTTGGATCTGGTTTGTTCATGAGAGACCTCTCAAAACTTAACAGCTGATAACAATAAATAAAGGTGATAATTGATCTTCCCAGGACTTGGACATTATCTCAATATCCTCTCTGGGATTGTAAAAATACTTGGCTCACATTCAGCAGTAAACTGTCTAGAGAATACAATGTCCATATTCACAACGGGAAAGGGAGTGTGGTGGTCTTTGTGGATCATGGTTATTTGTAATCTTTAGAAGATTATGGGAATATAAAATAAAAAGCAAGCATTAATCTCAAATTTTTGCATTAATATGGATTTTGGTATATGGTACAAGTTCAAAGTATATATAAAAACACTAGTTTAAAGGAATTTTGTATATTGACATGAATTTAAGGTAATATTTATTACAACACACTCTATGCATGTTTCTCCTCTTGTTTAAAGGATTTTATATATTGATACCAATATAAGATTTTTTGTTTTATATGCATATATATCTGCTCTTGTTTAAGGTCTTGTATCTAAGCAGTTCATTTAAAAATGTAAGGTAAAATTCTAGTTTTTGAAAACCATTATCATGAAATATATAGGATAATCAAGAAACACAGGTCAGTAGTTAGCCATCTATAACAATTAAATTTGTAGATAGGCTAGGTATGCTTTCTAGATCTATAGAAATATAGTTTAGAGAGATAAATTGTCTTCAAACACTTCAAGGATATACATATTATGACATTTAAAAGGTTTGTCAATTTAGGGCTTTTAATGACAATGAGACAAATCTGATCCTGACAGCACCAATTTTTCTCAGAGATGATGGGCATTGAAGAAACTCCTTACGGAGTTTGCTTTCATCGAGGTAAGGTTAGTCACTGAGCAAAGAAATTGTTCTTGCCTTTCACTGAGAACAATGTGCCAAACTGACAGGGCATTGAAGATACTCAGGAAAAAAAATATCTATCGAATGTTTTTAGAACAAGGCATGAGAATCTTTCAGAATTCCTGTTTCACAGAAGCTGCCAGACATTTTGCAGGATGTGGAGGAAAGTTACTGAAAACTGCCAATATAGGGAGGGCAGTCTTTCCAATTCTTCCTTCATTGAATAGTCTGCCAGATTTTATTTACCTGTAGGCTGAAGATGTATGCCCCAACATTGCAAAGGAACTTTGGGTGACTTTCCAAGTAGTCAGATGTCTCTGTCATTTCTCGAGCTTTTAGAAGTCATTTGCAATACATGTTTTATTTACTCAAATAATATGATATCCTTCTGGCACCTTTGATGGAGTTAAATACTAAACACTTATGATTGCAGTTTTCCTTAGATATGATAGAAAGAAAGTTAGGTATAAAATTTTGGATTTGCTAATGTAGGATAAATTATGAAACATTTTCTTTAAATTTACAGACACAGATGAATTGAAACTTAGTATACTGTGAATATAATCTTTACACTGATAATTCTTCTTACTGTATCCATTCTTACTATGTTAAAGTTAAAACCTTTCATTTTTGTTTAGAAAGAAAAAAGGGGGAATGTTGTAGAATATTATTTTCAAATGTGTGAGTTTTGTTAACACTGTATTTCTTTAATTCTATGAAGCTGTGTTACTGGGCCTGTCTAAAACACCTGATGATCCTAATAAAGAGACTAATGGCCAATAGCAAGGCAGGAACAAGAATAGGTGGGGCAGCAGACAGACAGTATAAAGAATCAAGAATGAGAAGCACGAGGATCAAAGAGGAAAGGAACAAAGGACATCATGGGACAGTCACCCAGCGACACAGCAAGCCAAAAAGGAAGTATAAAAAAAAAAGGTATACAGAAAGAAAGGTAAAACTCCAGATGCAAAGGTAGTTGGGATAATTTAAGAAAAGCTGGTAAGAAACAAGCAGAGCTAAGGCTGGACATTCATAACTGAGTAAGACTCCATAAGTGATTTATTTGGGAGTAGGCCCCATAAAAAGGCAAAGGAGTAAAACATCATACAACATACTAGAGAGATGACTCAGCGCTTAAGATCACTTTCTCTTCTTACAGTGAAGAGATTCACTTCCCAAAACCTGCATGGGAGACTTACAACTGCTTGTAAATCCAGTTTCTGGAGATCTGATGCTTTAATCTAGTCTTTGTGGGCACTGCATATATGTGGTACACATACAACAAGCAGTCTCTCTCTCTCTCTGTCTCTCTGTCTCTCTGTCTCTGTCTCTCTCTCTCTCTCTCTCTCTCTCTCTCTCTCACACACACACACAGAGAGTTGGGAGGATGAGAGAAAAATTAAATGTAAAAAACGGTGATATTTCCTGAGATATGACTCCATAGATTGAGGCATTCATACACATAGGTGTGCACCCACCAACATTCAAACATACCTCCTCTCACACACACATAAATAAATACTTCAAATTGGTAAATGTTAGTATTTTTGCTAAAGAAGGTCAATTATATATACACTATTCAATGTGTTTTTCAAAATTTAGTAATAGACATTAGGTTTTCAGGCCCTTCACAGCATAATATTTAGATATTAGTGACTTTGAGAAAGGAATTAAATGATTTTTTTCACTCAATTTTGTAAACATGCCTTGAATTCATTGTTTCAATTGAGATTTTAAGACATTGTAATCTGGTCAGACTACCTCCCTTCTCTACCTCTTCTCAACTCCACTGCAAATCATAAGAATTCCTAACCACTGAGTCATCATTTCAGGTCCCAGGTGTAGCAATTCTTCATTTATAGATAGATGAGAATACTTAGAAAATGATTCACCAAATTAAGTTAGTCTTCTGTTCTATGTTTTGTATTTGTGAGTTGGAATATGATGTTCTCTTTATTAATAAGATCAATTATATCTTTTAAAGACCTACACTATCATTTTTCTCTCCCTTACATTCTATTGGAAATTTCATTCCTTACAGGATAAACTCTATGCAGTTTTATAATAATAGCCATCTCACATAATATGTTGTGAGTTTTAAAATTCTGTTGTCAATTTTTAATTTCCAGACTAGAGTCCTAGAGACACAAACTAACTATATTAAATGCAAGATTGTTTTGTTCCTTAGATAAATTGCTAGAACATAAAGAGGTGGATAGCGGCAAGGTTTTGTAATAAGCCACATCAGGACTCCAATACTGGCTCTGACACTGTAATTGTGTTGTGTCCATAGGCAAGTTCCTTCATTTGATTCAATAAAAAGTGATTGATCGTGTGCTCCAATTAATCATGTGGTACAGTATAACCCAGGGTTATGAAGATGCTCGCTTTGAGTTCAGAGTGTTCAAAATGGAGTAGCAGAAAAAGCTTATGAGACATGTAATGGTGGCTTAAATATACAGAGTTTTCACTGCAATAATAGTTTAACGGAAGATAATTAAAATCAGAAGAGAATATAATCCATCCTTAGAAGGCATTACATTATATATGATGTCATCTACAAAACATAGTCAAATATAACATGCTCTGTCACCTTCTTGGCTGACTCTCTGAGGAAATGTATCCTTGATGACATTTCCTTAAGTAAAATTAGAAAACAAACATTTCACCTGGTTTTAATTAATTAATCTGTATTGTCACAATGATTGGCATAGTAATTTTAAAATATATAAATCACAAAATTTTCCTACTCTATGCTTTCCAATAAATTTCTACTGCATCCAAAATGTCCCGAAATGTACCAAAATGATTTCGGTAGGGAGTACCTAATTGCTCCATAAATCTATATTTTGTCTTGGGCATACAGCTAGATTTAATAGGCAAGATATCATCTCTATGACTTGTAGAGTAACAACTAAGTTCTGGGTGATGAAACTTGGAGATTTTGCACCAAAATGTGTGTCTGATACACCTCCTTATTTCACTGACAGAAGACAAACTGCTGTTTGATTTGATCACTTCAGTTTTGCCTGTGTGCTGTGATGTAATCGTGAAATGTATCTGACAGTCAGTTGCTCCCTGCTTGGCACTGCTATTTTAAAACGTGATATAGCCTGGAGGAAGGGGAGCCATGCTTGAAGAAAAGAATCTTTATGGGAGGGCCTAAAGGTTTTGAAGTTTAGACTCATCTACTGTTTGCTCTCGACTTCATGATTGCCAGCACCGTGTGACCAGCCGTTTCACAATCCATCCATAATGCAGTGCATCCCTTGTCAAAATCACTGTTGATTCCCGAATATACTTTTTTGCCCTTTATGTGCAATAATATGAAACGTAAAAAAATAGAACATAATTAATAATCAACCTTCACTAACAGAACTGTATTTCTTTGAGGCTGATCTCTGCCACATTTCCTAAACTGATAATATCTGTTCATTCCACTCCAGTTACATTGCTCTTCTTCTGGATCCAAAGAGTCTTAAATCTGTTTTGGAATCAAATATTAGTTCTCTCTCTCTCTCTTTTTCACCGTGAAATTATTTTGCCAAAATGTCTGAATGATGTAATACTCATTTATTTTTTCTAACCCAAAACAGTTGTTGGCCAGAGGTCATCTGACATACCTCTCGATTTAAAATTACCTTTATCCTGTCCCTAATATCTGTCTTCCCTTTCTGCTTTATTTTAAAAGTACTACTATAATTTCCCTCATTTCATGCATGTGTTTCTTCATATTGTATTTTTAGTTAAAGAATGTATACTATTTATTTGTTTCTACTTTATTTGTTTTATCTACCAAATAAAACTATATAACAAAAAATATGAGAAACAACTTCAGAATATGATGGGATGATTTTTCTATATTAGCAATAAAACTTTCAGTGGGAATGAATATTTTATATTCCATGTTGATTTCATTTTATGTAAGTATAAGAACCTGTGAGAAGAAACAACTCTGAGGGTAGGTAATGAGTTTAAAATTTATGCATCTCTAAGGATGAAGCCTATCAACTCACCAATTGTAGGTCTGGATTCTTTCCAAACTTCCTGCTGCCTCTCTGGCTTTCTGTTAGCAGGGGAGTTTATAACAAGAGCATCCCTTACATGGTCTCTCCATGTGTCTCTAAGGAAGATCTGTCATCCATATTTATTGGATGTTCTACAAATTAAAGACGTAAGAAGTCAACCTTACCTTAAGGTGAAAATTCGTATTTAGGATATCAACTTTAGACAGTAGAGATACCTGCAGCTTGTGGAAAATAAAAAGGCAGAATTAAAAAAAAAATTGGAAAAAAAATACCATGACTGTGGATTTATATTTTCTGAATTGTATGTATCTCTAACCATGTCTGTATGTCACAGTTTCATACCCTGACTCTTTTTCCCATAATATGTAGGCTTTACTATGAAACACAAATTATGGAATATTTGATGCTTCAGGTCCTGGGCTAACATGTAAATATTCTTTAATATGCACTTTAAGCAAAAGACAATTAAGTTAACAGAAAATTATAAAGTACTTACTGAAAATGAATTGTGTTTATTAGAGAACATTTGCTAATATTTCTCAAAACCCCGCAACTAAGATATTTTTAACCACTTGTCCTATTTAATTAAAATTGAAAAAATAAGTAAAATGAAACCTTTCTTCAGCCATTAGTCTACTATTTTCCTCATGGATAATTCATGTATATGGTCGTATAAAATCCAGTTTTTGAGTGTAATTCTGGCAGCCACTTTCTTCGCTAAATTAAGCAGAAAGCTTTCCTGCTGTGCATATCCGAATTGCAGGTGCAGACATTCAGTGCATAAGTAAATATAAGGGATTTGGTGATGCCTGTGGGTTATTTGAAGCGTATGCACTTTCCTATATCGGGTTTGAAAAATGATGTAATGACACTCAATTAAGAATGTAGATTTTTGAGAAGACAAGTTCAGAAAGAATTTTGGTAACTCTTTCAATTCATAAGGGTCCAGTTCCACAGGGACAAACAGTCATTTTTACCTGTCCTTGGAGACTGCTTCCTATGATCAGTATTCATCTCTAGAATTTTAGATATCAACCTCAGGCTTTACTTTAAGCTCTTCTTATTCCATACATTTAAGAGAGCAGTGGGAATTCTTGGATTTGTATAAGGTATCCTTGAATAAAAGATAATCTTGAAGTAGAACAGAAATAGTATTAAAACGACTATACCTTGACTGAGTCTTTTTAGATGTGTAAATACTGCCCCTTTCAAAATCTCAGTACAGGAACCCAAAGATGTACTTAGGGACATTGCTTAATCTCTTTTTTCCTCTTTCCAATGTGACCACATTGAATAAACTTCCCTTTTCGATTTTCTACTTAAAACACACATACACAAAGCAAGTAAACTTGTCAACTATATTAGTATAGATAATGATGATGACAATGATTTGCTAATAACAAGCAGAGGTCCCTATTTTGTGGCTTATACTAATCTCCTTCTGTCTTCTGAAGATACAATCTAAGATCCTGACAGATGCCCAAAGCTTCAAGTATATGTAATTTTGTTGTCTTCCTATACATATAGATAGAATAAAGTTGATTTTTAAATGACAGATGCCCAAAACTTCAAGTAATTTGTAATTTTGCTTCTTCCTATGCATATCAGTGTAATAAGGTTGATTTTTAAGTTAGTTGTGATGAGAGTTCAATTCCTAAGAAACAAGTGGAATGATTACAACAATGCACTGTAACAAAAAGCTTAGAGGCTGATGTTTTTCTCAGTGAGAATAACTTATTGTGCTGTACTCACCGCATTTGGTTGGGTTTTCAGCTAATGAAACTGAGACAATAACAAACACTCTATGCTGGTAGCCACATTGACAATGCACATATTAAATTCTTTATAATTATATGATTAAATCAGGACTGTGGTGGCAACTGTGTTTAATCCCATCAGACAGGAGTCAGAGGCAGGAGGATCTCTGTGAGTTTAAAGCAAGCCTCTTGCATCTGCCAGATCTAGTTCTAGGTTATCCAGGAATACACATGCAGTCCTATCTTGAAAAACAAAACAAAACAAAACAAAACAACAACAAAAAAAAAACGGCAGTGCATGGGAGAATTTTTATTTATTTTCTTACGGAGAATTTTTAAAAGGTCATTTAAAAATGGGTGCAGCTTTAAGTAAGAACACACATTGAAAATTACCCACTGCTCTTACGAACAGAAAGATTATTAGTGACTACTAGAAAGAGTTCAGGTAGAAGAGAATGAGGAGGTGTTTGATGGTATTGTCTAAGGATTTGTTGAAGTCTACTGTAGGGCCTTCCACTGGTTATGTGAAGTCCTTATAGTTGCTGAGAACAGGTCTCATTTCTTTCTATGTGTGAGTTTAGCCATTCTAATAGATGTCACAGTAGTTTAGTAATTTGAATTAATAGCTCACTTTCCTGATTCTGCCATTCCTTGTTGTGATGAAGACATAAGGCCAAAATCTCTCAGCTCTATTAAAAAAAAACCCTTATTATCATTTATGTACTTTGAAGATCTTCTGAAGTTGGCGACTAATTACATTTCCGTACATCAATGCATAGGAAAGAGCCAGCAGGGACTCTTCTTATATATTTTAGCACAAACAGATATATTTTGCATTTACATAAGAAAATTAAAAAGCTCCTGAGCTTTTGACATCTCTACTTACAGTTAAGATATGACAATTGTAATGGTGGTAAGAAAATTGAAAAGCTGGAGTTAGCAGAAGAATGGAGGAAATAAGAAATTAGAAGACTAGAAATGAATAAGAAAGTTCTCTTTGAAACAAAGTAAGACCTGAAAAGAATACTAATGCTTTTGATACATTAATCATTTGCATTTATTTTAATATAAAAATTCTGCCATAAATTAAACTTAAAAACCTTATTATTTAGATTTTTCTTCAGGGTATATGTACACAAAATACATGTATATGTGTGTATATTAGGTATTTTAATAAAATAGTTTTGTGCTTATTTTTATTTTTGAAATTCTGATTATATAAAACAAGCTTTGTAGAAGAGAGTATCCACACAATGGTGACAATTTAAGAGATTAATGATGGTAACATATTTTGAAAATATAAATGAGATGTGATTGTTGTCATAAAACATATAGATAATACAAAACCAGGAACTTACTGTTTTCCCATGATTTCTGTTGAAATAAAAATGAGCCAAGGAGCTAAAAATCATTCTTTTAACATTTCATGAGAATGCTGTTGATTCTTTAAACAAATACTGCACCTTGGGTGATGCAGTTGTAGTGGTTAGAGGTCTTTAGATACAATTTTTGGAACGCATTATTTTGGGCTTTGAGTTTTTTCAGCCTTCGCCTAGACACATTTTAGTAATAGTCTGTAAGTGCTTAGTACAGAAATGTCAAAGTTAATAACCTAGAAATCTTTAGAAGCCCTCACCATGACTAAAACAGCTGTGAAAAGGCAGCTCAGTTTTTGTACTTCTGGGAAATAATTTAACTGAGTTAAAGCAAATAAGAAAATTTAAAGGCAGCCTTAGTTATATGCTTCCAAGATGAGCATTGAGAACTTGTTCTGTGTCTATCTTTAAACCCATATGCTATGGCTCATATACATATTTGTAGCATTAGTATGATGGAACCACGAATACTTATTGTATACTTGAAGCCATGTCTGTCATGCATTTCTGATGTGTTTAGTTAGATTATGGAACTTCGGATGGCAAATTGTCTATCTCATTTTACGGGCTACTTATTCCATAAAGAAATTAATAGCTGTGACTATTTATTATACACACTCTAAGTTGCTCATTGAGCACCAACTAACCCTCTTTTATATCTTTCCATTTGACTTTTTTGAAAAAAGAGTCTTTGTTTTGTATCCCCTCCCTGAAACTTATAAATGTCCAGTCCTACCTGAAATACTCTTCTCCCTATTTAGTAAAATGTAGGTAATAAAGAATCCAAGCAACCTTAAATAATATTTCTTAGATAATATGTACGTTGCCAAAGTCTAAGATATATCACGAAGAATTGGTATGATTCCCTACAATAAGGTCAAACATGCCTAATATTTAAAATACAAACAAGAGCTATAGGCCTTAAAGTTTATCAGTAAAAATCCTAAAGAAAATAGGAGTCAGTTGGCTGTAACTTAGATCAATAACTTAAAAGTTTTCATGGTTTTCTGTGTAGCTTCACCCAGCTTAGGTTACCACCTCTGCTTCTTATATTAGAACTGCTCTGAAAGTTCATCCTAAAGTTACTCAGGGGAAGCCACCTATACAGAAAGCATATAACAAATACCATGCAGGAGCATAATTTAAAATGTCCAAGGCATCAAAGACACAGATGTGTGAAAGAGTCCCCATGTTCTTCATTTATAGAAATGATGCCATAAAATTTGTTAGTGTTCTCAAATGTGGTTCTATATTTTAACAGCCTTTCTTTAGATGCCTGTACATCAAATGTTACACCATTCAAATTATAGTCGACTTTACCCACACTTCCTTGATTGATAGGGATGAATGATACTAGCTTACAGTATGGTATAAATTATCTCATGTTGACACAATAAATATTATTGCATAGAAATACAATAAATGTGCATATTTAGAAATAAAATATTCTTTTAAATTTGCAATGAAATTAGACATTGCACTTACATTCACAGGTGATAAGTAATAAAATAATAGGCAACAATTTGACTCATATTCTGTAAGTTGGATCAAATTGTTTAAGCTGACAGAATAGTCAAAAGAAAGGAAGAGTTGTAACTCAGTGTGGATGCTGGGTCTAATAGCCTACAGGCAAGCGTAGGCCACAAGAAGTGAAAAGAAAAGTCAGTCAACACATTGCTCATTATTGGTGTATGGTCATTCTGTGGAGTTCAGGGGAGATTACAAAAGACAAATGCATTATACTCTATGTCATGCATTTTATGCTCTCATATTTCCTGAAACAAGATCATTATCTTCAAAGGAATTGGAGTCTAGAGTCTGAAACCTATTTTGAGTTAGCCTATTCCTTTTCTGTCCATGTGAATGAAGCTGTGAGACTGGGTGATTCCATTCATGCAATTCCTTAATCTCTCCACTACTTTATATGTCTGAGATTCATATTTTCTTAAGTGATTATTCACATAGTAGGCATGTCCTCAATTTACTCATTAACTTTACTGCATCCTTGCCATTGGTGATCTCCCTCCAGTCTCCAAGTACTTACATCACCAAAGGACTCAAAATAACAATACTTATTTTTTCCTTTAGTGTTTTATATATATATATGTCAATTCTCACAAGCTTCCTTTATGTGTTTTCAATATTTATTCATTTATGTTTATTTATGTGTATGACATACGGCAACATGAGTTGATGTGCAGTATTTACATACTTGGTGCCACTAGAGCTAAGGTGGTGTTATATATTAAGGGGGAGGGAGAAGGGAGGAGGGAAGAACTGGGGAGAGCTTGGGGGAGTGGGAGGGTGGAGATGGAGGAAGGGTGGTTATTAGAGAAGGGATTAAGATATCTACATTAAGGGAGTCATTTTAAGATTGGCAAGAGATTTGTCTCTAGAGGGAATCCCAGGTGTCCACAGGGATGTCTCCAGCTAGGTACTTGGGCAGCAGAGAGTGTCCCTGAACTAGCTTTGTCCCATAGTCACATTGATGAAATATCTTGATCATCACCATAGAAATTTCACCCGATGGATGGAGATAGAGACAGAGACCCACATCCACATCAGAGCAATGGACTGAGCTCCCAATGTCCAGTCGAAGAGCAGAAGGTGGGAGAAGATGAGCAAGAAAGTGAGAACCGCGAGGGACTGGCTCATCAACTGAGACAGTGTGCCTGATCAATTGGGAGCTCATCAAATCCAGCTGGACCAGGACTGAATGAGCATATGACCAAACCAGAATCTCAAAATGTGGCTGCCAACGGGGACTGACTGAGAAACCAATGATAATGGCACAGGGACCTATCTCTTCTGCATGCGAATCTATATGGATGCACACCTTCTTAGGCCCGGATGGAGGGGGGAGGGCCTCAGGCTCCCCACAGGGCAGAGTACCCTGCCCCCTCTTAAGGAAGCAGAGGGAGGGAGGAGGGATATTGGAGGAGCGGGAGGGCCTGGGACAAGGGGAGTAAATGTAAATTTCTCTTTTAAGAATAATAAACAAGCAAACAAAATAAAACAAAACAAAAAAGATGCTGCCACTTAGATTCTTTCTTTGTGTAACAGGGCTAGATTGGCAGGCCATGGAGCTCTGCTGATGCCCCTATCTCAACAAACTGCTTATTTTGCTGCTGCTTTTGCAAAAATGAAAGGCTAATATTGCTTCCTTTGAATGGCCAGAGTAAAGAGGAAAGTGGGACATTTAAGTGTCCAATGTAGTTTCTGGAAGGATTAGGTTAAGAAATATTAGCTTCTGACATACTGCAAAACTCTTGGTCCCACGGTGGAAAATGTTTCCTCTGGTCAGCCAAACAACAAAGAGTTGGAACATTTTCCTTTTAAAACCAGTGAGAACTTAGGTTTATTTCAAGGAGTTGTTGAAATTTTTTGCAATATAATGGAGAACATGCAGTGTTTAATAGAAAAATTTCACAAATGCTTTGTAAACTAATGTCAGTAGGATATGATGGCTTCCTGCTTATGAATTGAATGTTCACAAAACAAAGATTTAAAAGAATTGTCAAATGTAATTCACAGAATATTACAAAATAAATTTCCAATTTCTATATCACAAGAGACTCAAATAATTAATGCCTCTTTCTATATTATATATTGTGTGTTTCTTTACTCGGCGCATACTATATTACCTTTAATCTTAAACTGTTTCTTCACATTAGAGAATTACTTTTACTAGTGGGTTTTTCAAAAACTTTATTATTTCAATATTATTATTGAAACCTGGTATTTGTTTTTACATGTAAAAATACAATGGTCTCTCAGTTATATCCTACTATTAATTTTAAAAGTCATAAAGTTAGTTTGGGGTTGAATAGCAATGTTGCTATATAGTATAATAAATTTTCAAATTTTAATAGAATTTTTTTATGAAATGTTTAAATGTAGAAGAGAATAAAAGTCACTGAATTTAGGAACATATGAAACCATAGAAAAATTATATATTTAGAACTTATTTGAATATATATAAAACAAAAATAAGAGTAGGTTCACATATATGTATATATTCTGCTTAATGATTTATTGCAACATTAAGATTGAGAGGCTCATTCATGCGACTGAAATAGCTGAGTGATATTCATCACTGCAATACTGCTATAACTTGCATTGTTTCCAATTTGGAACTGTGAGCATATGGCTCCTGTAAAGGTTCCTTTGCGTATTTAATGCGTATGTGTTTTCATTCTCTGGTGACAATTCCATGCTCATAGAATATGGATGTGGTAACTATAAGCAGATTGTGCCACATTGTTTTTCAAAGTGATTGCAGTCACTTAACCATATGTGTAAAGTTTGTATGGGTTCAAGGGTTGCTATTAACAGAACTTTGGCTTTCACCATTTTGGCAAAATGTAGTAGCATGACATTGAAGTTGTAATTAAATTTCCCTTACTGGCCCTAGATCTGTTTTCATATTTTTTCTTTTTCATTTTTTTCTTTGACATTTTAATACCTTCTGGAGCACTTGAAGTACAATTTACAGCTTAAATTGCAGATTAATTTTTTTGTTCTTTAAACACAGTCAATTCTTCAGCTTACACACTTCTTGCTTGTATAATTTCAAATAAAATATCACGTTTATCCTATTTCACTCTTTGGAAAGCTCCTCTATTTTCTTCAGTGCCTAGTTTCTTTCAACATTTTTTGTCTCTCTCTGTGTGTATGTGTGTGTTTTTCAGTAGAAAAGCAATGTGTTTATGTTTAGAATTTCTTTATTGTATTTATACATTCTGATGATCTCTGGAACTTCTATATCCTCCCTGTGGCAATATCTTAAAAGGAATCTTTAGTTATAATTACTCAAAGAGAAATGTACAAACTCATCATTGTAGTTGGATACACAAATAAATTTTTGCTCTATCTTTGGGTTATGTATTTCAGCTATAGGTATAATGAATCCTTTCAAGCCTTAAAGTTTATATGTGTGTGTGTGTGTGTGTGTGTGTGTGTGTGTTAGCCATATTCCATCCTCCACTCTATCCATGTTGCTCCTATCACTCCATATCAAATTTGTAACTCATTAAGAACAATTTTAGTGACATACATGTTTGTATAGCCAGCCATTGAGATATGGGCATTCTCTAGTGGTCATCCATGCCACCACAGAAAATTGACTCTTCTTCCTTCCTCAACGGCCACCAACTGCCATTAGTTCCTCATATATGTGTTGTATTAGGAGACCATTCTCCCTCCATGTTGGAAGTTTTAACTTTTTGTGTCTAATACATCATATGCATGTAATGATGGCTAATGTGAGCTCACTTGTGTAACAGCTATGTCATATCCACACACCAGCAGTTTCCAAAATTCCTCCTTATTTTCTTTGCATCCTCCCTTCAGTTAAGTACTCTAAGTCTCATCAGGAGGTAATAAAGATGTTCCATCTATGGCTTAACATTCAGAATCATTTATTTTCCCCATTTTGAACATCTATGAGTCTCTGTATTAACCACTACTAAAAGAAAATACTTTAACAAAAGTTGAGAGTGTCATATAGCTATAGATATTAATATACATGGGAATGAAATTTGAAAACATTTTCAATTCCCCTGTATTATACAGATATTGTATTCTTGGCTTCCTGAATTACTATTTTTTTACTCCTTCTCCCTCTGTTTTTCACTTAATTTTCTCTATAAATAAACTATTGGCATATCTCCAACCATAGTAGTCCTATTATGATCTGTATCTGATTTAATTGTGTATCAATGAGTAGCATTCTTCAATTGTATTGTAATATAATATAAAATTGTAAAAGATCTTTGGCATATGGTTTAAGATCAAGTTAATAATTGGTTGGCTGTGTCATTTTTTTCAAATGGGCCTATGACAAGACAGTTATTTATGGCAGGAATGTAATGTAAAAGTAATTATTTACCTAATTAAATTCAGTAAGCAATTAAAGTCAGGAAAAGACACAGGTTTCAATGCAAAAAATGAAGCAACTAACAAACTTTGCTAGCAGACCATATGCAGATCTGACTGTTACCTTACCTCCTGAAAAACCGCTGTTTTACACAACCTCTTCTAACGAAATGTGCTTGGGTTTATACATTAGCATGTTTGTCAACATGTGTCTTGCCAAGGTATGGCTTCTTATTTCTGCTAATTACCCTAATAGAAACTCACCAACACCAGCTGGACTGGGAAGGAACAAGCATGTGTCCAAACTAGTCCCTCTGAATGTGGATGACAGTTGTATGGTTGGGGCAGACTGAGGGGCCACTAGCAGTGGCACTGGGATTTATCTCTACTATATGCACTGGCTTTTTGGGTTCCTACTCTCTTTGGATGTATACTTTGCTAAGCCTAGATGTAGTAG
>JAQHUG010000553.1:325237-347913 GCA_028555095.1 Dicrostonyx torquatus | reverse complement strand
ATCCTGCCCCATCTTAAGGAAGCAGGGGGAGGGCAGTGGGGTAGTGGGGGAGTGGGAGGGCCAGGAACAAGGGGAGTAAATGTAAATTTTTCTTTTAACAATAAAAAAATAAACAAAAAGGAAAAAAAAGAATTTCAGGATTGTAACTCAAAAAAAATTGTATTGTAACTGTGACTTTATTACATTCTACCTACCATTCATCAAAATCCTATGCTTTTCAGGTTAGGATCTTCTTGAAGTTTACTGTTCCCTTTCTGTTATAGTTATTTAAGAAAATAGACCAATTGCATATGTTTATTATTAGAAAGATGTTGACTGTAAGGCCTTGTTGCACTGTATACTGTTTGGAACTCTTCTGCCTTTGTCAGTCAGAAGATTGAAGCCAGAGAGCCCAGGCTGCTGTTTAAGTGTGGTGTCTGGAAGGTCTCAAAATTCTGTCTTGCTTGCAAACATTATTTTTGTGTATTATTCACATTTAAAACTAATTCAATGGCTGGGGTCATCTGTATCAGGGAAAATACTTTGCTGTGCCCAAGTTTATGAATTTATGTATTTGTTCAAATAATTATTTTCAGTTTAGTGCTCATAATCAAATACAGATGACTATGCATTCTGGATCAAAGTTATACTCCACCTCTGCCACCCTGAAGGTAATTATTTAACGATGTTAATCTCTTTTCAAAGTATTCTCTTGTTGACACATAAATTTGACCTTTACTTTGATTCGTGCATTTGCCATGTGTATTGAAACCATACAATGCCCTATTGCCTTCATTCTTCTTTTCATGTTGCTGTGATGAAATAGTTGAAGAAAGGAGAGCACATTAATTTAGTGTCATAATTCAAGGATATTGTCCTTCTTGGCAGGAAAGGTAAAGGGACAGGTACTTGAAGAAGATGCTGGTGCTGGTCACAGTACGTCCATGAGCAGGATGCAGAATGATGAGTGCATCCTAATACTTAACACTCTTTATTTATACAGTCTAGATTCCAGCCAAAGAATGTTTCAATCCACAGGGATGGGGGCACTTCTGACCTCAATCATGTGACTGATAATTTTAGATTTGTCATGTAAAATATGGACATTATATCATCTACAAATGTATATATTCATTTATGGATTAAAATTAAACCTGAATTCCCCCATTTCTCATTTTCTCTCCAAAAATGTATGAACCTTTCTAGTTTATTATTGTTACCTATGTACATATACATTTGCACACATATGATGTGTGTGTGTGTAATCAAGGCTCACCACAAGGACATGATGGTAGAGACAAGAAGTGTTAGGATGATGTGCTCATGAAGGAAATTCTCAGAAACTAAAATAAAAACTAAACTTATGTGATTATTTGTATAAAATTTTTCCAATAAGCTCATAGGAGTGGCATTACTTGGAGGTGTAGCTTTGCTGGAGAAGGTGTAGCGTTGTTGGAGGAAGTGTCACTGGAGGTGGGTTTGAGGTTTTATATGCTAAATCAGGCTCAGGGACTTTTTCATCCTGTTGCCTTCCATTCTGGATATAGAACTGTCAGCTACCTCCCCAGCACCATGTCTGCCTACCCACTGGCCTGCTTCCCACCATGAAGATAATGGAGTAAACCTCTGAACTGGAATCCAGCCCCAATTAAATATTTTTCTTTATAAAACTTGTCATGGTAATGTTTTCCTTCACAGCAATAAAAAACCTAAGATAACATATGACACTTGAATGAATTAATATCATGTTAATCATGTTGTAATTTGAGCAAATATGTACAATTAATTCTTCACTTAGTGTTTTTCACTCTAAAAATTCATCAATGAAAACTTTTTACAGAAGCTTATAGTTACAATTATGGCACAGGCTGCGTTTAAAAACCCATAATGGTTTACCCAAGTGCAGCATTATTGGCTGCAACTCATATTTTTGTAGAGCTTTGCAAAGACAGTGTATGTTAGGATCATCATTGTAGAAGCTCTGTACTGCTGCATCTACCTTGGTTTCTCTTAATGGAATGCAATTCCAGCTGTTTCTTTTATTATCAAAACCCAAATCTACTTTGGTATAACATCAACATGCCTTAGGAAAAGGATTGCTTTGTTCTAAGAAGAGATTAGTTCCCATTGCATGTAGATGGTGCTTCACACCAACTTCAGTCTGGTAGGTTACTGACTAGATTTCTTGTGGTTCTCTGTGCTTGACTATGTTAATTGGCATTTGTCAAATATTACTTGGGGAAATTTCTGGAAAGACAGTTTGGGATGAGAGTAATAGTTTACCTCAGGATATTTCAAGTAAAGGAGAATATATGAACACATACTTCAACCAAACAGAGTAAGAATGAGATAGAACAAACACTGACCTTCCTTAAGAAAAAGGATTCTGCCGATGGCTGCCCACTGCTTTCTTTCTGCCTTCTCTAGCATGCTTATACACCATGCACACTCTCATTTTACAGTCTTCACAGTAAGTGCAGACAATTCTTTGTCACTCTTCCCCATCCACTTTCAGGAACCAGTTGTTTAAAGTAAGTATCTCCGTCTCTCTGTATAGTTACCAACACCCTTGTGGTTCCTTTCCTTTTTCTGAAGAACGATACCATCCAGCAGTATTTAAAACTGGCATTGATCACTTCTAATAGTTTGTTTGAGCATTTATTCTATGAATGGTGTAAAGCACTTTTGCTCTTTGAATATTTGTTTTAATAGTTCATAGTAATAATTTTTGGAGGTATCTCTGCTATATTCTCAGACTAATGGCAAATTTGTGCACTCAAATAATTCTCCCACTTCATGTTCCAAAATATCTGGGACTGTACACATGTATCACAATAACCTATTACTAACTTTTAATGAAAAATTATGTAATGTTAGACACTAAATCAAATCCTTTAAAACAGTATTACTATTTCTTACGGCATCTATGGACATGATTATTAGTACCATATTACAGATTTTGATGAATAAGTTATGTAAAAAGTAAATAAATCATTTTACTTTCCATATCCAGAGAAGGTCATACTCCTTAAAATAGGTTTAAAGGTTATTTGGGAGCTGTGGTTTGAAACATATGACTTCAAAAACACCCTGAATGTCCAAAATTCAATCATAAATTGAGTCTATATATATCTATACACATGTGTGTATGTATGTATGTAATATGTGGTAAATTTTTGTTGTATATTTCGGTGGTATATGCATGTGTGTTCACATGTTTGTGTATTTGTGCAGGTGTGTGCATTTGAATGTTCATGTGTCTTCAGAAACGAGACATTGATGTCAGTTGTAGTCCTTAATAAGCTCTGTCATATATTTCTAATTGTGTCTTTCCAATGAGCCTGGAGTGAATCAGGCATCCTCTGATCTCTTCCTGCAGTGTCCAGGATTGTGAATAGAGTTTGGTGTTTGTGGATGTGATGAGTACAAAACTCAGGCCCACAAGCTTATAAGATGAGAAGGTCACCACAATAATCTTTGGGAAATGTATTTAACCATCATTAGTGTAGTTATTATGTGATCTTTTTTCTTTGTTCTTCTGAAATACAATGTTATTCACTCATTTCTTAACAAATAACTACCTCAGTGAAACAGCAGAGAGGATGAATGGCTAAATGGTTGTCTTCCTCTCAGTTCCATTACAGCTGTCCTTTCTGTGGCAGTGGCCAGTAGGTTTCCACAGATTTTAAAGAGCATTAGCTATATTTTTCTGAAATTTTTTGTGGTACACTCTTCTATAATAACCCTTCAGTTTTCTTTAAGACGGACTTCAGCACATTTTCTCTGATTCTAATTTTCTTTCTTTTTCACCAGTTCAATTTTGGAAAAAAGTTTTCTTCAAACAACCATCTGGTCAATATTTAAAATTTAAAAGTCAGTAAGTCTAACATCTAAGAATGGAACGCCTCCCCAGTTATGTGAAATATCATTCAATACTTTAATCAACTGTTGTGACTGTGTTCTCTCAAACTTTAATCACAAAGAAATATGTGTGAACTTTATTGGACAAATAGTAGTCTTCATATAATATTTTCTTTTCCCTTTTTTCTCTTTTTTCTTTGAGATAAAAATCCACTGCATAGTTAATACTTACTGTGAATTCATGATCTCTTTACCCTAGCATCTTTTCAGAATCCAGGCTTATCATAACACCCCCAACTACAAAATACGTCTATAATTAATATTTGGCTATGTAATTTCAAACTTTTCATGATTTTAATGTCAATCTACAATTAGAAGTAACTGCTCCATGCTGAATTGCAATTTGTCCACTACAAATGACACTAAAATTCTTTATTTTCTTTTAGTTTCATTATAGTGTTTTTATTTATCTTCTGACAATTTTTGATAGTTTGCAATAGCCATGCATTTATAAGTAATTGATAAAGAAAGGTTCCCGGTTCTGAGATTGAAATTTAATGAGAGAATAGGGGACCAACCATTCAAGATATTGTAGCAGCAATTGCATTCCAAATTATGGCAATCAGTTCATAGACTGATCATTTTTGCTGTTAATATTAGATAATTTGTCACTGTATTAAGCTAAGCTGTTTAGATGAACAAGGTTGTTTTGAAGGGAAAATACAAACGTAACGTTTCAAAGTTTGTTAGAACACAACATAAAAAGTGAAAAGTTTAGACTAGGTCATGAATAAAAAAATCAAGAGAATGAGATATTATGGATATCATGGGAAGATAAATTATCATAACAAAGGGTCAAGGGGTCTAAGCAAATGCAAGCTTGAGAAGGCTTAACTTGATGCCCTCTGCTAAAAACCCTTTTAGTGTTATAAAATTCCAGTAAACTAAATGTCTTACATCCTCTCAAACTACACTTCCTGTATTTCATCTGTATTCAGAACTCCAAACTTTCTGAACTTCTGTTTTTTCTTAAAAGTTTTATTTGATTAAACACATAGTAGATGTTAAAGGTCAGAGGGCAACTCATGGAAGTTGGTTGTCTCCTTCCACTGTATTGATTCCAGAGATTTAATTCAGAACTTCATGCTAGCTGAGCATTTACTCCCTGAGTCATCCAGCCAGGCTTTTACCATGCATTCTGATAGATGCTTCAGACACGTCAGTGTGGTGGTTTTTTCAGAAAATGGGAACCCATCTTCAACAAGATCCAGCTACACATCATTTGGGCATATGCCCAAAGGATGCTTCATCTTACCACAGAAACATTTTCTCAATCATATTCATTGCTGCTTTATTCATAATATTCTGAATTCAGAAGCACCCTAGATGACCCTCAACAAAAGAATGTATAAAGAAATTGTGGTATATTTACACTATGTAGAATTACTCACCATTAAAATTGTAAAATTTGCAGATATATGCATGAAATTAGAAAATAATCATCAAAAGTACAATAACCCAGCCTGAGAAAGACAAACGCAGTATGTTTTCTCGCATATGTGAAAATTAGCTATTAGGCCAATGATAAGAATGCTGTAATCCACAGAATAAGAGAGGTTAGATATGGAGTAAAGGACGAAGTAGGAATGGAGAGATCTCATTAGGAAAGGGAATTCAATAACTAGTTATGAATGGATGGAGGGTGCTGGATCAAGTGATGAGATTAGGATAGTGAGGTCAATGGAGGGGATATGGGGAGAGACAGCTAAAATCAAGAGTAGTAGGCATGATAGTTTGAAAATTTAATACAGAAGAAATATATTGAAGTATTACATATGGGAAGGTGATCTAAATGAAATAATCAAATGATGGGGGAAGCACAGGTCCACTTGGCCATCTCTTGTCACCAAATGAAACTTCCAGGACTGGGATTGCGTTTCAACTAATTCAGTTGTTGGCTAAAGGGTTCCCATGAAAGTCCCCAAGGTACCCAAGCTGTTTCCAAGACTATCGATTGCTTTTCTTAAACAGCAAGGCCGTTTTTCTGAAATAAATACCTACATCACTCATTGGGTATGGTGAAGTAGAGCTGCTGCTTTCAAAGAATTTTGACCCCTATGAACTATTTTCTTTGGAATGGGAACATACTCTGCATACTAACAAATAAGAAATATAAACACCAAACCAGCCATAAACCCTTTGATCATCAAAGGTGCCCTGCCTGCAAGATATGCTAGAAAAATCGTTGCACAAAACTTGTAAGACTAACCAACCAATAATTAATTTTACTGAAGGCTTATTCCATGAGATTGAAACCATACTTGACACTTTTTGGGTGACCAAGAACTTTAGACTAGCTATACCATGGAACTAAAGTAATAAAATAGATCCTGATGACATTCTGCTATACTTGTAGATCAATCAGTGACTTTCTCAGTCATCATCAGAGAAGCTCCCAGAAACCCACAACCGAACATAAAGCAGAATGTGAATCCCCTTGGAACACTCTTCCCTAACAGATACCTCCATCAAATTTTTCCCCCCAGGGCTCAGGGAAACCCAGAGAAGAGAAAGAAGACAAAAACAGTGTCAGAGCCAGAGGGGAGAGAGGACATCGAGCAAACAAGTTTCTCTAAATCAACATGATCAAAGTTTATACAAACTCATAGAAACTGAAGCAACATGTATAGGGCCTGAATGAGTCCACACCAGGTCCTGTGTGTGTGTGTGTGTGTGTGTGTGTGTGTGTGTGTGTGTGTGCAGGCTTCTAGTTTAGTATTTTTTTGAGTTTTTTTTCAAATTGTTTTTATTGAGCTATATATTTTTCTCAGCTCCCCTCTTTTCCTCTGTCCTCCTATTCTACCCTCTTCCATGATCCCCATGCTCCCAATTTACTCAGGAGATTTTCTCTATCTACTTCCTATGTAGATTACATATGTCCTCTCTTAGGTCCTCATTGCTGTCTAGGTTTCCTGGCATTGTGAACTGTAGGCTAGTTTTTCTTTGCTTTATGTCTAAAAGCCACTTATGGGTGAGTACATGTGATAATTGTCTTTCTGGATCTGAGTTACCTCACTCATGATGTTTTCTAGATCTGTCCATTTGCCTGTAAATTTCAAGATGTCAGTATTATGTGATTCCTGATTGTATGAGAGCTAGTGATCTTCTGTTTCTTGTCTAATTCTGATGTGGTAGATTTTCTTTTATCTTATTTTATTGATACACTTTATTTTGTTATTATCCCTTGATAGTTCATTTGCTTTCTAGAAAGGAAGAGAGAAGATCCAAATGTAAAGTAGTTCTGGAAGAACTTTAAGACACAGAGGGAGGCATAGAGAGAAACAGTTTCATTCGTGTGTTTACTTAATTTTAGTCACATTGGGAGGCATAGAGAGAAACAGTTTCATTAGTATGTTTACTTAATTTTAGTCACATTCTTCCCACATTGTTCTCTCAAGTTTTCCCACTCCCACTCAACCTCTTCTACCCAACAATTCCTTCTCCTTGTTCCTGTCTTTTTTTTTTCTGACTCACTATGGTTAATTCAGCTTTCTTGCATAAGTATGGTCATGACTGATTATTTTTAATTCTGCTGTTTCAACTAAATGCCCATCTTCAAATCTTAAGTATTTATAGCTTTTTACTATAAATTTATATTTCAAAAATTAATGTGTTTTATACATTATTCTTATAAAGCAAAGGCCATTGTATGTTGCAACTCCTGTCCTGGTGACCACAGAAATGAAATGGGTGAAACAGAGAAGTGATAGATAAATAAATCAACAGAAATAGAATCATTTCTATTAGTAAGAGTGGGATGGATCACAGCATTTGTATCCCAGAGATCATCTGTTCTCCGTCCTGCGCCACACCCCTACAACAAGTGATACAACCCTGAGATGTTAGAGAATATCAGAGATAATTTTTTAAGTGAATACTGGACTGTATAATGCAGCTCTATGAGGTTGTCCTGCACATGTTTCCCTTGATGCAGCTATTATGCAGTCACCCATGCTCCTGTTAGTAATCAACCAACCAATATCCTCTAAGTAAAACCAATAAATTCACTGGTTCATTGACTTACCTTCAGATGTTTTTCTTACTTTAACTTGACTTTACACACTATATCCAAGGTAAATAAGCATTTATTCACATGTCCACTGGAAAACTGGCATATGTATATATATGGATATATGTGTAAATATATAAATATTATATTTTATATATAGTATATATGAAATAGTTATAATTATTTAATTATAATCAAATGTAGCTTAAATTTTTCTTTCTATAACTCTTTCATTCACCTGTGACTTAGAAATGCATTACTTTTCAAACATTTTTCTATCTTTTTTGTTATTCATTGCCTATTTTATGCCCTTAAAGTACCAGAAAATGCTTTATGATTTTAATTATTCAAATATGCCATGATATACTTTATTGTCTAGGGTCTCACTCATCTTTTATAAATTATCTTTGAATGGTTTTGACCAAGATACTTGGTTTTACAAAGTAATATATATATATTACTTCAAAGTCCTCTGCTCTACAATGTCTAAGCTAGTGTTCAGTCAGAACCCCATGGTAACATGATTGTGCAAAGCACAAAGCTGCTCAAGTCATAACGGAGAAATTACAAGCTTAAGAAGACTCCAAGTTTCTAGTGCAATCTTCACAAATTCTTGCTTCTGACACCATACATGATAACGATTTACAGACCTATAAGCAACAATGCTCCCATTTTCTTTTAGCTGAGCACCATGTCCAAAATTTCCCACACCATTCTGAAATGTTCCACTGTCTGAGAACCATGTATATTCCTACCCATGAAACCAAGGTGGACATTTAGTATCCAAAACACAACTTCTTTTTTATCTCATTTTCCTGGATATAGTTTTCTGTAATATATATACAATATTCTTTTGATAATGTTCTTTTTAAGTTCTTTCCTTCCTATATGACTTGGCCTGAGATAGTTGAAACTATATAAGGTGAATTTTTAAGTAAATGTTGGGCTCTGTAATGTAGCTCTATTCATAAGTGTTGAGTGAGGAATAATGATATCTTCAACTACAGCTGTAATTTGTCTAATTTTTCTTTCAGGTCTTATTAACTCTACACAGGCTGTAACTCCGCTCTCTGCTGCAATACATTTAGTATTGGTGAATAGAATCTTGTTGAACTGATATTTTAATAATTAGTGTTATTCATTTTATCTGAAATTTAAGTAATTTGATATTAGTACAGACATTTAAATTATTTTTGTATTGGTATTTAATTATTTACGTGCTAATTTTTAGCTAACTTGAAATGGAGGGCATTTTCAGGCATTACCTTTTCTTTCAGCAAATACTCAGCCTTGTTTTTCCATACTCCTTTGTCAATATTAATCCTACATCAATGAGAAAAGTAATATATGTATATAAGCACACATGTTTTCTCTGTCATTACTTGATCATTGAAACAGAATTAGATCTGTTTTACTTTCAATTTTACCTTTGAGTCTATACATTAGGCTCACATTTCATTACTTATTGTATAATTAATTATAATATATCTATACAATTTTTATTCAAATCCTATATTTTCTTGGTGAACCTTTTTAAGATAATACTAAATCTATATCTAAATCTAAATCCTTTCAAGGAATTCTGTAACTGTTGCTTTCAAATTAATGTACAATAAAATATAACATCTGCTTCCCTGTGTTGGCATCTGCTGACTGTCTTTTATCTGACAGTTGTAATCGGTCCTGTTTCCCCCTGATAAGCATTATGTATGAATTGTTATTTAAAAATTTGCAGATTACTACAAAATCAAAGACATAAAAAGTGAGTAGAATTTGTTCACAACAGATGAAAAACATTTTAAAAAAAATCAAGAAATACTCGGGAAAATTGACCCATAATTGAAACTTGGATGTGAAGAGGAAATGAGTATTTAAAATGAAAATGAATATACAGAAATTATTGTTCCTTAAGTTTCTAAAGGTGGATTATCCTTCAAAATATGTAATCTATTCTGGCTTATGTTATTATGACAGAGTTAAAATATGTGAAAAAAGTGTGCACATTAACTCACGTTGCTCCATGAATCTTTTCTGTGAAGTGACATATGTTTTATAAGGAGAACCAGTTCTCCAAAGTTGTCTTGAATTTCCTATAGAAATTATCTTCTTTGGCTTGATACATTTTGATGCTATCGGTTACATTTACTATAGGAACTATCTTATTGTAATTGATTTGTTGGTGATCCATAGGCTCTCATATATTCATTTCAAATAAATTTAATCTGTTTTAGTTAGAATGAGAATTCTGTCTCACCTAATGTATTTTATGTTTTTAATTTCATTTTTATATATTTTGATCTACCCAAACCTGGTGTCTAGTTATTAATGCTACTTATATAATACGACTTTTCCACGAATAGTGGTTATATTTCATTGTTTCCAGAATGGCAAGGCAAATGTCTGTACATGTTCAGTGGAAGTCAGTTGAATTACACTCATAAAAAGTATATGAGGTAGTACACTGCCTGAGTTCAAATTACAGTGTTTGGCATTTGTGTGAATCCTGCTTGATAAGAATGTCACCATCAACTGAAATGTGGTCATGACCAATGAAATTTCTTTACAAGATCTACCAACAATCATGATGAGTTCCTGCTAGTTGTGCAGTCCTCCAAAGAGCTTAGATCTTTGGTAATTTAATCTCTCACAAATGCAGATATATCCAAAAGGCACCACTTCATTTATAAAGAAAGATTCAACACCAATATTTAGTTATTTTTACCTTTTGAAATGGGGACTTATCAGCTTAGGCTAGCCTTAAACTCACTATGTAACTAAGGATGTCTTGGGCTGCTGATCCTCCTGCATCTACCCTATGTAGTAGGATTACTGATATGCATTACAACTCTCAGCTCTTGCAATGGTGAGCATCTAACTCAAGACTGTGTACATGCCAGGGAAGACCTCTACCAATCCTTCTTGCTCCAACAGTTTAAGATACATGCACAATATTTACATGTGGAACCCAGATCAAACAAAAGACACTTTTGTGTACTCAATTTTGTCTAAAAACAATACATATTATGTGTTAGAATTCTTTTTTTTTTTTTTTGGTTTTTTGAGACAGGGTTTCTCTGTGGCTTTGGAGCCTGTCCTGGAACTAGCTCTTGTAGACCAGGCTGGTCTCGAACTCACAGAGATCCGCCTCCCTCTGCCTCCTGAGTGCTGGTATTAAAGGCATGCGCCACCACCGCCCGGCTTGTGTTAGAATTCTTTAAACATCTGTACAAAAAGGGATCTGGGTGTTGTATTTGTGGTAGAGCATGACACTTTGAGCACTCTCTACACAGTATGTATGTTGACTATTCTAAGGGAAATGCTTTTTCAAATATCCATAAAATACCTGTTATCATGTGTTTGCTAATACCTGAAAATAAGGTCATACTGGTATTTCTAACTCTAAACCATCACCAAATAGATCATTCTAGTCTTTTTCCTGTGCTGATGTAGGTGCTGGATAGTTTGATGCCACTTGACACAAGTCAACTGAGAGAAGGGAACTTTAATTAAAGAAATGCTTTCATAAACGCAGTCTGTGGGGAATCCTGCAGGACATTTTCCTAATTAGTGATTGATAGGGCAGGGCCCAGTCTATTGTGTGTGGTGATATCACTGGACTGGTCGTTCTATAAGAAAATAGGTTTAGCAAGTCATAAGAAGTAAGCCAATAAACAGTATTCCTCAATGCCCCCTGCAACAACTCCTGCCTCATGTTTCCTGCCATGCCTGAGTTTCTATCATAACTTTATCTGATGATGAACTGTGATACGGAAGCGTAAGCCAAGTAAGCCCTTTCCTTCTACTTTTACTTTGGCTGTGGATTTTCATCACATCAATACCAACCCTAAAAAAGACACAGGAACAGTAAAAAAGCTTGCAAGCACTCAGCCACTATTTGCCATCTATTTACATAATCACTCAGTTCCAGTTTGTATAGATGAAATAGTTCAATATCATATCTTGATATCTTGATCACTGAATGTAAATTGTTCATGAACACATTATTTTATATTTTTTTAACGCAGAATCCATCATTTCAAAAGTTACTGCATTCAGCATCTTTTTACACATTCACCTTCAGTAAGGTTGTTTCATGAATTAGTAATGAAGTTAGACTGTTTCATTGAACTGTTTTATCACATTCTACAATACATTCTGAAATTCTTTGACCTGCTAAATTATGTTTTAGTATCCATGTAAAATGTCTAGTCATTACACTTTCTACTCTAAAAAACTCTATGAACTTTGTCAAATGCATAGTGTCATATAATCACAATTATATATCACATATAATAATTTCATGCTTCATTTATTGAAAATGTTGTCAGGATTAACCTCATCAGTGTTCTCACCTTCAGTCCCTGGATGACCACTAATCTTTCCCCAGTCACTCTAGGTATGTCTTTTCTACAAGGCTATATAAAGTGCAATGCATGTCGCTTTTCCATTTGACATAAGAGTATCCACATGTGACTCAGGCTGTGACTTGATAGCTCATTACTTTTTATTACACAATAATAACCCATTTTATGGATGTGCATTGTATATCCATTCACTCATTGAAGGGCATCTTAATGGCTTCCAGTCTTTGCTGATTATGGATAAAACTGTCTGAAATTTTATGAAAGAAACTGAATTGGCTAAAGTTTCCTATTCATTTCGGTAAAAGTCAGGGATACAATCCTGAACCAAATGGCAAAGTGATGTATAATTTATGAGAAACTGCTTTATTATCTTCCAAGATGACTATATCAACTTGTATTCTTGGCAGGACTAAATTAGAAGTCTTCCAGCTATTTTCTCTTGCTGGTGATTAGTATTATCTAATTTTCAGTTTTATCCATTCTCACTGAGGTGTGGGGATAACTCAGTGTTTTGTTAAATGTGCAATTTATTCTTCAGGGATAAATGATCTTGAGCACCTTCTCTCATACATATTCATCTTTTGTGTTTTAGAGAGATTTCCTGATATCTTTCTAATTTTAATTGGTTGTTTATTACCTTAATGTCGAGTCTTAAAGAAGTTTTGAATGTTTCACATACAAGTCATATCTATATCTGTATCTATCTATATCTGCCTTGGGATTGATTCCCAGTGTCTCTTGTATTGTAATAAAGGGGTTTTCATAATATTAATTAAATTCTTCTGTATTATTGTCTTCTAAAATAGCAGAATGAATAGAAGAAATACATATTCTGAAAAGGAGTATGCAAGGCTGGTGAACATGATACAGTCTTGTCAGAACTATGATGCCAGCTGCTGAGGATACTGAAAAATCAGAGTTTCTCAGTCTGAGAAGCTGAATAAATCGGCACTTCTAGTCTGGTGGTGAAGGCCAGAAGACCTGGAGATTTTCTAGATTTTACTATGCATTTGAAGCAATAACAGAATACATGAATTTACCAGGAGAAGTAAATATGAACAGGCAAAAGCAGAATCAAGTTCCCTGGGATGGCTGGGTACTGGGCTGAAGCCAGTATCCTTAACTGTACATGTGCACTGTGTCCTGTAAGACAACGGTGAAGATTTAGCACCCATCAACTGAAATTTCTATTTGCTCTACAAATTATATTTTGTTTGTTTAAAAATCTCACCACTTTATACATATTCATGTATATCTTACAAATTTTATGATACTAGAATATCCGTGTAGTTCAATGTACACTTTGAGTAAATTTCTGTGAAAAATTGAAGTGCTTAAAATATTTTGCTGTTTTTTCTGAACTTGAATGGTATTGTTTGTTTTTACAGACCCCCATTTAAGCCATAGTAGACATCATTAACTGGGTATCCTTCTGCACTCTCTAATTTCCACCACTGACTCAGACGTCCATTCAATCAGCAAGGCCACAATACTGTTACTGTTATTGTAGACTCTCTCTCTCTCTCTCTCTCTCTCTCTCTCTCTCTGTGTGTGTGTGTGTGTGTGTGTGTGTGTACACGTGTGTGTATGCATGCACATGCAAATTATGAGTATTCCTTGTTTATAAACAAGTTGTTATGATATTGGTTTTGATAATATTCAAAAAGTAAATTGGGGAATAATTGACATTATAAGAATAAAGAACCTTCAAATTAATAAAGATCATCATGTTGAATTATTCTATAAGTAACTTGTTATGTTTCTATATACAGACATAAAATGGACTATTTTAAATATTTTACCTGATACTTTCACTTAATAGTTTTAAAATAGATTGTTTAAACCCCAACTTTTTCTTTTGAAGATGCTGGATTAATTTTTATTCTTGAGGCTATATTTTTTTGCTTCCTCTTAAGGATCTCATTCCTAAATTTGGTGATACCAACACCTTATTATTTGATCTTAGCATAAATAGCAGTATCAAGGAGAGTTCTGAAGTGTTTACTCAATCTAAAGTAGCTAATATCTTTTTTATTGTGCCCATTTTTTTGTATTTTAATTTTTAGGAAACATATGCCATTATTTGAAAGTTTTCTACTTTTTTAAAGAGACTTATCTCTCTCTTCATTGCATACATTTTCATTTGAAGATAAACAGGAAAAGGCCATTTAAATGTGTTTTATTCTTCATTAAATTGATAAATTATTTACAGGATAAATAAAAAGATGCTTGATTCTTAGGGGGTAATATTTGTATTCAGTTAATTTCTCTAAGAAGCAGATACTCAGACACAATGGAAGTGTAAAGTGGGAGGTAAGGACAGGAAGAAGTCAAAGCAGGGTACATGATTAGGTGAAATGCTGGTTTTGCTCCTATCACATCTCTGATGTGGTGTGTGTGTGTGTGTGTGTGTGTGTGTGTGTGTGTGTTTTCCTTACTTGCAAAGAAATTTGCAGATATTAAGATTAAAATGTTCTTCAGGATGAGGTTTCTTAGTTTCATTCATTCACTTTTGACTTTCTTCACATCATTGTCTGTAACTATTGAATAACACTCCACTGTGTAAATATGTCACTCTTTCTTTACCATTCTTTGGGTGAGCGATGTCTAGGTTACTATTGGGTTCTGCCTATTATGAACAAAGCTGCTATGAACATAGCTGGGCAAGTGTCTTTGTGGTGTGATTGAGCCTCTATGGGTATATGCTCAAGAGTGATATAGCTGTCTTGAGATATATGGCTTTCAAACTTTCAGAGAAACCACATATTCCGAAGTGGCTGTACAAGTTTTCACTTCCACCAGCAATGGAGGAGTGCTCCCATATGCCCATATATCCTCTACACCATGAGCTGCCATGTGTTTTTGATCCTAACAGGTATAAGATGGTATCTCAGAATCATTTCAATTTGCATTCCCTTGGTGACTAAGGGTGTTGAACATTTCTTTAAGTGTTTCTTGGCTGTTTGAGATTCCTTTCTTGAGAATCCTTTGTTTCTATCTTTATTTCATTTTTTAAATTGATTATTTGGTTTGCTGATTTCTACTTTTTTAGTCTTTTTTCCCTATATTTTAGATATTAGCTCTCTACCAGGTGTGGAGATGGTGAAAATCTTTTCCCATTCTTTAGGCTGCCATATTGTCCAGTTAAAGGTGTCCTTTGACTTGTAGAATCCTTTTAGTTTCATGAGGTCCCATTTATTAATTGTTGATCTTAGTGTCTGTGTTATCAGTGATATGTTTAAGAAGTTGTCTTTTGTGCCAATGTTGAACACTATTTTCTACTTTTTCCTTCATCATGTTCAGTGTGTCTGGTTTTATATTGATGTCACTGAGCCACTTGGACTTGAATTTTATATAGGCTGATAGATATAGATCTAATTGCATTTTTTACATCCTCACCTTCAATTAGATCAGCATCATTTGTTGAAGAATTTTTCTTTTTTTCATTGTATATTTTTGACTTCTTTGTAAAAGTCATGTGTCCATAGGTGTATTGATTTATGTCTGAGCCTTTGACTCAATTCCACTCTTCAATCTTTGTATACTTATGCCACTACCCTGCCAGTTTTGCTACTATAACTCTCTAGTACAGCTTGAAATCAAAGGTGATGATATCTCCTGAAGTTCTTTTATCGTTTCTGATTATTTTAGCTGTTATCCACTTTCCATGTTGCTTCTCCTCTTCCTTAGCCAGTTTTCTGTACAAACTAGGGATCAGGTAAGTTAATACTTCAAATAAAGTGATTCTTAAGCTTTTGGTGAAAATCTGTTGGTGAGTACAAACTGTAGACAGAAGTTTCGATCCTGCCTAGTCCCACAGCTGTTCTGTCCACAGAAATACACAGAGGCTTCTATTAATTATAAATTGTTAGGTCTATTAGCTCAGGGATATTATTAACTAGCGCTTACAACTTAAATTAATCCATAATTGTTGTCTATGTTTAGGCCCATGGCTTGGTATATCTCTGTATGGCATTCTCATCTAGATATTTTCAGTATGGCATTCCCTTTTCTGTGTCTGCCTGGTGACTGCATCTTTCCATTTACACTTCCTTGAATTTTCTTAGGTTAGTTGTCCCATCTATATTTCCTGCCTAGCTACTGGCCAATCAGCGTTTTAGTAAACCAATATGAGTGACAAATCCTTATAGTGTATAAAAGTACTATCCCACAGCAATAAAAGGCCCTTATTTTTACAAAAGAAAAAAGCTTCTTGAGTGTTCATTATTTTTGTAGCTAGAACGATCAGAGACCATTGCACAATCACTTTCAGTTCTTTAAAATGGATGGCTTCTTTTTTCTTTTTGGCCTGGGCTGCAAAAGATATGCCTGATGATAAAAGCAGACCCACATGAAGTGAAACCCATTGCAGGGTTTATGGAGATCAGTTCTTATCTTTGTTTTGTGCTTTTAAATCACAATCTCTTGTTGAGAAATTTGGGAAATAAAAAGCCATCCCCAGAATGTTAATGTACACCCATCCCAACTCCCCACTTCCCTTTTTGAGGATCAGCAACATGACTTCTTATTCTTCTAGCCACAGACCCACAGGATGTATATATAATTGACCTGATAGACTGATAGACCTGATAATTGACTGATAGAGTAAACTGATAGAATTAATATGCTCTTTTTGTTTTGTCATCAATTAAAATGCACCATTAGGACAACTGTAAATTTGTGTCTCTCATAGATCCTGTCAAAGCCAACACAGTTTGGGTTTGTTGTGTTTCATCTTACTTTAACAGCTAAAGCCTAACTTTTCTCTTACCATCTCCACTGAGAGCTGCAATCCCTGATGGTATCGATCTGTGGTCAGGTGCTAAGACCATCAAGAACACTCTTGTCAACCAGCCTGGTAAAGAAGGAAGTTGGTCACATAAGACACCATTGAACTTCTTTCTGCTCCACCAAACCCAGATTCCTGTGCCATGGGCTTGCCACTGTTGACCAGTTTCTGAACTCAATTCGTTCCTTTCTTCTATCCACTTGCTTGACCCACCATACCAGTACCCACTTGGGTCTAATGGATGCATGTTGAACCAGTCTCTTGTATCTGACCACACAGAGCTCCCTGTGATCTACAGTGGTTTCTTTGTCCCATGATAATCTTGAGCTAGCACATCAGCTGGGTATTACTATTTCACATGGTATCTGTACAATATTACATATAGGCTATTGACTGTGGTTATAGTTTCAGTTATGTATTGAATTGTAACCTCATGAAAGATATACTCAGGTCCTAATCCTAATTCTATGAAATAAACTAGTGTGCAAAGAGTGTCTTGGCAGATATAATCAAGTTAAGATAAGGTAAAACTAGGTTAAGGTGGGCCCTAAATCCAATATAACTGATGTCATTCTAAGTAGGGACCATGGAAATAAGTGCAAAATAGACCACCAAGGGAAAATTCCATGTG
Source organism: Dicrostonyx torquatus (assembly GCA_028555095.1). Taxonomy (NCBI): domain Eukaryota; kingdom Metazoa; phylum Chordata; class Mammalia; order Rodentia; family Cricetidae; genus Dicrostonyx; species Dicrostonyx torquatus. The sequence goes on along the minus strand of JAQHUG010000553.1, from coordinate 330,220 downwards.
TAGATGGAAGTGGGGGACAGATGTTACAAGTGCAAGCCAAAAAAATTTCTTGGATTTCCAGGAGACAGAAGTTGAGAGATGTGTGGGAGAATCTGTTCCTCAGGTCTGTCCATGAGAATCTAACCTCACCAACACATTAATTTTGGACACCTAGACTCAAGAACTATAAGAGAATAAATTTTTGCTAAACTAAAAATGAATGTTAGCCAGGAATGTAGGAATATGTCAGATCTACCAAAAGGTTTCTTATAAGAAGGAGGTAAATTTATTAGTGTCAGATGGGTATGAAGATATAGCTCTGTTGGTTTTGAGGAGCTGAAGAAAAAATGCATAAAGAAGAGTGAAGGTATCTTCTGTAAGCTAAAAGTTGATAAGCAAATTTTCTACTACATCATTTTGAATACTTTGGATCAGCTCACAAATTGGTTTTAGCTCAGTGAGAAATATTCTTAACTTCTAATACCTATAACTATAGCTTCCAATATCTATATCTATAAATCTGTGCTCTAAGAGTTTATGATTTTTTATTGCATGGGACTGGAGGTTGAACTCGGGTCCTCAGGTATGGTAACAACTGTCCTTACCTCCTCAGTCATCTCCTTGGCCCTTTGATTATTTCAGAAATAGAGTAATCTACACTTAATGAAGTACCTGTTGGAAAATGTCATCTCATTTGTCTCTAGAAATAAAAAATAAAGGCCCACTACCTCTTTTTAGATAGATTCCATATATATTGAGTTTCTTAAACTCTATTATATCAATTTTATATTAAAATACTATTTGTTAAAACTTATGCAATATAAGCTTTAAATATTTCATCATAGTGATGAAAATCAAGTCAAATGAACAATAAGCACAATAAAACTTTAAAAAGTTGAAAGACTCAGTGGCATAGGTCATCCTGAACAGAACCTTATTTCTTCCTCACATAAGGATGTGCCAACTAATATACACTAAAAGAACTTTTAAAATTCCAATGGAGATAAGTGCTATGCATACTAAAATTTGAACATCAAACTACTCAAAGCAGGCATACTTCCATTCCTTTGTAGATCTTCATCTCATTTCTAAAGTTGAAGTGAGAAAGACAGAAAAGCGAAGAAAGAGTATGGAGTGAAGGAAAAGATAAAGATAAGGAATGAAGCTGAAGCAGGTATGAAGAGGAGACAGAAAAGAGAAACTCACATGAAGGGAGATTTTGAACAAAAGTGAAAAAATATCTACATATTGTTAATTGTGTGCTATTTTGTTAAAATTTCTAAGAATTAGAGAGTTAGAAAATGTTCAGTGTTCTATTAATATTAATGGCAACTGGTTAGTTGAATATTAAAGGGATATTTTAATGGGTGTTGTGAATATCATCTCTGCAATTTATTCATCAAAATATCTTCAGCTTGTTGTATAAAGAGAAATTGAATAATAGCTATAATTCTTTTAGCATTTCTATGCAGCTTCATATAATGCATAGTTTGTGATAAATAAGACACTTGTCTAGTAAAAAAATTTTCCAGGTATACTTAAACATTATCCTGAAGACTAATCCTGATCTCTTGAGTACAATTGACTTCCATAAAATTTAAAAAGACAGTGTCTCTGTTGGTGGGCCAGTCCCTCACTGTCCTGACTTCCTTGCTCATCTCCCTCCTTCTGCTCCTCCACTGGACCTTGGTAGCTCAGTCCCTTGTTCTGATGTAAATGTGGGTCTCTGGCTCTATCTCCATCCATCATGCGAAATTTCTATGGTGACGATTAAGATATTCAACAAAGTAACTATGGGGCAAGTTCAGTTCAGGCATCCACTCCTCTGCTGCCCAAGTACCAAGCTGGGAGATCCCGGTGAATACCTGGGACAGAGACAGTGTGCTCGATCTATTGGGAGCTCATCGAATCCAGCTGGACCAAGACTGAATAAGCATATGACCTAACTGGACTCTATGAATGTGACTGCCAGTGGTGACTGACTGAGAAGCCAATGATAATGGCACGGGGACCTAGCTCTTCTGCATGTATTGGCTGTTTGGGAACTTATTCTATATGGATGCACATCTTCCTAGACCGAGATGGAGGGGGGAGGGCCTTGGGCTTCCCATAGGGCAGGGTATCCTGCCCCATCTTAAGAAAGCAGGGGGAGGGTGGTGGGGTAGTGGGGGAGCGGGAGGGCCGGGAACAAGGGGAATAAATGTAAATTTTTCTTTTAACAATTAAAAAAAAAAGAAAAAAATTAAAAAGACATTATAAAAGACATTATACCTACAAGGATTTAAGACACTATCATTTGTCAACCTGTCACAGGTGTAGCCATTCAAATCTGAAGAGGTACTGAGGACTTTGAAGAATTTAAAGGAGCACCTAGAAGTGGCTAACATAGGAAATGCCTGAGTACTTTAGATAAATAGATAGAAATGTTTGTTTATAAGAAATGCTTAAAACTCCTCTGCTTTTCTAAAAAGAAGCAGACACTGTGCAACCATTTTAGTTCACAGGTAAAGAACATTGTTCCTAATCTTGATTGCAGCAATTTCTTGAGAGGGTTGACTGTAATATTTTTGACTTTTGAATCTGAGAGCTCTGGTTGGCTTGGCTGTCTACAGTATCTTCAGGAAGAAGCTCTCTACTAGTCAGAAGTGGATTCCAGTCCCACTAGATAAACACACAAAGCATTCCTACACTTATATATTGTGGAAGAGAGGGCAGCACAGAAGAGGGGCTGGAGAGTGTGTAAGATCAGGGAAATAACTGTGAGATGATGTCTTTTAGACATCAGAAGCTACATCAGTAAAGACTTAAAACACAAACATTTAAATGTGAGCTGAACAAGGACAACATAAATAAACATGCCAAACTGGAAACGGGAAAGCCCACAAGGTCTAATACTATGCAAAAGACTACAGGTAACTGAGGAAAGTTAGATGTGGGAGAAACAATCTGCCCCAGGAGATCACACCAATTGGTTGCTCAGTGCCGATCAGCTCTGTAAACATGTATACAAGTAACATTATATATGCCCAACAGTTTATATTTGTGAATATACATGTATATACAAATGAATATATGTATCTAATAATGGTTTATTAACAATTTGGTGGTGAGAAGGGAGGGCATATTGGATTGCTTGGAGGAAAGAAAGAGAAGAAGAAAAGATGTAATTTCTTAATGATAAATAAATAAATAAATAATGCCATATGAGCCAGCAGTAACCAGGAGTAAGTCACAAATTTCAACTAGTTTGGCAAAGCATGGATATCAGAAAGACATGGACATAACTGCTAGAATAGTATTATAGTCTCGAGATCATCATGAAAATTGGAGAAGCAAGTAACATCACAGAGTAATGATCAGCAATTGGAAATTTTCATTAATTAGCTAATATGTCTGTTCCTCTGTTCTTTTTTTTGTAGCTCATTCTAATTTATTCATTAGACAATATAGCAAACATATTCAGCCATAGATTTCAGGATTTATTCCTAGGGCACTGTGTGCTTTAAATTGGATGATTTTGGTCTGTAGTAAAATTAAAATTAGTATTGACCAACATGGTATGTGTTAGGAATGGCATTTCATTATTATGTTGATGGAAGATTCTTATATTAGTGGTAATGCAGCATGACATCAGTAGATAAATATTAAAGGGAACCATTGTATGGATCTCTTCTTCAAAAAATTGACTTTCAATGGTTCTTATTTAAAGTCTTATTCTGAAAAAAAGGCCAGTGGAGTTTTATAAAGCAAACACTTTATAGTTGAGAAAATCAATCTTGAAAAGAAAGAAAAAGACACAAAAGAAACATGATTTGATTCAAAGCTGAGTTTTCCTGCTGTGTCTCAGGTCAGTGGTTTTATACAGAGCACGGGCAAACATCATCACCTGTGTCCACATCAGTCCCAGGTATCTGACAAGGCTAGAGAGGAAAAGAACCTGAAGATGGTCTGTAATTCTAATGTGTTTAAACCCCAAGAAAAAGTCATTTTTAAAACATTGTATTCATACATGAAATTGGATTATGCAATTGAATTGCACATGAATTAAACGTTTCTGATTTCTTCCGATTGTCACTCTATAGGACAGGCAGCGCTCCAAACTGTTACTTACTACTCATCTCTGTGTAGTATGTCAATTGTATTTAATAGACAATCCTTTAGAAGAGTATAAGACTCTAGGAAGGGGAAAATAATATGCATCTCTTACATTATATACATCATTTTATAGCCAAAGATAATGTCAGTAAATAGCAATGGAAATGAATGCACATTGGAAAGAAAAACACTTATTATGAAAAGATATTCCCATAAGGGTCACACAGAAACTTACTTTAAAAGGGCTCTTAAGGAAGCTTCTTCAAAACACATGCTTTTAAGGAATTTAATTTTCTGTGATTAAAAATAAATAACTGTAATAATTTTATTATAAATAATAATTTCCTGGGAGATACTGCAAGTTATAAATATAAGTCTATTTCTAACACTCCAAAGTACTATTATTAATAATTATTAGCTTTTATAATTCAATATTTAATATTTTATGGTTGTTTTTACTTTAAATATCTCAAAATCTCACTTCTATTCATGTTATAAGGCAGAAACATTTAAATTCTCAATTGGAGTCATTCAAAGATCTGATTTTTATGACCGTATTGAGATAGCCCTTTCTCCAAACTAATCGTCCTTGCTGTAGAAGGCCAGGGCCAAATGCTAGTTCTGGCCACTGAGTACCAGTTCTGTTTATAGTGTTAATACGCATCTATATCCTAACATATGAACAGCTACCCCTGAATTCCCAGTCTTCAAATAGAAAGCACATGATAATGAATACATATGGTTTAGCATGTTATAGAATAAAAGGTGATTTCTTTTTGGCCATTCCCCAGGGATTTCATAAGTTATTACAGAAACATGGTGTGTCAGTAATCTCTATCTGTCCTTCAAGTGATGAGGTTATATCATAAAGGAAAAGATTTTACGACACGATAAGCCTCACTGACAATG
>JAQHUG010000553.1:272190-285065 GCA_028555095.1 Dicrostonyx torquatus | reverse complement strand
CATTTTGAAATGAACTGCACAAACATAATACCTTAATCAAGATCAGAAATAAATATCCACAGTATAAAAAAACTGACCTTAAATTTGTATCAATAAACCAAAATCTATACCAATGCAAATCTCTATATCATATCCTCCTTTAAATATAAAAAAATTATAAACAATATTTTAAGAAAAGAAGAGAGGGGAAACTATGGTTATGATGTACTGAAACTATTTTTAATAAAAATTTAGAAAAATAAGAAAATAGTGATCGTCAAAGAAAACTAATAGAAATCTCAAGCAATCTCCAACATTCAAAATAATAAGAAAAATATGCTTCACCACATCCAGTTCATGCCTTTCCTTGAACAAGCTCTGATGTAGTTAATTCCAGTACAGCTTAATATGTGGGTTTTATGTTAAAAACTAGTTAATTCTATGCCTACACACAATATACACAGGTAAATGGCATGAGGTTATATGAAAAAGCATAATAAATAAATGGTAACACGAATGAGTCATACTATGTGAAGAGACATTAAAGATCTCTTAATCAGATAATCAATCATATGACATTTTATAACAAATATAAAGGGATTTAGGCTTTGTCAATAACTGGATAAAATAAGGAAAATAAGACATAGTGCAAATGACTATGTAAAATGTAAAGAGGAAATAAAATTATCAAAGAAAGCAAGAATCTAGATTTTAGTAACTACATGCCAAATATTCATTCTGAGGTCCAGGATATTTGGAAGCATAGCCATTTTAAAATTTAAGTTGTACCTGGAATATAGTTATTGCAAAATACATGTTCATGTTAGGTTCTAATGTCTTCATGTAAACCAGCAAGTTAGATCAACTATTGATAAGAAGGACCTTTGGAGGACATTATTCTATAATTTTTATTTCCCATCTAACTTTCTATTTCTCCATGTCTGTCTCTCTTGTAACCACTATATTTAGTCTATATTTAGTCTATTACCTTAAGAAGTAATCATAGATTAAGTTTAGTTTTTGGTAAAATAAGAGTCAAAGATTGAGAAAATGCAATCTAGGCAAAGAATAAGAAGAAAAAATGAATAGAAAATGAGCATCCAGATGAAAAGGGGGCATGAAGTCTTGAATGGAACATGAATGAATGCTGTCATGGAGCATTGTAGCTTCAGATTCTAGCTTCCAATGTGTCATGCACTGCAGAGTGAGAGTACATAGAAGACACAGGTCAAGAAAACAGACTTGTGTTTTGTTAAGTTGATTTTCACTTGCTAATAGGTGGTAATTTATTTGACAAATCCAGCATCCTAACAGTTGATTCTAATCTATGTTATATTTTACATATCCTTTATTTGCTGTTTACTGATTTTAATAGATATCAAATATTATAGTTGTAAATCAATAATTTATGTATTTTAGACTACATATAAGATTTTACATATGCTCTATAGTTTTCAGATGAAATTTGATGTGTTCAGGGTAGTATTTCCATAGATATGATTTATGTACTTCAATGCTTCTTCTCATTTTCTAAGAAAGAAAAATACTTACATTCAAAAATGTTGAAGCTTATGAACCTTCTGTGACTGTGGCAATTTGGCTTTTTTCCTAGTGAAATTCAGTAACAATATAGGAGTGCAGTAGAATATAGTCAGGCGATCCTGTTATGTAGTGAAGCATCATTAATTGACGTTACTAAACCATTTGAAGACAGTTCATATTAGGAACAAATGAAAAAGTACATTTCAAAAGACATTTAATAACTAACTTTATGGAAGTTTCATCATTTTTGAAGGAAATAGCTATTAAATTAAGTCACTAGAGTAAATAGTAATATAGGAAAACTTTCGCAGTCTGGTATTAAATATGCTATACAATTTGAAAATTAATCAGGCTTGGAAGCTATGATAAATAAAGTCAAACAGATGGTAATGAAGGCAATATTCACAGCCTTCAGTGAATAGTGACATGCAAAATTATTCAGAGACCAGGTAGGCAATGGAAATAACAATTACACTTAATAGCAGACAGCAGTGTGGGCGCTTGCTTCCATGTCCTCAGCAGAGAAGCAGATTGCTATTTAGAATCTACATGTTTTTTTAAAATTGTACAGAATATTAAATAAAGAAAAGAGAGAAATATGGGATTTATTCTAGATTTAATGAATGGAAAATGTATTATTCAACTCAAAGGACAATTGAAATATAGTTTATTGTTAAATCTATAAACTATGTGTTTGAAGTGTTCTCTCCAATGAATGCATTTTTACTATGAATTTAAATATCTACCATTAGAGTATATGTTCATAACAAATGGATGAAGTTTATAACTCAGGACTTTACCCATACCCATAGCTACTGTTATAATTAGTTTTTAAACCTGTGATAAAAATTTGTGAGCAAAAGCAAATTTGAGAGGAAAAGGTTCATTTCATCTTATAGCTCTTAGTCCACCCTTCAGAGAGGTTAGGACAGAAATGCCGGGTTAGACTGAAGCAGGGTATGGGGAAGAGTACTGCTTAGCATACTTTGCTCAGCATACATTTTCCTAGCACCCAGAATTATCACCACAGGCATGGCACTGTCCAAAGTGAGCTGGACCTTCCCACATCAATCATCACTCAAGAGAATGTGCCACAGTCTTACTCTTAGTCCAATTTAGGGAAGGCATTTTCTGAATTTTCAATTATCTCTAGCTTGTGTCAACTTGACATAAAACAAAACAGAAACAAAACACTATCCAGCAAACTTACATAAAAGGAATGAGGGATAAGACAAAATAATTTTGCTTTTCTGGTCTTTGTATTGTTTTCATAATATATTGATGAAAAGGCAGAATAAAAACTTAATTCCAAAAACAAAATTTATGCTAATGATTATAGCATCTGTATTTCCTGAACACCCTGTTTACAAAATTTACAAAAACAAGCATTACTTGTTAATGGTGTTACAGTAAAAATAAAATACTGCAGGTCTCTCAGTGGTGGCAGTGGGCAGAAGACATAATACCATGACTGGCCACAAAGTCAGCTGGTTCCAGACAGGGAGCCTCAGTGGGGCAGCCAGTCCCACAAGGAGCCACAGCTGCATCGGGTAAAAGACAGAGACCTATTAGGTATGCCTTACAGAGAAAGTGGGTATTTATTTAGTGGGTTATGAAAGAAAAAGGGGGTAAGGGGAAAATGGAGAAGAGCAGAGAGAGGCAGAGAGAGATATAAATAGAAAGAAACAGAGTGGGAGAGAGAAGAGTAGCCATGGCAGCAGCTACCATTTCAGGAGAGAGACTTAAAGGAAGGGACACAGGCTGGAAGGAGAAGGAAGATTTGCTTGCCTCAGCAGATGGGGAGAGGGAGAGGCTGGGGCTTGTCTCTTAAAGGAGGACAGACCGTAACAAATGGTCCACATATCTCTTCCCATGTTGGACAAAGTGTAAACTACCTTTTATAACAGAATTGCATTGTTCTTATTTATCATAGGATCCATTTATTTCTGTTTTCAAAGATTCAAGATAATATTTAATGTTTCCAAAAATAGTTTTTTAGTAAAATAACTTCACTAGAGATTTTCTAAAATCCCACCTTCTCAATAGGTATTCTTCAATTCATTACTTTAAATTTCCAAAATTGATTTTGTAATGTAACATAAAGTTTGAGTCTCATTATAGACTTTTCATCCAGATGTATCATTAAACACTGTTCTACTATTTTTATGATTAAAATGTGGTAATTTCAAAATGATACATGCTAGATTTCAACAGTTTAATATGAAGAAATACAACTCATCTTATATACCATTTTTAGTCATAATTATAAGTTCAATTAAAAATATTGATGTGTGGGATAAAATTCATGAGACTAAAATTTATTTTATGTATATGTTTTTACTTTTGAAAACTGGATAACAAGTAAGAGGAAATAAAATTGGTGTCTCTCATTATCTTTATGTTGGGAAAGTTGACAAAGATGGAAATTTGAAACACAATTGTTTAGGAAGTGTTTCAGAGTTCACTAATGAACAGCTGACATCTTGTAGAGATACATAAACATTTATTTAGAGATAACTTCTATGCCAGTTGATTTTTAAAACCTCTCATGTTATGTGATACAATTTGATCTTGATGTAATAAACAAGCAATTCATACATCTTTTCCTGTGTGTAGACAGTCATTGTCATTAGTTACTGATATTCAGAAAAAAATTAGGATTTGCTGCTCACGGAATTTGTGCAAGGCTTAGAGGACTTATCCATTCTTTTCTTTCTTTGCTGTTTTGTAAAAGACACAGCAGGGAAATCATCAGTATGAAAAAGAAGCTATATATATATTTTTATTACTCTTTCCTTTGCAGGAAAATATTGAAATGCCTGAGGCTGCAATGTCTGACACCACGACTGCTGTTCCAGTGGACAAGCAGATCTGTGATGCGGTCCTCTCAGAATGTAACTACCCTGGGAGACTTGAGGCTGCCTGGACATCTGCTTGGGTATCACGGCAGAGTCCTATTTTAAACTCTCTCTTTCCATTTCCATAAATATCAAAACAGACATTACAAAATCCATAAACAAATATCTTAAAGTGTTTTTCCCCCCTCAGGGCATTTGAATCAAGAGAGCAATGGATTTAGAATGGGAGACCTAGTTTCTATTTTAGGATGGGCCACTAATGAGTTCTGTGACTTTGGGAGAGCCATTTAGGCCTGAAAGAGAACCAAATATTTTAAAACAACTGTTCCAAATATAATTGCCTAAAATATTTCATTATGTCACAAAGGCAAATGTTATTTATTATTCTTCTACAGTTGTCAACTTACTTTATAGAATTATAATTTTTGAATACAATCAGAAGATATTTCAGGGTCCATTTTAATGTCATTTTATGTTTTAGGAAAACAATAGTATATAAATACTACATTCCTATGGATCTTTCAGTCATGACAGGAGAAATAAATATCAATCAAATCATTCATGTTCTCATCTCTACACAAATACACAAGACAAATCTTGGGACAAGTACCGTGAAGTCGTACTACTGAATGATATACAAATAATGAACTTCAATGAAAGAAGAGAGCATACACAAATTTATTCATGGAATTATTTACTTTCAAGTTAAAATGTCATACATAAATATAGGATTTAAGAAATTAAATAACATAATCATACAGTCTTAGTAACTATTCAGATAGGTGTCTTACTGTTTTCTGGACATTGTATTACACTTGTGATTTTGCAGTGATAAATAAAACTGAACTTGGTTCTATCTTAAGCACTTCCATTCTTTGAGAAATTGAGGGAATGCAATTCTTATCCAAATAATAATAAAAGCATGATGTCTTTTTCATTTTTGTTTTTTTTAATCTGTTCAAATGCTGTTATCCAAAGATAGTCAAGGGAAATGAATCTCAGTATGACAAGCTCCTTCTTAGAGAAAAGGGACAATGAACTGATTATTTTTTATCAGAACACAGCACATCTGGGAGAAACTCTGGAAATTATCTGTGAAAATGTCATGAATCAGGCAAATGTTTAAAGTTTCTGTGCGAGTGTCGAAGGTTTATTCCTCTACATCTAGTGAAAGGCAAAAACAAAAAAAACAAAAAAAAACAAAAACAAAAAAAAACTCATACCTTGTAACCAGCACTGATGAAAACCAGAAAGTGGTCACCTTAGGGAGGGACTGGAGGCATCCTTCTTTCTATTCTGATCTTCTAGATAAAGTGCACATCAATTCCTAAGCTAACAGAAGAAAATATAGCCTAGTCTATCAAAAAGAAAAAGAAAAAAAAAGCAAATGTTTGTTTCACCTAGTCAACCCAGTGGGATAGTGTTTGTAAGTGGGACCTTAGGGAGTTGATATGCTTACAAAGAATAGAATCCAATCATATTTTGAATAAAACCCTGAGAACTCACTCTCTCCTTCTACCACTTGAGGATTCATATGACAGTTGACTTTGAATCCGCATGCAAGACCTCCCCATACATCAAATTTCTTTATGTTTTGCTTTTGGATTTTATAGCCTCCAAGAATATGAGAAATGCTTTTAAAAGCTGCCTAGAAAATGTAATTTTTATAGCCATATTGAGTTGATACAGCAGACTATGAGCAAAAGAAAAGAACCAGTCCTACCTCTGGGCCAAAAGAAACCTGTGAATCATTTCTTCTTTCTTGTGTTTGGAGTAAGAGAAAAGAACACCCATAAAGGCACTTAGTGATAATGTCATAGTCATCCTGCATCCTATTGAAGGTAGCTTGTACCTGGTCATGTGGAAGAGACAGAAAAATGAATTCAAAATTAACCGTAATACAACACATTATGAGTTATATTTCCAGGGACTTTATCCAATTGACACATATGCAAGCAAAAAAAAGGAAAAAAAAAAAGGAAAGGAATTGCCCTAGAAGTAGTTCAAGCAGGCAAAGATTTGGGGAGGCTCAAAGTGATATGCCATCCACTTCATACAAATTCCTTAAAAATGTTCAGATCATGGAACAAGGTGCTGCTTCATGCTCCTTTCTGGGTCATCCATGACGAATATTTTTCTAGTTACACATTGCTCTGCTAAATAAACCTTTACATAGTTGACTGTGATTCTGAGCAAATTGTGTCTTCCCAGAAATTAAGAACTTCATACAGGAAAGCCTTTCTTAGTGATCAATTTAACAATTAAACCACTGTATATTTTTCCTGTATACTTGGGAAGAGGTTTTCTTAGTATAAACAAACTACAGTGACTGTGATGGGTGCCACATGGGATACAGAATAAAGAGTTGCTCTCTGCTAATGAGAAGCTCACTGTATAGAGGAAGAAAGACAGAAAAAGAAATTGATTTGAATTGTAACACCTAGAGTTCCAAGATCCAGAAGTGACTCACCTTGTGTTGTGGACCATAAAATATTGTGGGGCTGTTCCTGGTCAGAGTACTAGGTAAGGCCACAGAAAGAACTGAGAGTTCAACCTCTGTGGATTGTGGCCTGCCACAACCAATGTGGATTGTGTCCTTGAAGACTGGGTAGTTGTAGTGAGGAAATGAAGACAGGACAGAAAATAAAGAATGACAAACACAAAGATACATGCATAGTAAATTGAGATCTGGTGGGATTCTGAAACCTTTGCAACCAGAACCTCAGAGTGCTCTGGGATAATGCTCTTGTACACTGTAAAGATTTGTCACTTGTATTGGTTTAATAGAATGTTGATTGGCCAGTAGCCAGGTGTCGGGACCACCCTGACACAAAAATACCTCTTGCCAAGTAGAGGCAAGTAAAGAATATGAAGATTGAATAAAAATTTTTAAAAAATGGAGAAACATAGTATAGTATTGGGAGGGAATTCCAGTGAGTACTGAAATTCAACTGCGTTTAATTTCCAATTGCTTAATATACCCCTGTCCCCAAAAGGTAGGAATAAGACAAAAGACTTTGCGTTAACATGATACAAGGAAATGAACAGACCAATTGAAAGGTTGCAAGCTATATCCATAGTTAAACATTCTATTCCTAGAACAAAACAAGTCATGCTCACATACTAGACCAAAACATTCTGTAGGCAAACCACTCACTGGGTGGAATCTAAATTTATCTTTTTAAGGGAACTGGAGTTTATTTGAGTCCTTAGACTTTTGTTTGAGGTTAGCAGAACATATTTACTTCTCTATTCCTGGAATACAGGATCTGGCTATTAGCCACACCCTTTGACAATAAGTTTGAGAGAACTCTCTGATCTAAATCTAGGTGGGAATTTTGAGGTAAAAAACACATTAACTTTGGAGGAATAAAAGTACATTCCAACTCTCTGACCATTGGTCAAGGTGTAAATAGGCTCATTTTTTGGGGGACCTCCATAGTCAGGCAAGAAGTTTAGGTGGGGCAACCAGATAAGAAATCTGGGAAGAGGAAAGGCAGAGACACAGTAGTCATCCTGAAGCAGAGGAAGCAATTTGAGAATGCCTTACTGAGAAAATATACCAAGCCACATGACTAAACATAGATAAGAATTATGGGTTAATTTAACTTGCAAGAAGTAGCTAGTAATAAGCCTGAGCAATAGCCCAAACAGTTTATAATTAATATAAGGCTTTGTGTGCTTATTTGGGACTCAATGGGCATGGGAACATGTAGGACAGAAACTTCTGTCTACAAATATGGTACAGAAAGGCAAGTTGTATAGGACAACAACACCCTGGATTTATGCTGCACAACTTTGAATGTTTGGGAGGGACAGATTTGGAGAAATTGGAAATAAAATTGAGTCATTTACTAAAGATATGCAGGGCCCATCAAGTGCATTTAATACATAAAACACAAAGGAAGAAGGTGGCTAGCTAATCTCAATAGGTGACCTCTGCAGAGAATGGTCTTATGCTCTGAATATCAAAAGGGAGTAAGAATCTAATCTAGAACTTAGTATTGCTCACAGTAGTTAATAATCCATGAACACAGACTTTGGAGTGATATTTTGTAATTCTTCTTGTGTCTGGGCCATATAAACACCATGGGTAAAGACCCTGGAGTTTTGGTATTGTTGTACTCATGTCAAAGACATGCATTCACTCAGAACTTGATTCATTCATGGCTTTCTCTGCTCCTGATAGAGGCCTTATCTTCATAAAAGACTTCTAGCAGAGGGAAGAGAAATCTATGCGCAGGAACAATGGGGAGCTCAGATCAGGGTGACTGGAATGAGCATTAGAGTAGAGACATACACTGGGCAATTAACTTACCAAGAAATAATATTCATGAAAGCCTGGCTCATGAGGTTTGAACTTAGTGGCCTATTCATAGAATGTTGAAGAAGAGAATGGTAATTATATGAAAGTGACTTCTTGAAGATGTAACTCAAGCCATGTGGTAGCTGATTGGAAGGAAGGAAATATTGGGAGTGGCCTAGCAGTTAAAAACAATATCAAAGAAGCTTAAGGAATGAACAATGATAAGCAGCAGATCAGGGACCCTGGATAGAGGCTGAGGTCCACCCAAGGAACAGTGGGATAAAAAGATAAAGAATGATAGATAACAGGCTGATGATCTGCAAAGTCAAGATCTCACAAGCTAGGGATTGGATAGAAGTCACTTCCAAGGGGAAGGTAGGGCCATAAAAATTAGTGGTGATCCAAAAGGTGAGATAGTTTTTGCAAAACGTAAATGAAGGCTCTGTGTTAAGGAGCTACCATAAGCATATAGAAGCAACAATCCTCCAGGATTTCCTCCAAATTAGCAAATCTACATCTCAGAGAGGGAACTGATTCAACTGCATTTCACCAAAGGTTGTCCTTTCCATCATCAGTTCCAAGTGACAAGGGACCCACCCCTCATCAGGCAGGTCAGGTAATGAAAAGGAGGCATGGAGTTGGTATAGCCACATACACACACAGGAGACATTTTCTCTGTTGGCCAAAGCTTAATTCTTCATGTTATTTTTATCTTTCTGTTGTGTTTACTTTATTATTTTATTACTTAAAAAATGTCAATCCAAATTTCCACTCCTTCTCCTCCTACTCCCTCCACACACCCTCCCTTCCCCCCCCTACAATCCTAAGAGAGGGCAAGGCACCCTGCCCTGTGGCAAGTCCAAGGCCCTCCCTACTACATCTAGATTGAGCAAGGTATACATCCAAAGAGCATAGGATTTCAAAAAGCTTGTTCTTATTCTGTTCTTCTTTTCTTTTCTTCTCTCCTGATATTTTTCTTTTTCTCAGTTATCTCCCTTCTACATATTTCCTGATATTTTCCTTCTGCATCTTCCCTGATGTTTTCCTTCTACTTCTCTCATTTTTTTCACATCCCTTTTATACCTCCAAGAAGGAAATTTCTACCCAAGGAAAGATTACTTCAAGCTACATATTTTCCAAAAACGAATTAAAATCTTTACAGGAAGAAATCACATTATGATCACAAGTTGCATGTTTTTCTTAGAAGCCCACAGTAGTTAATTATTTTCCTTTGTACTGACGTTCCCACCACAACATTTTCACCCCTCAGCAATGATTCTCTTATAATAAATAACAAAATGTAAGCAAGCAAGGTATTCTGTCTAAGCAACTTGTTATAGATTAATAAAGCAAAAGCAAGCAAGGCATTCTTATCCAATTCTTTCACTGGCAGGCTGCATTTTGCAGTTACAAAGAATGAATTAATCAGTTTATTATTTATATTACAAGGTAATCTTATAAAGATCTTAGAAGAGCCACAAATCTAAACTTTTATATATAAAAAATCAGTCATTTCCGCTTTTAGTCCTAAGCGTGCATACCCACTCATCAACAATTTTTTTATTAAAGCAAACCAGGAAGTTGAGGGCTTCCTGGTATAAGAAATGGGTGCATGAAATTAATCACCAGCTCATCTTTAGCAAGAAAGGCACATTAGCTAGTAATAACTGGGCTGACTTTGTTCTTCTTTCTTGACCTCAACAAGTCCCTCACTCAACTAAAGAAAGTGTGCCTTTTTTAAACTTTAAATTGTTCTCCAAGATTTTCTACATTAAAGCCATTAACAGAACCCATTAACAAAAGCATCTTAACATAATTTTGCTAACAATCTATATCTCTAAAAATTTTTTAAGGGTAGTTGGTTAAATCACTAATCTGCTCTAACAACATTGCTTAGAACAAGTCAATTACTATTATTGTAAATATAAGAGACATTGTCCAATGAGGAAATCCCGTTAGAGTTTTCATACAACCATAGATGATGAGGAATGAGGCATGCATGAGGACAATAAACAGAGATATTCTCAATAACAGCATGAGGTCCTCAGAAATCTAGTCCTTGGGGATCTATTTCTTCAACATGCACCCATTGTGTCTATGCTGACCAGTGGTTCATTTTTTAATGATTTCCAGCACTGTTTCCTATTCCTTTCACAATGGACCCTGACACCAAAGATGGCTGAGAGAGTATATTTAAGATAGACTTTCAAGGACAAGAATAAAGGGCATTTAGAAAGCAAAATGTGGAAAGCATTGTCAATGGTGACAAACATTATGGCTGCTACAGAGATTATCATCCAGGCAATGTCCAGTGATATCATAGAGTCCCCTTCAGATCGAGAAGTAGCCTGGTTTTCAAGCTAGGGAGCAAAACTAATGAAGTTTTAGGGAGGCATTTGCAATGAATAGATGTGGTTCTTGTGAATGTCCGGAATATTAATTCTAATCTAAATGACCAGTGTTACATGGAAAGAAATGGGGAGGTAGATAATGTTGGTGAATAGCATATAAGAGCAAAGGGGAGCTGAAAAGATATGGCTCAGGGTAATGTTGGAATAAAGACATTTGGTAGTATAGAAGCACGGAAGACAAATGGGACTGGACTGAGATTTCTCAAGGTCAAATCTTAAAAATGCAGTAAGGAGGCTGGGACCAGGGGGAAGCCTTCTGCCGCCTTTGAGCAGTTTTGCATACATTGCAAGAGTCACATATTCTTCATTAATATAGAAACAATAGATATTTTATTGACTTAACTCAATGGTACAAGCTGAAATTATCTGCCTAAGAATTTGATATCATGGATTAAAAAGGAGAGGAAATATATGTTAAAATGCTATTCTTTACAACTAGAAGATTTCTTAAAATTTCTTAAAATTGCTTTACATTTATTAATTCAATCATTTATAGTTTGTATGTGTATGTGTATGCATGTGATGTGTGTGTGTGTGTGTGTGTGTGTGTGAATTCAAATTTAGACAAGTAGTTTCCAGAGACTAAATTCAGCTGACCAGGCATAGTGTCAAAGTCACCTGCTTGGTAAGTTATTTCACTGAGCATAAATATGTGATTGCTTAAGAATCTAACTTTAGAAAATGATGGTGTTGACATTTTTACTTGTCCAGCAAAGTATATAATTAAAGTAATCAATTCTAAAATGCATTAGCACTTTATAAAGGAAAGTGAAATCAATCATAATATCTGGAAACTCTCAAAGGTTTAAGCAAAAAATTTTCTCCAGGTATCCAAACACTTTAATTTAAACAACAGATATCTTAGGACAACTCTTGTAAATTGAATGATATAGTACATTGTATTGTGTGATTGTCTTTTTTCATGTTCCATATTGCTTTTAAGATTAATTGTTTCTTGCTTCTTTCTTTTATTTGATGAATTGATACTCTGAGACCCTGGCTTTCAGATTCATATTATAAATATTTTCTAATAATTCCTTTTTAATATTGTGTCACTTATGTTTGACTGTTACACTAATATTTTCTCCTGCTTCTTGTTTGTTGTTTCTTGTTACATTACAGTAAAGTTTTGACAGTTACCTTCTGCTATTAGTATAGTCAAAGACGATGGTGCGAGGAGTTTTCTATATTTTAAAGTACCTCCTCTGTTCTGAAGCATCAGCTATAGTTCATTGCACATAGATGAGATTGAATGGTTTAAATGGATTTTCAATGATTTTAGTACCATCTTGTGAAGTGAAAAACTCTTATTAATCAGTACCTTCCTTGGCTATATTGAGGGCACTAAGAGGCAAGGAAACCATCTTAGCATGCTCTCACACAGTTTTATTTGCTTTTTTAGAGTCGATGTAGGAAAATTACATATTTAGAAGAATCCTTACCCAGTATTACCCCCAAACTGGAATATAACCTTTCACGCTTTTTCAAAACTATTATAGTTACTTTTAAAGTTATTAAAAATAGCCTTATAAACAATTTACCAAATTTTTCATGCCCAAAGTTTATTTACTTTTGATATTTTAAGCAAGAATGTTGTGGACTAGGGTACAATTATCAAATAGAAGTTACAGGTGATTTCATATGCACTGTATTCTCTATTCCTGTCCAAAAGAGACGTCAGCTCTAAAACATGTTGCAAAAAACAAAACAACAACAACAAAAAACATGTTTGTTGGTTCTCAACTGCTGAGCCCCACCAAAAAATTCACACAGAAAACA
>JAQHUG010000553.1:248068-258751 GCA_028555095.1 Dicrostonyx torquatus | reverse complement strand
ATTCTTCTACTTTCATAAATGTTGTGTGCAGCCTTGAAATGGAATCTTAAAGGGCTAGGCTAATGAAAAAGGCTATAGCATTCTATAAATGAGATGAAATCACTAATTTTTAACAATTTAAAGTTACATCCTAATGAGTTAGAGAAGCATCTCAGACATGAAATGCAAGAAATATTTTTTTATGTATTTAATCAAGAGCCTCCACTCCAGCCTTTATATTGCAGCCTTTCTAAACATTAGAACAACAGCATTTTCCCCAAAGCAGAGCAAACTTTTAGATGTGATATTTGCATTCCATAGGAGATTAGTGCAGCAGCCTTGGGATTTTTCTGAGCATTTTGTAAAGACGGTTTTGAAGGGCCCAGTGTGCATCACTGTATTTCAGGTGACATATTTCACACTCTCTCATGAATTAAATATCACATTACACCCACATAATTAAATATCACAAATATGCCCACATTGTAACGAAGCTTTCCCTGAAGCCACTTGGTGAACAGTTCACCCAGTAGTCAGAAAGAACACAAGAGAAATGTGTCACGATATCAAAATTAATGATGTCCTTTACCTCCCGAGAGAATATAACAAGGATTGCCCTCCACATAACACTGGAAAGTATCTGTTATGGTATTCTGTGAGCATTATTCACTAAATAGTAATGAATAAAGAGTAATGAGATAATAAAGAACTCTATCTCAATGACAATGCATGCATTGAATCAATGACAATGAGAGTCTGAAAAATGAATCTTTCCCTTTTATTCAAGTTTACAAAACATCAAAGCTGAATTTACAGGGCAGGAAGCACAAAATCAGTTTGAATTGTATGTTTTAGATTATTTTATTGTATTACTACTAAGACTATAAAACATAAAAATAATATTCAATCTTAGTTTAGTATTTTATTTTGTTCGTAAGGATAGGCAGAAAAGGAATTTCAAGGGTCAGTCATTTAGAGTTATAATTTTAAAAGTTGTTCTTATTGAACTGTATATCAAATAGAAAAATGCAAATGTTTTAGATGTGTTATTTTCCGTGTTTTCATTTTGTTGCTTAAGGACCAAGAGTACATCAATCATGAACAGCCACCGCTAGGACTAATATTTAGCAAGGAACATTCAGTGAAGGCAAGCATAGAGAATGGGAAGTTTTGAGTACATTTATTTTACATTTCTGTGGAGTTGTACTGTTTGGTAATCACATCCTTTGTTATTCATTTAAAGACAAACAGATGGTAGGATCATGAACTACATATTTTATCATATTAATTTTCTCTTATATAATAGTTTTTCTTAAACTAAAATGTGAAATGAAAATTTCCCCCTGGTAATGAAGATTGGCTTGAAGTGTACATAATCTATCTACACACAAGAAATTCACTTGACAATTATACTCATTTATAAAATTCAGTTATAAGCAAAACATTATTCGAGTACTTCAGTAAGATTCTGACAAGCACAAGAACAAAACACATCTCTGAAATTTGAACTTGAATAAGCAGCTTCTATTTAGGTTAAAAAAATGTATTTGTTCCCTTCTTAACATAACTTCCCCAAAAGAGAGTAGCTGCTTTACGTTCCACTGTCATTCTCAGTAACTGTTTTCTTACTCCCGTTAACTACAATAAAGGATGTGTTTGCATGAATAAAGTAACTACAAAAGAAATTAGTACTTATCTTTTTGGGAACTATGAAGGATTAAATTTCAATATACTCATTGAACAATGGTATTAATCTCTTTATGGCAATTTTGTCTTCAGTATTCTTGTTATAGGATATCAAAAGGCAAAAAGAAGAAACCAAAATCTATATAATTGTCTTTAACTCCTGAAAGGATATTGAGGTATGCAGTTAGCCTTGAGACATAAAGATCCTGAAATGAAGGCACAGAATGTGATTATACCCTCCCCCAATGGATAGAATTTTGTACTATGGAGAAGGCAGGGTGGCTTGCTAACAAAAACACATGCTACTGTGTAGATGTCTGTGTCCCAGGAAGAAAACTTGTTCATTCCTAACCCCAAGATGGCAGCATCATGAGACAGCACTTCGGGAAGACAGACCACTAAGTGCTTATATTGCAGGGCTTCAATGGAGACAATCTTGTATGGTTAATAAAAGATGATAGAAAACACGCTAAGATAAATAACACTAAAAACAAATACAAATACCTACACACACAGCAAAATTAAAAAATAAGATAAGTACCTAAGATATTACAAAATTTTGGGGAAGAGAAATAGAGGGAGTGACAGAGACAGAGCGAGCAAGTGAGCAAGAGAGAGACAGATATTCTATTATCTTTTCCCCCAAACACATTTGGGATTCCCAACACCTTTCCTTCCATTGGAATCTATACCCTTTCTGTCTCTCCTTAAAAAAGAAACTGGCATCTAAAAAATAATCAAAATAAAATAAAAACAAATCTGAATGGAATAAGATGGATGAGAAGAAAAAGAGTCAAAGACAAAGGATGAAATTCACATGCAGATGTAGAAACGCGCATGTTTATACAAATAGGAATATCCTAAAATTACAAAACTAGAAGCCATCATATATAAGCAAGGGACCTTTAAGGAAACACATGCAAGAATAAACACACACATGCAAGCACACACACACACATATACACGCACACACGCAAGCACACACACATACACACATGTATACACATGCACACGACCACACACACACATGCAAGCACACACACATACACACACATATACACCTACATGCACACACACATATATACACATGTACACACATGCACATATACTTATATACACATGCATAAAAACACACACATGGACACACACACATACACATTTTGTTAAAATCCTATGAGACAAAGAATCTCTGAAAATAATCTTGAGTCCATTTTGTGTTTGCCATCTAACACTGGGAATGAGACCTGGCCTTAAGATTGGTTTGACTACCCAGTAAGACTCTTTTGGAAAGGAATGATTTTCCATTTGTGAGTATTTAACAATTGAACATAGCTGCTGGCTTAGGGAGGACTGTGTCCACTTGTCTTGTCAATTCTGGAACCCAATTTGACACAGACCAATACAGGCCCTCTGCATGCTACCACTGTGTCTCTGAGTTCATATGTGTCTCAGTTCTGATGTGTTCACAAAGCTTTATTTTCTTAGTTTCTTCCATTCCCTTTGGCTCTTATGATCTTTCTATCTCTTGTTCTGCAGGGCTCTGTAAGCCAAAAAAGGAGAGAATTCTTGGAGATATATTTCTTAGAACTGACTGCTTAAAGTTCTATATTTCTATCTACACATTGTCCATCTATGAGACTCTGTATTTCTTTTAAGTTACTGCAGAAGGAAGATTTTCTGATGATGGCTGAAAAAAAAACTGATCTATAAATACAGTAGAGCACTATGACCTGCTAGTAGTCATTTTATCACTACATTCTGTAACAGAGCAGTTTTGGTTTTCCCCTAGGTCCCTAGATAATCTGATCTCCAGTTCTTGCCCAACAGAGCACATGGAGTTGCTGTTTACCCTTCTCCTTTGGTAATGTGAAAAGTACCTTCAAGTACCATGATCACTAGTCTACAGGGATGAAAGCTCTAGGTAGGTGCCCACTCGACTTCATCATGTGCAATGAGTTATATAGACGTTGTCTTCAGAAACTGTGCCTAATTGCCAGCTTGTGGAGAGAAACCAATAGCCTTGGTTGTTTTGGGGTTCCTAAAGTAAGGTACTGAGGGCAACAATTAATAAAGAGGAACACACGAAACTGATATGCTTGTATATAGCAAAGGAAACCATCACTCCTACAGTACAGCAAGCTAGAAAACAAAAAAGGACATTTGCCAGATACACACCATAAAGAGAAAAAGGCTTTTGGCAAATATGTACCATATAAAGGACTAATATCTAAAATATATGACGAAAAAGAAAAAGGATCCTGAGTGAGGTAGCCCATATCCAGAAAGACAAATAATCTATGTATTCATTTTTTATGTGGACGTTAGCTGTTAAATCTTTGATAAGCAAGCTACAATTCATATAACCACAGAGGTTAGGTATAGAATGTGGGAATGGTGGGAGGGATGAATTTCCCTAGAGATAGTTATGGAATATACTTACAAAAATATTTATAGCAGGCCGGGCAGTGGTGGTACATGCCTTTAATCCCAGCACTCGGGAGGCAGAGGCAGGTGGATCTCTGTGAGTTCAAGGCCAGCCTGGTCTACAAGAGCTAGTTCCAGGACAGGCTCCAAAGCCACAGAGAAACCCTGTCTTGAAAATAAAAAAAATATTTATAGAATATAGCTATAGCAAAAGCTAGTTATAAATGAATAGGAGGGGCAAGAATCAAAGGATCAAAGAGGGAGGCGGATGGGAAAAGGGAAGATAAAGGGAATACCAGAATAGAGAGCTAAGACAAAGGATCATTTGACAAGTCACATGGAAAGTATTACAATAGAGGCATCCTAAAACCCATCCATTTACAAAGGCATTCTAAGTGCAATTGCCAACTAATGGTAAAGACAGACCCAGATGGACTTCTCTAGTCATCAAACGAAGTTTCTATTGCAGGAAACTGGCTGGTTATATTTAATTGAGTTTTAAACAACAACAAAAAAACCTTTCTAATGGAATCTGAGAAGGTTGGTATTTTTGTCCCACTTTCTTCAGGTTACACACAATATTTAGGAATTAATGCAACTATAACCACTTTAAAAGTTCCACATATGCTTCAGAAGGCTGCAACCATAGTAAAGGAAGCATTATCTGATATTAAATTCCTCCTTCATATTTCCACATGTTAACTGGGTAAGGCTAGAGAGTTTATGCAACCAGAAAAAAGATAACACTCAAAGTTGTAGGTTGTAAACTGAACCAGAAACCAAGTGTTCTATAGGAACATAGGTCCGTGTTTAAAATACCCAACAATGGAAAATAAATAGTCAAAAAGGAAAGCAAAAATATTAAAAATTAGATAATCATACAAACACTTTACTGTGGGAAAATATAATAGTATAGCACACAGAAGTAATTTGGCCAAAACTTTTAAGACATTAAAGTTTCTAAACAAGATGAAATCTTTTTATATTAGGATTCTCTAGAGGAACAGAACTGACTGAATATTTATATATAAGTAACTGAGATTCATTAGAATAGCTTATAGGCTATAATGTATCTAGCTCAACAATGGCTGTCTTCTGATGGAAAAGGAAAGAATTTGATAGTCATTTTCATCCATGAGGCTCCAATTTGCTCTTGAAATTCTTCAGGATTTCAAAGAGCTGCTTATCTTTGGTAAACGTCAGAATCTCAAAGAAAGAGCTTCTAATGCTAGTGCAGGGTTACCTCATCAGCAGAGAGGAGAACTTGGCAGTGAGGGTTAAAGACACACGAAAAGGCAAGGCTTTGCTCTTCCATGTCACCTTAAAAATATTTTTAAGTCTATAATATGATTACATAATTTTCCTCCCCTTTCCTTCTTCTAAATCTTTCTCTTTTGGATTCATTATCTCCTTTTTTCATTAATTTTTGTTAGAGACATAATCATTCCCAAATACATAAATGCAATTATCAGTCACTATAATGTTACCTGTAGGTGTGTTCAGATGGGCAGTCACAAGATAGTATGGCCCATCTTTAAATTGGATCTTCCCACCTAAAACGATTCCATAAAAGAAATACTTCACAGGCTTGACTAAGTGCTTGAATTTTAGTGAATTCTATATCTAATCAAGATGATACCAAGATTATCTATGACACCCTTATATACACACTAAGATCATATTCAAATAAAAGAATTATATACCAGGAATTAGGATATATTGTATAATGAAACCTTTGATGGTATCTTCTAGCTTTAGAGTAGAGAATTCAGCCTTTGTATCATATATAATGATGCGTTGGAATCTTTAAAAAAAGATAAATATTAAGGTCTCAATATAAATTATTTTATATCTACTAGATGTATGCAGTGTTATGAAGATGTCATTCAAGGATTTGTGTAGATAGACAGTATTTCAGTAAGACAGATAGAAGGTAAAATGAACAAAAAATTTTGTTAGGGTCTAAGAACAAAGAAAAGGGATAAAAATTTATAACTTAGTGACCACATTGGAGGATGATTGAGTAAAGAGAGAAAGGGTTGACATTGCTTATAGAAATCTAGAAATATATTGCAAAACAATGATTGGAATTAGACTGCTCTAATTAATTCATCATTTTTCAAATATTAAGACTATTGAGTGTTCCCACAAGAATTGTAGAAGATAAAGAGGTAGGGAACATGAGAGGAGCTGCAGGGAGTAAATGGAGACTTGATGCAATTATATTGTAGTTCAAAATACACATAAATAAAACTTAATCAATATCACACTGCAAGTGAACAACTTGCAATGAATTTCATTTTATTCTTTTAGATGTTCATTATGTTTAAGTAGTAGTACAGATATAAAAATTCTATGCCAGAGCAGGCACCTAGCTAATTCATTTATTTTTATATAATCAAATTATTAATAAAATCATAAATACTTCCTTTGAGTGCTACAGCGTGTTTCTGATTTATTTTAATTATGTGTGTGTTTGTATGTTTGTTGTATGCACACATGTGTTTGCATGTGGTATATTGTGGTATATGTACATAAGTGCTGACATCTACACAGGTCAGAAGATATTAGATACTCTGGAGCTCATGTATAGGTGATTATGAGCTGACCCATCTGGGTTCTGGGGAAGAAATTTCCATCCTCTGCAAAGCCAGAAAGTCACCAAATAATGTCTTCAACCCCTACGATGTATAATAGCTCACATATGCCTTCCTTCAGCATTTGAACGTGTAAGACGACTCACACCTATTTTGTTGATTTTGAGAGAATGTCTCACCCTGTAGTTCTGGCTGCCTGAAGTCATTATCCCTCTTTTATTCTTTCTTCCTGTTTGCATCCCAGCTTTTTTTTTCTCATGCATTTTATTGTAAATACAATCTATATCCAAGACTAGAGAAGTCATAGATCAAGGATGCCACATTTTGGTGCTTTGTTATTGTTATTTAATGGTCATGTTGTCAACCTGTCTTAGGTGTTTATAACCGTGTAGTTGTGATACTTAACCTTGGGCAGAGAAATTTTATTGCAGTACATATTGGTTAGTGCAGAGAATTATAACTCTTTGAATGACTGTGAGTGTTTAGCTCTAGATGGAACATTTATATTATCAAAGGAAAAATAAAAGCTGGATGATGAGGGTCAGTTTGGTAAAAGCTGTCCTCTAGAAATGGCATGACTGTTGCACACATAAACTCACAACAGAGGCTTACTAAAGAATACCTGCACAAGTCAGACTAGTTAAACATTTCTGCATGGAGTTAACTTGATTATCACACTGGATTTAATTTTACCTACAAGTCTTTAAGGCAGAGAATTTCTAATTCACAATTAAATAAATATATCAAAACAACATGACAAGGTTTGAGTCACTAGCTAGCTTGTGGAAACCATGAAAATTCTGGGGAAAGAGGAGTTTCCCCCCCCCCTTGGGAGGCATAGCCACTTATATATTTCTGAAACTCTTCCTCGTACATGACGTACTCATATAATGATATTTTGTTTGTGTTTTAATAAATAAAACTTTCTTGAAGATAAGAGTGCAAAGCTAAGCCTATAAAATGGTGGCACAGGTCTTTAATTCCAGAACTAAGGAGATAGAGACAGAGGACTCTCTGTTAGTTCAAGGCCACCCTATACTACACAAGACTGAATCTGTCTAAAAGAAAAACAGAGCTCACACAAAGGTGGGATCCCATGCCTTCAATCCCTGAACTAGGGATGTGGAGTCAGGAGTGATATGGCTGAGCAGAGGGAAGAATATAAGGCGGGATGAGTCTGAGGAGCAGTGACATCTGCGATTTGGTGGAGAGCATTACAGTCTGCATTCACATTGAAGATCACCCCTTTATTCATCTGAGTCTTGGTAGAGGTAAGAACTCTCCTAAAGGTTTGGCTGCTTTGTTTTTCTGATCTTCAGCTTGAACTCTAATATCTGTCTCTGAGTTTTTATTATTTTTGTTTTATCCTCATATCCATGTTTACATAGGGGAGCATTTGTTTGAATCAGTAAATTATGTGTGTGTGTGTGTGTGTGTGTGTACCTACTTGTGTGTATTTGTAGATGGAATGGAGATATATAGTGGGGCTAAGAGATTAGGGAAAGAGAAAGGATGTGATTAAAATGTAATGAGTAAATTCATGAAAATTTTTAGAAATACATAAAAAATAACCACAAACTCTGTGTTAACATTCATAATGCACATTAAATGAAGTAAATAAACAATTATTTTTTGTATAATGCCATGGTATTTTAAACTATATATAAAATATGCCATTTCAATAAGAAATATATTTGTAGGAGTGGGCAGGGAATGCTTTTAGTTTTGACACTAGCATCTCCTTAAAGGAAAATGGAATGTCTCATACTTCAGAAAGTTTTCACTTCCCTTGAATTATCAGCTCACAAAATTAGGCAGAGTCTGAGATTGAGTGTTTTCGGCTGAGATGCAATAGTTTGAACATCTTTGACACAGCACACACCAGGTTGTCGTTGCTCCTCTTGGTGGTAAGGAAATCTTTCATGGGTGAGAAATCTGGATAAACATAGAAGGGTAACGATGTGGGTTTCGAGACTGCTTTAAAATACCCAGGGATAATGATTAAAGCTAGAAAAAATGCATTATAAAACATAGCCTGAAAAGCAGACTCGGGTGTATGTTTTTGCCAAAGCTAGTGTTCAAGGCTGTTTGGATTAATATGCATATACCTCCTCCACAGATTAAACGAAACCACCTGGGATATGAATGGCCGTGAACCACCTTATCTGTGCTCTGCAGGTACCTTGAGTGGTTCGCCACCTGCAACATAATTGTTATTCTACTCTGGTGTAGGCAGTGCTACAGGAGCTGGAACTATTTTCTCTCCTTCTCTAATTTCCCACAGAGAAACACAAGGCAGGACAGCCTATTTTTAAAACAATATTGTTTCCCTGTATTTGGACAACAAAATGCACTCGTAATTCAGAGGCAGCTAATGTATCCTTTACTAGAAAATGGAACAATTACTGTCTATTGGGAGGAGCAAGAGAAAAATAAAATGTAGAAACCTGAGGGGACTGTTTCTACTTTATCAATTAGATTTCTTTGGTGCCTTTCTGAATCAAAAACATTTATTCAATATTATGATCGCTTCTTAAAATTTTTTTCATTTTTGCCTGTACACTAACAGTTCAGTTGAAAACTTAGGGAGTAGATGGAGAAAATATCTTGACTCAATATTTAGACATTGGAGGACAACACTTATGTATATGTGTGTGTGTATTTGAAGATGAAAGTGAGATATAATGTAGGGAGAGATATATATGAAAATGTTTTACCTGTTTTGAGATTAGATTTCAGTATTGTATATATTTTCAGTGTGTTTGTTATAGCATAGTTAACATATTTTATATATGAGAATGGATCGCAAAAGAAATCTATACCAAATGCCTCTTTATTATAATTACCTTCTAATGAGAGACAGAAAGGGAATGGATCCCTTTCATGAACCATAAAGTAAAAGAGATTCTACATCTAAGCTTCAGGTGGTGCTTCCAATAGAAAGATGACTCTGGACTATCATACTGGCTCCATTCTAATCCACAAACCCTTGAAGGCAGAGATTTTTGAATTCACAGAGAAATAGGGATGCATTCCAAGCATGAGAGAGGCCTGGACCATTGCTGATGGCACAAGAAATCATGAGCAAGAAAACAGGCAGCCTTTGGGATGAATACAGATATCAGGCTGACAACCTTGGTTAAAGAAGACTCTGAACTCTAGAGCACAAGGAAATTGTGACAGTTGGGAAGATCAATCGTTTGGGAAGAATACAATTCTCCTGAAGCTTCAGTAAGGCATATGATCTTACTAATGCTGATTTCAGTTTTATGAAATTGAAAACCTCTCTTGATTTTTTACATAAATGTAAAAAGTGTTTGTGGTGTGCATCTGTCCTAGGGGGCATATGTTGTTTCTTACCAAATCGTTCTCACTTGACAGCAGGGGCATATGCATCTGAGAAAGTTTCCATAAGCTTAGGTCCATAGGACTTGCCATTTCTGGTTGGTTCAAGTTTCTGGTGTAGAGTTGTTACCTAAACCTTGAAGTTCTTTCTGCACATTCTTCACTCCATTTCCTCCTTTAGAGTCATAGCCCTGATTGAAGTCTGAAGCCTTTTTCTGTGTTATCTGTCTCTATGTCCTTTTAATTTATATAGCCAATTACTTCCCAGAAATATTTCTCATTGCCACATTTCTATCAGCAATAAAAGGATCCATCTGATCACTTCATTAATTTTTATTTTCTTTCCATATTTTTTGGCACAGGGTGTCTGGGAAGTTGTCTGTGTTCTTAAAACCACTTTTAAAAAATTTATTATTTATTAATTTTTTAATTTCATCTTGCATTCCAAACACAGTTTTCCCTCCCACCCCTCCTCCTGTCAGCCTTTGCCTGGTCCTACTGTCTCTCACTTATGTAGTTACAAGTTTTGTCGCATGGATACTCCACAGCTTTTGGTCTAGAGTTCATATGTTTCCACGAGCTCTCTCTGTAGATTTCTCCATTATGATCTTGATATCCCTTGCTTATATATTCCCTCCTCCCTCTCTTCAGT
>JAQHUG010000553.1:204374-214712 GCA_028555095.1 Dicrostonyx torquatus | reverse complement strand
GCTGGACCACCAGGTCCCAAGAGAGGTATAAAATGATAGGCCCATATGGAAAGCTCTCTCTCTGCGCGGATCACCGACCTGCCTGCTTCTTCGGAGGAGCTCTCTCTGGTATAGTAATCTGTGTGTATTTTGGCCTTTATTAAACTTGTGTGTCTTAAATAAAACTGTCACAACCAGTCTTGCTAGAGGTAAGACTTTTCTAGTTGTTTGACTGCTTTGATTTTTCTGGTTTTTTTGAGGTGTTGAACCTCAATCAATATCTGTC
This sequence comes from Dicrostonyx torquatus, assembly GCA_028555095.1. Lineage (NCBI taxonomy): Eukaryota > Metazoa > Chordata > Mammalia > Rodentia > Cricetidae > Dicrostonyx > Dicrostonyx torquatus. Next base: position 214,447 of record JAQHUG010000553.1, on the reverse strand, counting down.
TCTGGTTTTTTATTATTTGTGCTACCTTTGGTGTTCAACATTGGACTTAAAACAGTGGCACTGTGGTTAAGAATCTCAGGCTCTACCAAATAGATAACTAGATAAAAACATAAAATTAAATGAGTATTTCATTTTTTCCAAATGTCTATGTGAGTGTACATGTGTTTGTAGGGAATGTGTGCATACATGCTTGTGGTTATAAAAGACTAACTTTTTATGTTGTTACTCAAACACTTTCCAGTTTGTTTTTGTTTTTAAAAGATCTCTAATTGGCCTAAGATTCTCCAAGAAAGGTTGGCCCAGCTGGGAATCATCCCCATGGGTCATGGTATCTTCTGACAGCTGTGACTGCAAACGTAACTTATCACATCTGGATTTTTCCAGATGTGAGCTCTGGCTGTCAAAACCAACTATTCATTCTTGTTCTATAGGTAATCAATTTGCTACTGTATGATGACCAATAATGTGACTATTTTTTAATTTTTCTTAGTTGTGATTAAAATGTACCTGAATTGCTAATTGCATTTCTTAGCCAAAGTTTATTTGGCATAGAGCTCATCAAGTAGGCCGGCTGGCTGCCATGAAAAAGCCAAGGAATTGCCAACCCTTGGCTCCAAGTACTGGGAATTCAACCATATGCCACCACACTAAACTGTCTTTATATGAGTTGTGTGGTTTGAACTCAAGAACTCATGCTTGTGTGACAACATTTTTATTTACTGAGCTTTCTGTCCAGTTCCTGTCTTTACTTTTTAAATAAGAAAATTTATTTTTATAGCTTTCAACATATAGGTTTATAATTTCAACATATAGGTATGGGTAACTTTCACTGAGACCACAGAATCCATAAGTAATTTGTGAAACTATTAAAATTTTATGGGAAATATGTGGCTGCAGTATATTGTGACATGTGTAGGTGTATTGAAACAAATGGTACAAAGAAGAAAAACAGCAAGCATAAATATCATGAGAACATTAGAGTATGTAGAATTTTATACTTAATGCTGATAAAGTTTCCAAGAAATCCCATATCTAACTTATCTTAGTAAAAATGAAAACATGCTAATTATTTGCAGATACTGCATGTGGATTAAGAGACATATTCTGAAAAAACACAATTAATTTTGGTAACTGTGAAATATTATCAGTTAGTTTAGTTTTTGTTCATGAGAGAATCAAAGTTTAAAACTATGATGTTATTAACATCTTTATAGTAAGAACAAAAACAGGCTGGAACAAATCAAAGAACAGCGTAAAAGACATAACAAAGTAGGGCTGGAGAGATGGCTCAGTGGTTAAGAGCACTGACTGCTCTTTCAGAGGACCCGGGTTCAATTCTCAGCACCCACGTGGCAGCTCTCAACAGTCTGAAGATCCAGTTGCAGGGGATCTGACACCTTCACACCAATGCACAAAAAATAAAGTAAAATAAACCATAATTTTTTAAAAAAAATATTTAAAAAAAGACATACAAAGTAAAACCTCCATCAATCTTTGTAGAAACATTTTTAAGACAAGTAGGATTAAAAGGTTACTTGATAGCAAGTTAATATAAAAAGCTGTCAATTTTTCTCTTGCATAAGATATCAATACAATGTCCAAAGTCAACATTTAGGGAAATTAATAAGAAAATAGAACACAAAAAGAGCTGAACCAAGCACCAAAAAATGTATTTAAGAGATAGTTGCTGTGGAAGAAGGAGAATGCCAGTAACCCTGCAGAATTCCCAAAAGAACATTAAAAGCTATAGTTCATGTGTGTAGACATAAACAACTCAAAGGACAAGAAAGAGACTCAGAACCATTGTCCCATGTGTGCAGACATAAGCAAGCTGAGGGACAAGAAAGGGACTCAGAACCATTGTCCCATGTGTGCAGACATAAGCAAGCTGAGGGACAAGAAAGGGACTCAGAACCATTGTCCCATGTGTGCAGACATAAGCAAGCTGAGGGACAAGAAAGGGACTCAGAACCATTGTCCCATGTGTGCAGACATATACAATACAAGGGGCAAAAAAGTGACTCAGAACCAATATCCCATGTGTGCAGACATAAGCAACCTGAGGGACAAGAAAGAGATGGAGAACCAATAAAAAGTAAATAGGAGGTGAGGTTCATTGCAAAAAATACTGACTAGTCAATAAAGACTGGCAGTTTACTTGTTTGAAAATAAGAATATTGAGCTTTTTGTCCACATTAAGTATGAGTGTAAATTTATCAGAGCAAAACCTTTACAAAGGGTTGGAAACATCATATTATATTGATTGTAGTGGGATATATATATATGTATATATATATATACACTATATATATCTAATTTGATAAGGATATATATGTATATATATGATGAAAATATAAGCCATTAAACTGGAAGAGATATTCTCAAAAATAATTTGTTTCAAATAACGTGCAGAATATATAAAAAGCTTATGAAATAAATAACATCAGAGAAATAATTCAACAGAAAAATTTACACTTTAAATGTAAACCTCACAGGTAATAGTAGACAAATGATAAACTACAAATAACTTTACTCTAACACACAAATACAGACAAATTCAAACAACACATAACAAAATGCTAAAAAACATCAATTTCACATTGTTTAGAAAGACGAGATTTAAGAAGTCTACAAGAATGCCAGGGATTGTGACCATGGGGAAGTAAGAGAATTCCTAATGCAAGCTTGGTGCCTAAATAACTTCAGAGAAAGATATTAAGGTAGATTTGGACAAACAGAGAGCAAACATCAAGATAAATAATGCATTATGCCCCTTAAAATAAAATTAAATTGTCAGTAACTAACATCTTATCAATGGTGATGGATCTCACAAACATTGTTCAGTAAACAAACCTTCTTGAATGGGCATTCTTATGGAATTAGATATTATTTTAAAATAATGTGGCTATCTCAATTTATTTCCCCAGTTTCTTAAAGACAAATATCCACAGTTCATAGGAATAATAAACTGAAGACTATTATAAATATCTATTTTCTCAATGTGTTTCAGAGAGAGAGAGAAAACCTAAAGTTTAGTAAGTAAAGAGGTGGGAAGTATTTGGGAATAGTTGAGGAGGGAAAGTCTGTGGCCAAAACATATTGTATATAAAAACTGTTAAAGAATAAAATTACTAATTTTTATATGTATGTGTGTTTTGCCTTCATGTATGTCTGTGTACCATGCATATCTGGTGCAGGGGAAAACCTTAAATAGGTTTGATTCCCTAGACTGTAGCTGCAGATAGTTGAGAGTTGCCATATGGATGCTAAGACATGGATCAGGACACTCTGGAAGAGCAGACACAGCTCATATCCATCTTCACACCTCAAATTTTTACTTTTAGTGTATATAGACTATAATGTTATTTTTAATTAGTAAAAGTAAATTATAGAAGGTATATGGCTTCTATATTTAGAATAAAATAGTTTCCTGGGAAATTGAAAGAGAGACATTCACGTTTCCATCAAGCCTGACAACCTGATTATAATCCATTGGACCCACATGGTAGGAAAAAATGTCTGGCCTACACACACAAACACACACACGACTCTCTAGCAAACAATTTATGAACTGTTGTGCCCAACATGTTACTTGGATACTGTAATTCTAACACAGTCTCTCACATTTCTCTAGCAGGCACTTTGTGTACTGAGACATCTTTCTAGCCTTTTAGTTTTCTTTTTTATCATGTATATAGAAGGTAAATCCCTATTCCTGAAAATATGCCACACTTCAGAAACAGAGTCCAGAGACCTCTAAGCTGGAACTTATCTGAACTCCCCCTCCTTGAGTACTATCTTTTAAATTATAAAGCAGCACACAAGCTTCTGAGGAGAGGGGGCAATCAATAGTCCTATTCAGTTATAATATCTATAAACCATACTATGACCTGCATGGGACAATAACTTTAATGGTACATTAGTGTCATGCTTATCTTTGTTTTAACTAACAGCTCTCTTCTTGGGTTCAAAACCTACACAACAAGAAGGAATCCATTCCTGGAACAGGAAACCTAACTAACTGCTTAATTTTGTGGAATTATGCTTGTTAAAGGAGAATCTCAATTCTCTAGTTTATGAATTAGGGTCCAATTTGAGTTAGCCCACCACTCCTGACCATGAGACCTGTGGTCCTGGAATGTGGTTAATATATGCAATGTCACTTCTTTGAAAAAGTTCTGTTTATTCCTTGCCCAGCAGCTATCATTTGTAAATTGCCTCCTCGCTATGGCTGAAATTTTGTGCCCACTTCTCCTTCATGTTGTAATTTTTGTCTGATTTAACCTTTTCAATTCTGTCATAGTCTTTGTGAGTTCAAGTGTGCATTAGCTCTGTTTAAGAAAAGTACTATTTTCTTAAAACCATCTTTTCATCTCTTTTCTATGTATATCCCTGAGCCTAGAGAGGAAGAGCTTGAGAAAGACATTCATTTTAGGGGTTACCATTCCAACATCTCTCACTGCCTTAACATTATCTAATGGTGGATCTTTCTGGTAATTATTGTTAAAACTTTTCTGATAATGATTGAGCAATGCATTGCTCCATGGGTATGATAATAAACCATTAGAAATAATTATATGTTTCTGTTTATTTAGTATAATAATAGTAGCAGGCTTTCTCCTGGGGCCATGCCTTATCTAGTCTCAGGCCTGTGGCATAATTAGCAGTGTCAGTCATGGTATCCATATCATGGAAAGGGTATAAGATCAAATCAAAGAGAACAAAGAGTGATTGGTTATTTCCATAACATTTGTGCCACTATTACATTTGTAGGCATATCTTGTAGACAAAACATTACTTGCAATGGTCTTAGCTAGGTGTTTCATGATTATTTTTGTCCTCCAATAGCCTAGATGGCATATTCTAGCACTATGACCAAACTAACTGATAGGAATAAAGTATTTAATTTTCTAATTGAATGATAGCTAGATTTCTTCATATTTTATACCTATGTAATGTTTTTAACAATAGCATCTTCTGATCAAGTTCTGTAAGGTAGTCAATAATAATCACAGTAACCTATAGTGCTTTAGTGGTGTTCGGGGTGGATGAAACCTATTTCTGGTACTGGGTTTTATTAGATAATGTATGATCTCTCGTTGGAGAAATATCCCCTCCTTATTGTTACTCCAATCAAATACCTTTAAATATATGCATGAATCTTAGGAAACTTCTGTGGTAATATATTTTCAGATATCTTTATAAAAAGCATTTTGTATTATTTATTCCTCCTCATTTTCCCTCTTCTACCTTCTCCCTCCCACTACTACAAATACTTCTGTTTTAATTTCCCCTGTATCTCTTTATAATAATATATTATATACTCTTTTCCTTAGAAATTCCCTTCCTCCCTTCTTGTGCCTTGCTAGCTATCTAACCACTCATATCTAAACCACATACCTAAGGCATGAAATCTAATATGCATGTACAAAAAATATGTGGTAATTTTCTGTCTGAGTCTAGGCTACATAACTCAGTATGATTGCTTCTAGCTCTAACAATTTATCTGGAAGTTTCATAATTTCATATTTAACAGCTGAATAATATTCCATTGTTGAAGTAAATCACATATTAATTATCCATTTATCAGTTAGTGAGCATCTTGACTGATTAAATTGCTGATTAGTAATAAATCAGCAATGAACATGGGTGAACAAGTATCTCCATTATAGAGATTTGCTCATGTGCAAGAGTAGTATAACTTCATCTTGTGGTAAATCAATATTCATACTTTTGAGAAATCCCAATGCTTTTTTCCACCTTGACTATACTACTCTGCACTCCCATTTTTATATTATTTCTTAGTCATTTGTTTCTCTGCTGATAATTCTCTGTACAGCTCCATACTGGAATCTAGCATTTTATAAGCTGAATGTGTGTGTGTGTGTGTGTGTGTGTGTGTAGTAAGAGGTGCGGGCTGTGTCCCTGCCAAGGAGCGGGCCGTGGGAGCTGTGTTCCCTGGTGCCCGACTCCCAGCCAATAGCCTGGCCTGCTTTTGGTCCTGGCTAGCTTATACCCAGAATAATTACAGACAAACTGGATTCATTTAACACACTGCCTGGCCATTAGTTCTAGCCTCTATTGGCTAACTCTTACATCTTATTTCAACCCATTTTCAATAGTCTGTAAGTCACCATGAGGTAGTGGGCTTACCCGGAAGATTCAGAATGTCTGACCCTGGCGGCTCCATGGTGCCTCTCTCTGAGCCTTCCCTATCTCAGAATTCAGTTCTGTCTAATCTGCCCACCTAAGGGCTACCCTATCAAAAAGCCAAGGCAGTTTCTTTATTCAACCAATGAAAGCAACCCAAATACAGAAGGACCCTCCTACACCATGTGTATGTGTGTGTTCTGTGCTCATATAAAGGATTTAATTCAATTGGAGACACCCAACATAGGGAATAATGTTCCTGCTAGTGAGACACAGGTTGTTAAATAGAAAAACCAGTACCTTTTATGGGACACCATCTCTCAAGTTGTTGGTCAGGGATTTTATGAAGACTTCTATAATAGTACAGTGTATTAACATTGATCTGGGTTGCCAACCCAAACTTGCAGACAGAATCTTATTGCTGAAAATATCTCACACTTTGTTATAGGGCCTAAAGAAATAATGCCGATTCTAAAACTCTTTCTACTTAAAGGCTAGCCTAGGTCATATCAAAAGGAAGACTATTGGCTGGTGAGGAAAAGCATCATCAACAGTCCTTTCTAGCTGTGAATGCTGTGAACTGCAACAGTGGGCATCATGATGAAGTTTGCCCATGGAATTAAGATTGTGATAAATATTATGGAAATAATTCATTGCTCTCCAGTTCTACAGAAAGGAAAACAAGCCTGGTCTTATAAATGATATAGAGTCCATGTTAGGGAGATCACAGGCATCAGAGATGAACCTACCACCATCCTTACAAATGGACATAATATTAATCTGTATTTTAGATTTTTATCTCTGTATTGTAGATTATACATCTCTCAGAATTTACCACAGAGATACTTTTTGCAGTGGACTGTGGTTAATGAGAAAACTCACAACTAGTGAAGATGAAGAGAACATCAGTGCTCAGCCACAAGCATGGTGTCTATATTAACATGAATGCCCTCAATACTTAGGTACCATTGCAGAAGAGGGTATGGAAAGATTGTAGGAGCTAGAGATCTGGGAGGTCCAGATTTAAACTGTATCTTTAGAACATGACAGCTTTCATGGACTGATGGTATCTATGGATGCTTGAAATAGATGTGCAAATAAAGTCAGTCAACATTGTATCATGAAAGAAGAGGAACTTAAAGGCCACATCCCTAACAGAGGGATGATTGACAATTGGAAGCTTGTGAGGAAAGAAGAGTCAAGTTTCTTGGTAGGGTATGAGCTATGTTATGTTGATAATACATGTGCTGATGACACTAAACTTACGGCAATATGGACAGCACAAATTAGATTCAGTGGAATACCAGAAACATTTTCAAGATTATTTCAGAAAAGTATATGAAGTTAGAAAGAAGGTGGGATGTACGAACTGAGTCAGGAAGTTACTGGGAGGAATGAGAATGAATATGATAGATATACATTTTATAAAGTTAGTAAAATATTGTGTTATAAAAATAGTTAACCCAGATTTATGCTTTCTTTCTAAGGTTGTTCTTGTGATTACTGCCTTATTCAGCAGAGATATTCACTGCCTTGCAAGCATCTGTAATGTTTAAGTGTGTCTCTAAGGTCTGCCTCTCATATCATCTTTATTTTCTCTACAAGTGCATTTCCCCACTTTATTCTTTTTTGTTTGGAGGCTATTTGTCAAGCATGTCTATGAATTTCTAATTAGATTTTCTATGGTGTCACTTCCACTGTTATTATTCCCGCTGTGGTTTTTCCTTTGACAATCATGATTTTCATTTTAATGAAGTCTTTCTTACAACCTATTCACTTTACCAAACAATCCTTTTGTTAATTAATGGAAGTGAATAGTGTCTTCTTACATATAACAAAGATAATAAAATAGGTATCTTTGAATGTCTCTATACTGTAGGACTTTTGAATTATGATTTCAATGAATTTAGATATATTTTAGATAAGAGTAGGAATTTGAAATGATGCAGTTTAAACTTATACCCCACCCTATAGACCTGAAGCTGAGCTTGTTTTGCTCTTTACATTTTTGATTATTATTTAGTATTGGTGGCTTGTCATTGGTAGTCTAACCCTTAAAAGTTCATTTCTAAAATATAAAAATTCTTTTTAATAACATTGTAAAATAAATCACTCCATGGAAAACCAGAACTTGTTATGATATATAGCTTTATTAATCTATCTATCTATCTATCTATCTATCTATCTATCTATCTATCTATCATCTATCTATCTATCTACCATCTATCTGTAATTCAAAGCAACCAAAGAAAAGGCATATAAGACATAAATCCAAAGGCATACATGTAATTGATGTTTAATCTTCTACTAGCCAAACCCTTTTTGCGAAGGATTCGCATAAAAGCCTTGATAATATATCAGCCTGTCTGATGGTTGCTAACATTGAGGAGCTTCACCTTTTTTATAAATTCTTTTTGTTAGTATGTTGTCTTTCGTATTTAAAAGGACATTAGAGTTATTGTTTTCCTTATGACTGGCAATGACATGGTGATGGATTTTATGCATTTTTTTAGGGACTAAGTATGCTTCACCAAGAATCATATATTCTACAATGTGATAATATTTGGAGGTGAGACTTGGAGAGCTAGTTATTTCATGAGGGTGTAGCCTGCTTGGACAGAATTAGTGCCCCTTTAAGATCTGTAGCTAGAACTTTCTCTCTCTTTCATGAGGTCCCAGTATTGGTAGAAATCACCAGTAGAACTCAAATTAGTAAATATAGTGTTCTTGAAAAACCCATGTCTAAAAGTGAGAAATAAACATACCATGACACTTTGTCTTAGTAGTATGTTCCAGTAATCTTTCTGTTGCCATAACAAATATATAAGATACAGTAATAAAGAGGAAAATATATTTTAACTTAAAGTTTGGAAGTTTCCAGTCTGGTGTTAGTTTCATTGCTTTTACACCTGAGGCAGGAAATCCATCAAAGGAAGGGAAGTGGAGAAAATCAAGTTCATCATTTAATATTTTAGATGCATGTGAGACAATGGGTACTGAGCCGTGCAATGATGGAACAACTTCCCATTCTTTCCCCACAACTTCCCGATTTCCATTTCTAAGCAGGGTGTGAAGACTCTCAAGGTCATTCTTCATTTATATCACAGCACCGTACAATGTTCCTGATGCAGACTCCTCTGCCATAGGTCCTTGTACTAACTGATGGTATTTAATATTTCCTGCTGTATTTGTTTACCTATCAAATGGGAATTCTTTTCTCACTAAAATTTTCACTTTTTTATATTTGCACACAAGATAATGTCAAAGGAATTCAGGAAATAATAGATGATGAGATGGTACAATTATTAGTTTTAGAAAATATAGGTCTACTAAACACTGCTTTATCTAAGTCATATATGCAACATCAGCAGTGCTTGGGATCTATGGCATTTGGAGGCATCATGTAAACATGTGAAAAGCAATAGCAAGAGGAGATGAACATCGGTTGGACATCTTGCCAGTAGTCTAAGTACTGAAGGTCAAGGTAAGCCACAAGAATTCTTCACATATCAGCACAGATGCAGGACACAAGAGAACACAGTGAGAAAACTGAATTGGTTCCTAGAAGAGGAATAAATAAAAGGAAACTGATAAATCCTCATCATGGTTAATAGTAGATCACACCAAGCTTATACATTTACAATTGTCAAGTTACTACTGTTAGTCATTGTAGTATAAGATGATAAGAATATAGCAAAGTGGTTAATGGAGCTTTAAATTTTATCTGTTCTACGGAGACATACTTATATAACTCTGCATTTATTCTCTAAAAGAGCTATACGTTAAGAATTAAATAATAGGGACAGGACATGGCTCTATGTTTAAGAGTGCTTGCTGCTCCGGCAGAGGATCAGTGTTCAATTCCCACATATCAGACAGTAAAACTTCTGCCTATGTGGTGCTAGCTGCCCTAAATGTACTTT
>JAQHUG010000553.1:154849-172949 GCA_028555095.1 Dicrostonyx torquatus | reverse complement strand
CTGTCATCAAAAACCTCCCAACCAAAAATAGTCCAGGACCAGATGGTTTTAATGCAGAATTCTACCAGAACTTCCAAGAAAAGCTAATACCTATACTCCTTAATCTTTACTTACATAATAGAAACAAAAGGGTCATTGCCAAACTCTTTTTAAGAAGCCACAGTTATCCTGATACCAAAACCACACAAAGACACAAAAAAGAAACAGAATTACAGACCAATGTCACTCAAGAAAATCGATACAAAAATTCTCAATAAAACATTCCAAACCGAATCCAAGAAGACATCAAAAAAATCATCCATTTTGATCAAGTGTGCTTCATCCCAGAGATGCAGGGCTGGTTCAACTTATGAAAATCTATCAATGTAATCCATCACATAGATAAACTGAAAGAAAAAAAAACATATGATCATTTCATTAGATGCTGAAAAGGTATTTGACAAAGTTCAATACTCCTTCATGATAATGGTCTTGGAGAGATTAGGGATACAAGGATCATATCTAAATATAAGAAAAGCAAAATACAAGCCGACGGCTAACATCGAGTTAAATGAAGAGAAACTCAAAGAGATTCCACTAAAATTAGAAACAAGACAAGGCTGTCCACTCTCTCCATATCTCTTTAATGTAGTTCTTGAAGTTTTAGCAATAGGTATAAGACAAAAAAAGGAGATCATGGAGATTTGAATTGGAAAGGGAGAAGTCAAACTTTCATTATTTGCAGATGATAAGATAGTGTACATTAGTGATCCCAAAAACTCTACAACTTTCATGCTGTTATAAAGAGAGTAAAGATCATATGTGGCAAAATAAAGGCTTACAAACCAAGGCAGTGTTTTGAGTAGCCAGATATATTCGCTAAGACAACAGCTGTCCAAAAAGTCATGACTTACTAATAAATGTGACTACTATGTGCCTTGTTATGTACTCAGTCCTGTAAAGATGCCATTTTTTGTGATTTGGGATATTAATATCCCTGAAATCAAAGATGTTCTCCTTTGTACTGAGTGATTTTAATATGTTGCATGTAAATGTCCTTGCACTATGCCTCTCCTTTAGTTCATCTGTTGCTGTGATCTTTTGTCCCTGAACTCAGAATTTGGACCCATTACATTAACACAAGGTAGTCAGAGCAAGTGCCTTATTTGTGCCTAACATACGGTACAGTGGAAACATTTAATCTTACAAGTTCTCAGTTACATTGGATTGGAAGAAGAGAGTTCCTCGGGTTATTTTAAGCCTTTTGAGTAATGGAGAGAGGAATGCAGGGGACAATAATTTTCCAGGTACCTGTAAGCATGTTTATAGCAGTTTACTCAGAGAAAATCTCAGCCAGAAATGAACTTTGATCTTAGAAAAAAATGCCTTCATAAACAAATACCAGACAGTTACTAAAAGAGCACTTTCTTTTTCTTAAGGAATTTGGCATGTTTTACTTTCAGTAATGACTCCATTGTGATCCACATAAAACATTAAAATATTACTCACATAATTTAATTTTCTAAAGTTAAAACATAAATATAAGCTGAATGAAAATACGAGAACAATATTCTCATAAATTTCTGGCTTGCAAATATTTTTCTGTTCTAAAAATATATTATTTCACTGAACTTTTATGTTCTGGAAGAAATTTTGTGTTTTTCTCCAAAACTCTGCACTGAGACTGAGATGAATAACTTTAATGGAAAATGAGCTATTTAGGGGATTGTAGCTATTCACTCTTGGTGAAATTAGTGCTTTCAGCTAATTTCCTTTGTTTGTCTAATACAGAACAGAGCCAGATGTTTCACATTTTTTAGAAATAATTTTCACATCTGCTTCAAAGCTGCAGTTGCTAAATTATTTTTAATTATTTTTAAAATGCTCATTCTAAAATTTAACAAAGTTTGTCCCTATTTACTAGAACACATTGTTTCTATTCCTTTTTCTTTTAATATTTTTTCCACTCATTTCTTCATATTGGACAGAGGAACCTCCTTATAGTAATTCCATGATTCTGGACTTTTATACATGGACTATTCTTTGCTTTACTGTAAATAATCAAGTCTGTGTAAGCATAAATAAATGTGATATACAGTAAGTGGTTCACTTACTCTTTCCATTTGAAAGGTGTGTTGGAACTGTATGATTAAAAGTATTATCAGGGAGTGAAGAGATGACTTAGTGGTTAAGAGCACTGACTGCACTTCTCGAGGACCCAGGTTCAATGCCCAGCACCCATATGATAGTTTATAACTGTCTGTAACTCCAGGTACAGGACTTCTGATACTTTCACACAGACATGCATGTAGGCAAAATACCAATGGGCATAAAGTAAAATGAATTTTGTATTTTAAAAGTAACATTAGAATGTATTTTTCTGAAGATATAACACAGGTCAAAAAAAAATTCCTATCAGAGACCCACTGTGGAGCACTGGGCTGAGCTCCCAAAGTCCAGGTGAAGAGTGGGAGGAGTGAGAAAATGAGGTCAAGACCATGATGTGGACACCCACTGAAACAGCTTACCTGATCTAATGGAAGCTCACCAAGTCCATCCCAATAGGAAAAATAACCACTATAGGTCCAAACTAGTTACTTTGAATGTAGGTGACAATTGTATGGCTGGGACATACTGCAGGGCCACCTGCAGTGGCACCAGGATTTATCCCTACTGTATGTACTGGCTTTTTGGGAACCTATTCTTGTTGGCTACGGTTGGGAAGGTCTTTGACCTTTCCCAAAGCAAAGTGCCTTACCCTCTCTGAGGAATGAATTGAGGATAGTGTTGGGTGGAGGAGTAGGTGGAGGAAATGAGGGAAAGAGAGGGAGTGGAAACTGGGATTGGTATGTATAATAAAAAAGATAGTTTGTTTTCTTTAAAAAAAAATAAAAGAAATTATAAAAAAATCTGCCTATCATACAAAAGGCATAGAAAATGCAATGTAAAATGGGCAATGTTTTAGTGATGGGTGCTGTGGTTTAGATATGGGATATCTCCCTGTAGTAAAGGTTTGGTACCTGTTTCAACACTGTTCAGATTTGAGCTTATGAGAGATCCCTGTGTCAGAAGAGCTCTGCCTTCCTTAATGGTCTAATCCTTTATTAGGTTCAGCATTAGATGGTGTTTTTGAATAATAATAGAAACCTTTCACTATGAAGAGCAATTGAAGGCAGAATATCTTCAAGGACTAATTATTTTTCCAGGTCCCTCTTTCTAGGTGTCTCTCTGCTTCCTGGCTGCAGGAAGGTGAGTTACTCAGTTTAGATGCATCTTTGTTGTGCCTTCCTCCATGGTGAACTGAAACACCTGAAATACTGAGTCAAAAATATTCTTCTTTACACTTTATCTGTAAGGTGTTTCATATATGAATGGAAATGAACACAGTATAACCATAACACTCATTCTTCATCAATTTTATTTAAATCTGTAAGATTGAAATGGTCTCACTGTTCATTAGTGTTACAAATTACTCAAATCATCACAAAATTTTATAAATTAATACACTTAATGGCTCTAGAAAGAAAATATAAGTGATTATGGAGGGAATATTGATTTTCAGTGGATGAAATCACATTTAAAGTAATTTATATTCATGTTTTAACACTTTTGCTTTATCAGAACCTTACTGCTACTGTCATGGTTTCTTAATGATAACAACAAAGTTCATATATATTAAAAAATACATTATCAGATACCTATATTATTATGAAGCATCAGTTTTATTAAGACTCTCTATTATTGTGACCATAGCTCTATCGAGTATTTAATTGTTGTAAAATATCTCAATCTAAAAATTTTATATTCCAAATTCATCCCATTCATATTCAACTTAAACTAAAACAAATATATTAATATGTGATGTGGTACAATCAAATTTTTAAAGTAAATTGACTTTTAAATAATTAAATGTTTTGTAGTCAAATTTTATCATTTGGCATCAAATAATGAAGTATTATAATTATCATTTATTATATAGGTAAACAATGTATTTAGTCATCACATTTTGAATGATTTTGTCTTATTAGACTATTTTTGTTAAAATTTGGAATAGGGGACACAGAGAGTTTAAATATCTCAGACATGATTAATTATAATAATAAAATCAGACAAATTACTCTCATCACCCAGCAAATTTAATTTATCTCCTTAAAATTTACAAATCCAGCTGGACCAAGACTGAATGAGCATATGACCTAACTGGACTTTTGTGAACTTATTCTATATAGATGTATATCTTCTTAGACCGAGATGGAGGGGGTAGGGCCTTGGGCTTCCCATAGGGCAGGGGATCCTGCACCATCTTAGGAAGCAGGGGGAGGGCGGTGGGGTAGTGGGGGAGCGGGATGGCCGGGAACAAGGGGAGCAAATGTAAATTTTTCTTTTAACAATTAAAAAAAAATTTACAATTCACTTCAGGGTAATTTCCGCAAGTCTTGTAGTATACATGTACTTTTAATAAATTTCAGGTAAATTATTTGAAGTTGAAATGATTGTCTGAAATGTATGTATGGCAGTGGAAGACTATGCCAGCTTAGCAAAACAGCAGATTCTGTCCAAGGGTCTATTAGCTTTCAAATGAACTTTTGATCAGGCTTTCAGAATCAGGTATTAATTTCTTACTGTGGGAAGAGCTTCTAATCCATCTAAAGAGTAGGTAGTTACCTCTAAAATAGTCATGCCACTGTAGTAAAGTTGGAATGTCTTGGCTAGAAGATTTGAATAGTAGATCAGAGGGATTACAACTTGGTCAAATTATTGATGCTTATAGTGGTTTCAAGAGCAAAAGCCCCATACTCTTTTATATGTGAATGCTCAGGCAAAGGGGAGTGGTGCTACTTAATAGGGATTAGGAGGTATGTTCTTATTTGAGTAGTTGGGGTCTTGTTGGAGGATTTATGCCACTGGGGGTAAGCTCCAAGATGGAGATGCCAGAGCCATGGGAAGCCTGCTCAGGAGATTAACAGGGAGTAAAGCCAGCCTAAAATAGAGGAGCATGCTACAATTAACAATCCTGAAAGGAGCTGGAGATCTGAAGGACATAAGACATATAGATGAAGAGTTTGAAGTTTGTTTTGCTGATTTTTGGTCTTGCTCTGGTCTACTTTTCCTTCGCTCTGCTCCCTTTCCTCCATTTGGCATGGTAATATGTATTCTGTGCCATTGTATGTTCGAAGCATGTGCTTTGCTTCATGATTTTGATTTTACAGAAA
Organism: Dicrostonyx torquatus; assembly: GCA_028555095.1. NCBI lineage: Eukaryota > Metazoa > Chordata > Mammalia > Rodentia > Cricetidae > Dicrostonyx > Dicrostonyx torquatus. The sequence goes on along the minus strand of JAQHUG010000553.1, from coordinate 167,757 downwards.
TTGCCATGAGTCTCAGAAAAGATTTCGAACTTTTGACTTTTAAATTGTATAGAGGCTGATATAGACTATGGGGACTTTTGCAGTTGGACTAAATGAATTTCTATGTTATGATATAGCTACCAGCCTCAGGGAAGGTTGGTTTGCATAGGAATGGTCTAGGCCCACTTATTTGAATGCTTGACTATTAGGGAGGAGCGCTACTTGACAATGCTTAGGAGATATGGCCTTGTTAGAGTAGGTGTGGCCTTGTTTGGAAAATTATATCACTAAGAGTGGGCTTGGGGGTGTCAAAAGCTCAAGCCAGGCTTAGTATCTTGCTCTTCCTGTTGCATAAAGATCAGGATAAAGAGGTCTTGTCTTCTTCACCATCATCTGCCTGTGTGCTGCCATACTACCCACCAAGACAACAACAACGGACCAAACCTCCCAAAGTGCAAACCAGCTCCTAACTAAATTCTTCCCTTTATAAGAGTTTCAGTGGTCATGGTGTCTCTTGGCAGCAATAGAACCTCACTAAAACAATCCTTTTATCTTCCAGAAGCCTGGAAAGCATTTACCTACATTATTAAAACTAACAAGCAAGGGGAAAACTTTTAGCTCATTGTAGTTTAAGTTTGTGTATATGATGTATGAAAAGTGCTCAAAATATTCAGAACCATGGTCTTATCAGCTAGATTCTGTAGGCAACAAAGAAGAGTTACACGAGTGTGGAATATTTTAGAGAATGATTTATGGGGTGCCCCTAGTTCAAAAAATAATAAGATGGTGTACTCCACTGGCACTTGGACTTGATTTAATACCTCATAGTTTATAAGAGAAGTTTCTACTATCTGTGCAAAGTGTCTCCCTGATAATATTTTAACAATGAATTGTATCTTTTACTTTGTTTATAATGTGCTTCATTTGTTTTCAAACCTATATCACTTTGGCTAATTCTCCTGCCTTCTTCTCATCTCTTCTATATTCCTAGCCCTTTCCTGTTAATCCTATCTACTTTCAGTATTCCCTCCATAGTGACTTTGTTATTGAATGAAGTCTAATTCTTTCCAGTGACTATAAAAAGATAAGCATTGAAATTGTCTAGTTTTCTACCACTTACCATCCTCATCTTCAAACTTTCTTTCCCTGGTGCTCTTGATTCCAGGTATGTTAAATAAGACATAAAAATAAACTTGCTCTCATGGAAATTATAGCATAGCATGGTGAAACAAACATCTCTACCACGGCAAAGTTCTAAGTTAATTTTGGATACTGTATGTTTTTAGGAATAAGTAAATGCTTTAAACAGATGACATTTGAGCTAAGCATAGAAAAAAACACAAAGGAGTTATGAAAGTCATACTTGAAATGAAAGTCAGTGGGATAACCATGAACTGTTTGAAAGATAAACAAATTAATTGATTTCTATATGCTTACTTAATATTTGAAATGGCAAGCACAGGGCCTGCCTTGGTCTGTGCCAGGTCCTCTGTGTAGATGTTATGTCTGTTAGCTTAGTTTTTTTGTTGGACTCAAAACAGTGGAAGTAGGTGTATCTCTGACTCTTTTGCCTGCTTTTGGGACTCTTTCTTCCTATTTGGTTGTATTTTCCAGGCTCAATATGAGGGCTTTTGTCTTGTCTTATTGTATCCTTGTTTTGTCACTTTTGGCTATCATCCCCTGAGGGTGGTTCATCCTTTTCGGAAGAGAATTGGTGGTAGATCTGGGAAGGAAGGGAGGTAGTGGGCTATATGGAAAGAGTGGAGGGATTGGGAACTGTGGTCAGAAAAGAAAATAAGAAAACAATCTATTTTGATTATATATATCTATATATATATAGAGAGAGAGGGAAGGAGGGAGGGAGAGAGAGAGGGAAGGAAGGATGGAGAGAGCGAGAGTGAGAGAGAGAGTCTCAAAGGAACCCATTATGTCAATCTTAATAATTGACAAAGCATTCAAATATAACATTAAAAAAATGAGAAAGTCACCAGGTAGTGGTGGCAAATGCCTTTAATTCCAGAACTCAGGAGGGAGAGGCAGTCAGAGTTTTGTGATTTCAAAGCCAGACTGATTTACAAGAGGTAGTTTTAGGACAGGCTCCAAAGCTACAGAGAAACCTTATTTCAGAAAACCAAAAACCAGGAAAAAAAAGAAAGAAAGAAAAGGAAAAAGTCATATAAAAGAACCTGAAAGCTGCTCATTTAAGAACTCATCCTAGGGCAGAAAGATGCTTCACTGAGCAAAGACCTTCGTCATTAAATCTTAAAACCGGAGCTGGACAACAGGCATCTTCCTGAAGGCAGATTGAAAGAACCAACTCAGAAAAGGCATCCTCATCCCCCTACACACATACACACACACACACACACACACACACACACACACACACACACACACATTTGTTAGGTGTATGTGTCCTAATCCAGATATCACAGACATAATAATAATAATAATAATAATAATAATAATAATAATAATAAACAATAATAATAAATGCAACAATATAATACTTTTGTGTTGGTTTGAGAGACTTCCTTTATAGGCTCATATATTTGAATGTCTGTTCTTAGTTGGTGGACTGCATAAACTGCCTTAGTCATAGTCATAGGGTATCACAGCAACTGATACCCTAAATAAGACAGGTTCTCTCATTTTAGTTTTTTAAGAACTTAACCTTTAGCTTCTGGTTGAACTGTAGTTATGATAAGCTCACCTGATTCTGATAAGTGAAAATATCTCAAACATGCTCAAAATCTTTATAAATAATTCTGAATAAGTGCACAAATACATACAAATGAAATGGATTAATATATCTGTACACTATCCTGTGGAATGCATTTTGATATAATTATAGTCTGTGACTTAAGAATATATAATGAGTGAGTATGGTATGTGGATTCTAGCCATAAACAAAGGACATTAAGCTCATACCACCCAAACCTAGAGAAGCTAGAGAGCAAGGTGAACCCGAAGAAATGTTTATATAGATTCTCCTGGAAATTGGAAGCAGGCAAAAGTTGAAAGCATGTTGGGGGGGGAGGGATAGGGTAAAGAGTAGGGGAGGGGGGTCGGGGAAAGGTTGAGAGGGAAGGAGAAGAAAGAAGGGAAGGGCTGAGGAAAGCTGGGGAGAGAGGGAGGGTGGAGATGGAGGAAGGGTGGTTATTGGAGAAGGGAATAAGATATTTACCTTAAGGGTGTCATTTTAGGTTTGGCAAGATACTTGGCTCTAGAGAGTAACCCAGGGGTCCACAGGGATGTCCCCAGCTAGGTATTTGGGCAACAGAGGAGAGAATGCCTGAACTAGCCTTGTCCCATAGTCATATTGATGAATATCTTAATCACCATAGAAATCTCCTCCAATGGATGGAGATAAAGTCAGAGACCCACATTCACATCAGAGCGAAGGACTGAACTCCCAAGGTGCAGTCGAAGAGCAGAAGGTGGGAGAAGATGAGCAAGGAAGTCAGGACTACCAGGGTCTGGTCCACCCACTGAGACAGTGTGCCTGATCTAATGGGAGTTCACTCAATCTTGCTGGACTGAGACTGATGCACCATATGACCAAATCAGACTCTCTGAATGTGGCTGCCAATGGGGGCAGACTGAGTAGCCATCGATAATGACACTGTGACCTATCTTCTCTACATGATTAGTCTTTTTGGGAACCCAGTCTATTTGGATGAACACCTTCTTGGGCCAGGATGCAGGGGGGAGGGCCTTGGACTTTCCACAGGGCAGGCTACCTTGCCCTCTCTTAAGGAAGTAGTGGGAAGGGGAGGGTAGTGGGATAGCAGGGGGAGGGTTACTGGGATAAGGGGAAAAAGTGTAAATTTTTGAATGAAAAAAAATAAAAGAAAAAAAATTCCATTTTAAGTTTTTGAAAAAAGAATATACATGTGAATTTTGCTACATTTTTTACAAGTGGATCTGTGCTTTACCATAAACAGACATCAAAAACTCATTTTATATGCAGGAAGTTCAGGAGCTGGTATTAGATCTGTGATACATTTAAACATTGTTCATGTGTTCAAATATGATCAAAAGTCTTTTTGCTTTCAGTTTACCTGGAAGAACAATTTCATGCATTTAGCTGTAAGATTCAATGTTAAGGTTCAATGAAAATATTTAAATTTTCACTTATCTTATCAAATTTAGATCAAATTAAATTATTTTTAAAATTAAATTTTTTATTTTATATATTTAGAGGGGTTTGAAGCAATTTCTTACTGTATAACTTAGGATGAATGAACTCATTGCTCTGTTTTCTTTATAATTATTATTTTCAGAAGTTAATTTACATACACATGTTTTGATCATATTTATTTTTCATCTCTCCCCTGATTCACCACTTTTATACTTTATCATTTTATGGAGAGAAGGATGTGTTTCACCTTCCCTTTTGTGGGATTTGGTTTATATGTTCTTTTTAATGTTGAGCATTCTACAGTCTCTTCGCATAATTGATAGGATGTGTCACTGTGTTAATCATCATCTACTGTAAATAGAGGTCTCCTAGATGAGAAACGCATTGATGTATGGATATAATGATAACTCATGAGAAGTCAGTACAACACTATGTCTCTTTAGCAAAATAACAGGAGTAGATCTCACCTTGGGTCTGTGACATGCCTAGCCATAGGGTCTGAACGCTATAATGGTGCCTAATTCGGGTTTCATCCTTTGGAAAGGGACATGAATCTAGTCATAAGTGACTGCTTATTGTCTTAGTTAAGGCTTCTCTTACTATAAAAAAATGCCAAAAGCAATTCGGGAGAAAAGGGTTTGTTTTAGTTTACAGGTTACTTTCTGTCATGGATGGAAGTCAGGGAAGAAACTCAAGGCACATACTGGAGCAAACGCCATGAACAAACAAACATTCACTACTCTCTTGCTTCCCATGGCTTGCTCAGCCTGCTTTTTTATGCCATCCATAACCAAAGTGACAGGGATGCGACTGGCCCACAATATACTGGTCCTTCCATCATCCATCATTTATCACAGATACTCTCTAAAGACTTTAATTCAAGCAGTAAATAGAGACATATTCTCAGTTGAGGTTTATTTTCCAATCAACTTAAACTTGTGTCAAGTTGACATAAAAATATCCTGGACAGTTACTTCGATAATGTTTGTGTCACTGCTGCATCAGTGGGTTTGTCTTGCCAGAGCAGTTATTACTGTAGCTCATAAGGGTCACAAATGGTTATGACTGATGACAACTTCTGTCCTCTAGTACCTTATATAACACCTCACAGCACTTTACAGCTAGCCAGGAGGGATGAGGTTTCCAGTTCCATATCAGATGGCTTTCCCCATATTTCGTGATTTAAGCAATGGTAACTGATTTTATTATCTTCCAAAATGCCTGGACAAGGTTCCAAGAATGCAGATCTCTCATACAGACTTCAGATCCTTAATTTTTAAAAATAATTTTCAGTAACATGTGCATGTTTCATGTTTATCACTGCTGCCTCTCATTTCAGCACCATCAAGCTTCCCTTTTCTCCACAACCCCAACTTTCTTCCTCTCTCTTGTTTATGTGCAATCAATTTCTTTTGTGACCAACAAAGTATAGACAGTATAGTTCATTTGATGTTGGATCTGGAGCTCTCCAGTGGACCATAGTCGGCTCAGTAGCAGTTACTTGATTGAACAAGATGACTCTTCTCCCTTGAATCCATCAATAGTCAGGAGTTCATCAGTAAAGAGTAGGGCCCATGAGCTTTGTTCCATTCAATGAATGGTTATTGATTGAGCCAGTCTTGTCTTGGCCCAGGGCAGGCAAAAGCAGTTGCTATGTATTAATGGTGACAATTGTTTTAGTCTAGAGAGTGACTTTTTCAGACTTTCAGCTAGTTTTCTAGCTCCTACAAATATCCTGTTTCGTTTTTCTCAGTGTCCTGAAACTTTGAGGGGGTGATATGAATGTCTTATTGAAGACTGTACCCACAACTGTCTTTTATTTTCAGCAACCTGGGCAGTCATGATTCTCTGTATTCACCACTGGTCTTTTTAAGAGATTTCTTTCGTGAAGGCAGTGGTGGGGGCAGCTTTTGAGAAGTGGTATAAACATAGAGGTCAATAAATGTTTGATATGGACACAGTATGGTTAAATATCTGTTTCTGCCTAATCAAAATCCTCTTCTCATAAATTTTAACCAATATTTTAAAAATAATCATCTCATTAAAATTTTGAAAATATCTTTATGCAAGTTAGAGTAAATAGGAATTTATTTATGCTACATGCAGGGTGTGGATTCCTAACTAAAATGTCCTGTGTGATATAATGAAACGTGTGAAATGATACACAAATTCTTCAGTTCTGGAAACATCATTTTTATTTTTAAATACATTTATACTAATCTATTTGCAAGTAAATCATGTCATCAGAAACCTTACATGTATAGTTTCTTACAATTCACATAACTTCAGTCCAAGTCTGCATCTAACAATTCACTGGTCTTTCTTCACTTACCAACTGTTATAGGATATATTTTTTCACACCATTGACAAGGACACATTTCTAATTAGAGTTAGTTAAAAACACACGTTACTCTTCACATTTTAAAAACATCAGTTTTTTTTGTCAGATTTAGCAAAAAAGTGGAAGACTGAATGAGCTAGTTGTTTTGTGGTGAGCCTGTGATACAGCTCATCACAGATGCTTGCTGTACAATTCTGATGATCTGAGTTCAATCTCTGAAACCCATGAAAAGGTAGAAGGAAAAGACCGATCCCACTGAACCATCCTCTGTCCTCTATATATCAGCAGAGGAACATGTTCCCACATGAAAATATTAGTAATAATTTTATATGAAGTAAGTGGCATAGAACTCCTTGTCCCTATGTAGTTGACTTTAGATCTGTCTGTGTTCTCCCCCCCCCTTTTCTCTCCCTCCTTAGTACTGGCATTTAAGACATGTGTCAGCACTACCAGACTATAGTACAGTCCTTCTTTCCTTGTTTTGTTTGGTTGTTGTTATTATTGGTGTTTCCTTCTTTGTTTTGTGGTTTAGAAATTGAACTTATAACCAATGTACATAGAATTGCTAACATTATTTATGTTTCAGTGTATGTGTATGTTCATGAACCCTGATGCAAAAACCTGACAGCAAATTCTGACATCATTTCTTAGGTTCCATCCACATATTGTTTCCATGTTTTATTTATGTTTGGCTTTTATGTTTTTCTTTGAGACATATCCTCTAACTTACCTCAAATTCATCACACTAGGCTGGATCTCCAGAGAGTTACTCAAATATTCCTATGTTTGAGAACCCAGCACTTGGAATAGAGGTCCATGTTACTATCCATATCTGGTGTTTCTTAATGTGGGTTCTGGGAACTCAAGTTTTTGTTGTTGCCAGGTAATCATTTTATCACATAAACTAACTCCATAGCACAAAAATATTTTATTTTTAAGATGGCATTTTGAGAATGTTGCTTGAAAAATTTATAAAAGATGAAAGAGGTAAGCACCTTATGAGTCATTTAATATCTTTATTTATTTATTATTTGATAATCTCACACATAAATACCTGTTTTGATCAGATTCTTATTTTTCCCTATATTCCCTGAAAAATTCCATGTCTCTCACAGCCCCAGTACTCTATTATTTTGCTTTCTTTTTACATTTTATAATCCACTAGGTTATATTAGAACTCCTATTATGCATATAGGGGTATAGTTATTTAGTGTATCATAGACAGCCTAGAAAAAGCCACATCCTTGAAAAAAACTCTCTTCCTTGCTCCGCAGCCATCAACTACCAATAGCTCTTAGCTAGCTCTACTCAGCCCTCTCCTATTCATGTCATAATGTTGATGGATTTGATCATAAATAGGCAAGCACAGAGACTGTGAGTTCACAAATGCAGTGAGCCTGTTATTTCCAAAAGATACCATTAAAAAGTAGACCTCTCTACTCCTTAGCACTTACAATCTTCTTCCAGCTATCACAATCTCCCCTTTGACTTAAGAAAAAGACATATCACAGATCCCATTCCATTTGGGGCTTACAACTTTACATTGATTTTTTTTATTTTCACTTTGACTAGTTGAGTGTTTCCATGTTAACATTTTCTACCAAATAAAGAAGATTCAGAATGAAGTTGAGAATTGAACTAATCTATGTTACTGATGCTATGACCATTTATCAAAAATAATAAAATTAGGTTCTTCTCTAACCAAGGATTCTTAGTCAGCTTTCTAGTACCAGGTATAGGAAATGAGGATTCATTCTTAAATCAAATCAGAAAATTATTGGCTCTTCTTACTGTACCAATGGGCATATCTTTCCAAGGCAGTTATTGTCACTCAGGGTTTATAACTGGGTAAGAGTGTAATGACATTTCTTTTCCAGCAGACTATGTACCAACATTTTGCATCATGACAGCTAGGCATCAAGGAGGAAGTGTCCACATCAGTACTCAACTTTATTTCTTCAAATCCTGTAAGCAAAGTATTTGATGTCTTCAGCAATAGGGTCTTATTATCAAGTTCTTGTTGACGACCAAAAGTAATAGCAATACCTTGTAAACTTTTGGAGGTCTTCTGAGACCTATAGTACTCACTGTAGTGGGAAGTATTTTTGGTCCCATCCAGTCCACTGAACCAGTTTCTCTCCCTCCAGGTGGTCCCCACAGCCACTTACGAATTAATTACTCAGAAGCTAATGTTAATTATAGTTGTTTGGCCTATGGCTTAGGCATATTACTGACTATCTCTCACAATTAAATTAATCCATTTCTAATAATCTGTGTATTGCCACATTGATGTGGCTTATCAGTGATGTTATAGCATGTTACTCCTTCAGAGACTACATGGCATCTCCCTGACTCCACCTTATTTTGCTCTGTATCTCTGGTTTTCCTGCCTGGCTCAATTCTGCCTTGCCATTGACCAAAACACCTTTATTCATCAGCCAATAAAAGCAACACATGTTCACAGCATACATAAAGTTATCCCACATAATCTCCCCTTTTTGTCTAAGTAAAAAGGGAGGTTTTAACTTTAACATAGTAAAATTACATATAATAAAACAGTGATCAAACAATAATTACAATTACAATATTTGATCTATTTATATTTGGCAAAATTAAATAAAATACTCTATCATCTATTCTATCTTTGTGAGTCTAAAGTTTTTATCTAATTTATTTTTTATCATAATTAGAGAAAACTATAACTATCTAGTCATGAACTCCATCAAATATCCCAGAAGTATATATTATCATATTATATTGTCATTGTCAGCATAATTTGCATTGTCATTGTCAGCAATTTCCAAAACTCTAAAAATTACAGATATCTCTGGTTTCCTAGATAGCCACCTAAAGTTTTTTTGTAATGTTTGGGAATCCACCTTCAGCCTATAGCCCTACAGTATTTGACATATTTCTCAGTGAAGCAGGAAATCTGAATGACTTGTGCTGCGTGCGTACTCTAGCAAAAATTGTTAAGTTGCTTTTTTCCTATGCCATGAAGAATGCTAGGCAGACTTTTCCATGAAGCCATACCCTGAAAGAATGTCCCTACCTTGTTTATCAAGTTCAACAGTCATTTTCCTGTGTGTCCTGCATGTCCAATTTATACAGCAAGCAGTCAAGGTAAGAGCACTTTCTTGTTCAGTGGCTAAATTTTGTCACAAAGAAAGTAAGCTCCACATGAAGTTTTTTTCAATACCCATCACATTCTCTACAGTAGATTGGTGTTTCCAAGACCAGGCATGTCTCATTGTCATAAAAAATAAATAAAAGAACATGAACTATTAAAACATCCTAAATGTTATACATATTTTGTAGATATCTGAAGTGTTTGAAGACGACCTGTCTATCTAAAATATATCTCTGTTTGACCTTGAAAACACACCCAATGTGACTACAATTTTGATTCTAACAGGTGACCAATTGCTAACCTGCATTTCTTTATTACCCTAAAAAGTTGGTAATAATAAATTTCAAGGGCTAAAAATTTGTATTACATTATTAAATAAGTTGCATAGGTACAATACCTTGAACAAGATTAGAAATACATGTTCAGTATGTTCTAATAAAATTAATCTTAAAATTGAATCAATATACAAAACTCCATATGATGTAAAGTATTTAAAACTATAGTTGCTCTTTTGGGTATAAAAGTAGATTCAATAATACATCATTTTATCTTATTTCTCTGCCCCCTTTTATTTTCAGAGTAGATTTAATAATCTAACTTTATGTCCTATCAATCTATATCCTCCTTTTTTCTCTTTCAAAACAAGAAATCTGAATCTAATATTCTTTATTCAATTTTTGTTCTCCTTTAATCTCCTTTGTCCAACTTGTTTCCTATTATAGTGTCCTATACAATTATTTTGTTTAAAGTTTTAGATTAAATGTCTTAGCATGTCTTTAGATAACCAAATAAAATTCAATTTAATGCATATGAAAGTCATATTGCTAAAAATTACCTTAAATAATATTTGCTTTAAAAATAAAATGAGATTTCAATTACATAAATATTAAAGACTCTCCATGGAACCTTCCTTTACTTGAACTTTACTCAATATTTCCTCTCAGTCAGTGGTGCCAGGTCACTCAAAACAATTTCTCAGAGAAATTCAATCCTAGTTTTTTTATCTTTAGACCAAGTACAGTTTTTACACGAATAAAACTTTTCATCCTGGCTGGGCGGTGGTGGAGGACGCCTTTAATCCCAGCACTCAGGAGGCAGAGGCAGGCAGAACTCTGAGTTCAAGACCAGCCTGGTCTACAAGAGCTAGTTCCATGACAGGCTCCAAAGCTACAGAGAAACCCTGTCTTGAAAAACCAAAAAAACAAACAAAAAAAAAACAAAAAAACCCTTTTCATTCTGATATTTCTACTTCATTTTTATATTTCTCAATTATTGTCTTATTTTGTAGTGCCAAATCTTATTTATCTTTGGCAAGTGCTTAACCACTGAACTAACTTTTCAATAGTTTTCAAAAAGTGTTTTACACAAACTTAGGAGGTGTAGTAGGTTTGTTATGTTTTGTTTTGTTTTTTAACTCTTTGGGGACTGCCACCCAAATCCTAAATAAACACAGGGAGATTTATTCTTACTTAGAAATTCCAGGCCTTATCTTGGCTTGTAAGTAGCCTGCCTTTTTTTAAACTTAAATTATTTCATTCTCTTTAACTTTTGGCTTTTAAAACATGATTTATAAACAGTCAAAGAGAGAAATTGGTGTTCAGTATAAAGGTCTGAAAAGCAAAACAGCTAGCCACTGGCTCTTATCTCAACCTCAATCTGAAGTGGTGATACTGCCTCCAAGAATTTCAGAGTGACACTGTGACTGAGAACTGTTTTCTCCTGTTCTATAATCCTCTCTAGGGCTGGGATAAAGGATGTGCACCACCCAGTTTCTAGGTAACTAATGTGGCTACTGGGATTAAAGGTGTGTGTTATCATTTACTGGTCTATAAGGCTGGTCATTGTGGCTCTTTTACTTTTGTGGTCCTCAGGCAAGTTTTGTTTATTAAAATACAAGTGAAATACCACTAGAGCTCTTTCCATTTATTTTTTTCTATATATCTTTCTTTCTCTCTTTTTCTATGACTGGATGTGTGGCTTGGTGGCCAGCCTTCAGCAACCTTCTCTACCCCTTTTCTTGTTTTTCCTTCTCTGATTTTATCTTCCCCTCTTCTCTCAAGCCTATATTGCCCTCCTACTTATTCATTCACGTTCAAGCCCCACTAATCCCTCTCTCCTGCTTGGCTATTGGCCATTTATCTTTTTATTAGACAAATAAGGTGTTTTAAACATGCTAAGAAACACAGCTTTAAAGAATTAAACAAATGCAACATATCTTTGCACCATTATGCTAATATTTCACAGCATAAATGAACGTAACACATTTTAAACTCATACCTCACAACAAGAAGGTAAGGTTAAAAAATTAAGAAAACTGGGATGGTTAATTTATAGAACAGTTGTAGATATTTTTCTAGCATATTGATGTTTTCAATGATAGCATTAATTTAAAAGCATTATAGTTTATGTCCCAAAGTACTCTCTGATATAAGACATATGTTTATATCTTTCCCAGTCAGTCTACAGTAATAAACATCTAATATATTATAACAGCAGATCATAATAATAATAGCACCAAATTTTTCTGCTTATTATGTTGAGCAGGAAATAGTGTATTAAATTCTCACACAAAATCCTTGTGTTAAACACATTTGTTATCCATATTTTAAATGTATGCATCTTGGGAAAAAGAGAATATATGTAACTTGTCAAAAGCTAAACATATTCAGGGAGCCACATCCGTTCTCTGATGGGGAATCTCTGTCAGCCAATTATCTTTAAGATGTGGACCAGGTTAGGGTGTGACCTTTAGGGTACCTGTAGAAAACCCTCCGCTGGCTGAGGGCTCAATCTGTTTCTCTTTCTCTCCCTCTCTCTCTTTAGTTCCTGTGGTATATAGCTGATGTTGGACTTCTCATTCCTTTTTTGTCAGTTTTCTTCTTATAATAGAGAAAATATAATTCATATATCTTGGAGTTAGCCTGGGATTCTTTGACCAGGATCATTCAACAATTGGCACTGAATTGTTGGGCTTAGGGACTGGTATGTCCCCTTTTTTGGACCACTGTGGTTTCAGCCTGTCACTGCCAAGCCACACATGGTGCATTTGGGTATTTTGGCACTGACCCTCTCAGCCCATCAGCCACCACCGGGCCCAGTTAGGTATCTCCATAGAACACATGGTCTGTGATTTGCACTGATGGAGGACTCTGGAGTTTCTCTTTATCCTGGTTACCAACTCTCAGAATTGTTTTGACCGCTTTAATACCTGATCTTAATTTAAGAATATTTTTCAGCATTTAATGCACTAAAAAGAATTCAAAAAGTCCGCAGCTTGCGACCACACAGCTACAACTGTGACACCTGCTGGCCAG
>JAQHUG010000553.1:120425-134367 GCA_028555095.1 Dicrostonyx torquatus | reverse complement strand
TATGAACAAGTTACACAATTGCATAGTTTCCTTTTTTTAGTTATATAAGGCTTTTTTTTTTTTTTTTTTTGCTCAGTGACCTCTGTCATAAAATTCTTATTAGGGGCAAGTGTCAACTTTGACAGAACACAGTGAACACTTTGCAGGGTGTGTTCGTGGCAAAAACATGTTGATAGGTGTAAAATGAAATGCTAATTGCTTAAAAATAATTTATACATGGCTGGTGTCAGTCATGATTCAGAATGATGAAAGCAATTACAACATGATTATCAAATATCAATAGGATTTTCTGTTGCTGTTATTATGAAATGCATTTATACTCTCTCTTTGTTAAAGGTTATCATCACTACTAATTCAAAATTTATGGGCAAAACATTTTGATTTATGTTTTGGCCTGTGTCAAGAGATGCAATTCTATTACTAAACGTCTCTTTGAAAAATAAGTAAAATCAAGTCATCAATTAAAGTAAAAAGGAACCAGCAGACATGAAAGCATAAATACTGTGTCCAGCTATTAAATAATGTTTTCATTAACAGTTATAATTCATGGATACACACCTTTATCAAAGTTAAATTTAATGTCTTAAGAACTCAGAATTGTCATCACAATGTATCACAATTAGTATATTAGTATGGATTTTGAGTTATTAAAGTGCACGATTTAAGGAAACTTAGTTACCCACCAAATCCATGGTTTATACAGCCTATAGTTAATTCATAATAAATATAATAATTTATAGACAACCTGCTCCACTATATTCAGCTTACTTCTAGCACATCAGAAGGCGAAGTACTAAAAAGACACAATTAATCATTTGCTGTGCTTTAAGTAATTTCTGTCACTTTAAGGGGTGCTGGGGACCCTGACCCCTCTCTTTTCTCTGTAACAGCTAGATGATCAGGTGAATACTCGAATTCTTCCAAACATCTAAATGCTACAAACATGACCTCTGCCTCACCCCTGGCCCAGAGCTATGGGTCTTCTGCATCATGGAAGGCCAGTGCTGTGAGCTAAACAAAGCTCTGCATTTACAGGATACTCTTTCAGATGTTTGCTACAGGGAATGCAAAGCTGAATAGCGCATTACTCCTCACTGTGCTTAGCATTGTAAAGTTGCAGAACTTTACGAGCAACTGCACAGGTATTGATAAGATAAAGAATACTTGTTATTCATTTAAAACTGCTTCTTTTGGCAAGTAATGCTTCCTAGAATTAAAACCAATTGTAGTGGGTGAATTTCTTATTGACGCCAAAAAATGCCATGAAATAAAATTTACAATAGACACTTTACATTTCACAGTTGCATTCTAAAGTGGTATAAGTCTCCTCATGCTCAAATTCTAAGCAGGCATAATTATTCATGCACCACTAAAGGGGAAATTCTATGACAAATGTAGAACTAGAAAAAAATGCTATTTTGAAATTCATATTCATTATTTGCATTCAGTGCTTCCTCATCCCTTAATGTGGACATTTATTAGTGTTTCATTTTCATGTTATACTTTACACACATGTACATTTTTACAGATACACATATATTATTGAATAAACTCCACATATTAGAGAAAACATGGGGCTTTTTTCCTTCTCTGAGATTGTGTGGCCTCACTCAATATTGTATGTCCTACGCCCATGCATTTTAGTGCAAATTTCTCAAACTTATCCTTCTTTAAGCTAAGTGGTTTAGCCTTCAAGCTATTGTGACAAGCAAGTACTTTTTAATAGAAAATCACCAGCACAGAAATTAAACCCCAGAATCAACAGCTGGGACTTCAATAGAAAATAGAAACTTTTCTTACAGTAAAAGCAATATAGCCAGAGTTAACAGACAGTCCACAGAACAGGAGACAAGCTTTACCAGCTACAATCTATAGACAAGGAGCTAATATCTAGGATTTACAAAGAATTACAGAAACTAAATACCAAGGAAACAAAACTCACAACCAACAAATGCGCACATGAACTAAAGAGAGGTTTCAAAAAAAATACAAGCAGTTAATCCTATTTTTTTGTTATATGTATTTCTGCTCTTTTTTTAAAATTTTTATTGTTAAAAGAAAAATTTACATTTACTCCCCTTGTTCCCGGCCCTCCCGCTCTCCCACTACCCCACTGCCCTCCCCCTGCTTCCTTAAGATGGTGCAGGATACCCTGTCCTATGGGAAGCCCAAGGCCCTCCCCCCTCCATCTCAGTCAACTAGCTTAATTCTTATACAATCAATAAATTGGCCAAGTCATGAGAAGAAAGTAACTAACTACATTTATCTAATCTTCAACCCAATCGAAGATCTGAGAAGGGAAATAACATTACCTGAGTGATTAGGAAGTGCAATCAAACAACTTCCAAAATATGTAACAAGTCACAGAGACAGCTGGCTACCTGGGCAATCACCCAAAGTCACATTTGCAGTGTTGAAGCAACCAACTTTGGCTAAGGCCTAGAATAACTATTTTAAAATCATTCAGTGTCCCTATCCACTACAAAAATGTCAGCTCAACTATTTCTAGATACCATTTCACCCAATGATAATGGGCGAAATCATCAAAAAATCTGACAGCAAATGTTGGAGAGGTGTGGAAAGAAAAGAACTCTAATTCATTATGGTGGTGGTGGTGGTGGGGGTTCGCATTAAAAAGCCATTGTGGAAACAGACTTGGAGATTTCTCAAAAAAAAAAAAAATAAGCCTATCCTATAACATATGTGTTTTGATCCTAGGCATATACTCAGAGAACTCCATAGCCTAACTTATAGATAACTGTATAAAATCACCCTAATTGTCCATCAGAATAATGTATATTAAAAACCTGCTCATTTTAGATACTTTCACTAGAACTTTAGGAATTTAACTTAGTGCACAAAGAAATTATTCTAACAAACCCCACAGGTTCTATATTCTTCCCCTAAAAGTATTCACTTCATCTGAGAGGACTTCTCATAATTTAGTGAATGGTTTATAAGGAGGTGTTCTTCATCTATCATTCTGTACTCCCTCCGTCCCTGCCAAATCTGCAATTCAAGCTACTGACAATCAGTGATTTGTGGAATGAAAATAAAAATTTGCATGTCAGTTATTTGGGTTGGTAGGGAAGAAATGATGGTTTTTACTCGATTTAAGACAAGCTGACCATAGTGGAGTATGGAAGAAAAGTACATTCAGCATCCCATTTGAAGTATTGTTCAGACTTCAAATACACTTTCCACATTTTTATTTCATAATTGAAAATGGTTCCCATGGCTTAAAATGTAGGAAACTAGACTACTGTCACTGAGGCGCATACCACAGCAGCCAGAATGGGTAAGTGATCCACATGATAAAGGAACTGCATCCCTTTGCTGATTCTGTCACAATGACCCTTTCCCAGATCCATATCACCCCAGCCTTTTCCTGGTGGTCCCTGTGTTGAACCCTGCCCCCAAACATGGAAGGCTTCCACTGAGCATGCTCAGACCACAGAAGCAAGAAAGGATGAGTAACCTGCCTGCTAGTTTAACTGGTCCCACCCCTTGCTTATCTCATCACTGCCAGAGATGAACTAGCCAGGGTAATTCTGAAGAGCTCACCCTAGTGAGTATAAGGAGGAGCTGGTGAACTGACCAACCTTTACAAGTACCCAGCCCCAGGACCTCGATTATGAGTTGTTCCACCCAATCTATGATCTTCTGGAGTACATGAAGGGGCCAGTCCTGCTGTCCCAAAGTAGCAGGATCTCCACGACACATGACACAGCAACAGGATATCAAAAAAGAGTCCCAGTGAGGGCCGAACATCAAGGGTGTAGCAGAAACCAGAAGCCTTGAACTAGATCAATGAATTCCTTGCAACGAGTTCTTGCAAATAAAAATATGTGGATAAAAGGCTTTACTGCGTGACTCACTGTGTTGCACTATAGTTTGCATGGCCAGATGGATTTTTCCTTATATTTTTTCTCTTAAATTCTTTTGAGGGGGTTAAGAAGGTTACAAGGGCAGAGGGGGAGATACGAAGAAATAGGGAAATGAATGTGATCAATATGCATGATGTAAAAGACACAAAGAACAAATGAAAATTTAAAAAGAAAAGAAAATGTGGTACATTTACACAACGGAGTATAACTCGACTGTTAAAAATAATGATATCAGGAAATATAAAGACAAATGGATGAAACCAGAAAAAAAATCCTTAATGAAATAACCCAGTCTCAGAAATACAAACACGATATATGCTCTGTACTAAGTCAATATTAGCTGTAAGGTGAAGGATAGCCATGCTATCATCCACAGACTCAGGGAGGCTAGGCAACAAGAAGGTCCCAAGGGGGGGCTGCATGGATCTCCCTGCTTGGGGAAATAGAAGAGATCTCCTGGGTGGACTGGGTATGGGTGCGGATGGGAACTTGAAGGATCAGATTAGCGGGTGGGTGGATGAAGATGTACAGTACTGAAACAGATGACTGGAGTGGGGGAGAATGCCTTTCAGGGTCAGGTAGAAATCCAGTGCAGGGAACCTCCCATGATGACAAGGATGACAGCAGCTAAGACTCCTAGTTGTAGTGAATATGTAGTCTGAACTGCTCATCTCCAGTGATCAGATTGGTGACTACTCAATAGTATTCAGAGAACCTTCACCCAGTACTTGATGGGAACAGTTGTAAATATCAACAACCAAACACTAGACCAAACTCGGGGAATCCTCCTGAGAGGGATGAAGGATTGTATGGACAAAAGAGGTCAATGAAGTCACAAGAAAACCCACAGAATCAACTTGCCTGGGCTCATAGCAACTGGCAGAGACTGAACAGACAACCAGGAAGCCTGCATTTGACCAATGTAAGATGTGTGTGTGTGTGTGTGTGTAAAAATATATATAAATATATACACACACATATATATATGGGGTATAGCTTGGTCTTCTTGTGGGACTCATAGCAATGGGAGCAGGTACTGTCCCAAATATCTTGACGACAGGCTCTTGGAAACCTATTTCTCATACTGGGTTACCTTGAAAAGCCAATACAAAGGAAGATGTTTAGTGTTATAGCAATTTGATATGCCAATGCTTTCTTGATAGCTATGGGAGGCCTGCCTTTTTAAAAACAGAAACAGAGAAGTGGATTGAGGGGAAAGAGAGGGTCTGAGCAGCAGTTGGGGAAAGAGATGTGAAGAGAGGAGGGAGGGGAGGCTGAGGTTAGTATGTAAAATAAATAAATTAAACAAATAAAAATAATTTAGGAAACTATACTAATGTAGACCAAATAAGGCAAAAGGTTCCCATTTCTAACCTAAAGAAATATGTTCTTTCAATCTTCCATTATTTTTTCTAATTACTATTGTCACATGTACACTCATGTATAAATTGATAATTACAATGTTGCTTATATGTAACTACCTTTACGGCTGAACATTTGGGATTAGATATCTAATTAGAAAGAAGACTCAGTCTTCCTCTCTCAGTTGTCATTAAATTGCTTGTAGCTCTTCATTTCATGGTAGGACCTTGTGATCTTTCTCCCATCAACATTGGCATGTCACCTGGTACTGTCATTATTCAAGTCTTGTTGGAGTACCACATTGTTGAGGTTTCATAAGTGCAAAATTGGCTCTTAATACAGAATTATGTAGCTGTAAGTTTTTGATTTAAAAAACTCATTATTAATTATTCATAAGTAGATATAATTTAATTCAGTACAATAGTCGTGGTATCTTTTAAGCCATATAGTTTATTTTAATTAAAATTTTCTCTTTAAAGTTTCTAATTGGGAACCTTTCATTACTTATGTTTAGTATTTTACATATACATGCAAAGTTATGTTATTTATAATTTATACAGCAATCAACATTCAAAATACTTAGAAATAAATTAATCATTGAGTTTATGA
Source organism: Dicrostonyx torquatus (assembly GCA_028555095.1). Lineage (NCBI taxonomy): Eukaryota > Metazoa > Chordata > Mammalia > Rodentia > Cricetidae > Dicrostonyx > Dicrostonyx torquatus. Next base: position 128,509 of record JAQHUG010000553.1, on the reverse strand, counting down.
AGTATTGTATGTAGATAAAATGATATAAGAGATCATTATAGGAACTTTCATTGATTCATATACTTTCATTTCATCAGATTATTTTAGAAATTTCTAATTTTCTGGAGAATGAGTTAAGCATTCCCCATCTGAAAATTTGAAATCTAAAATATTTTAAAAATTACAAGGTTTTGATTGATAGTCTGATGTCACAAGCAAGCAGAAAATGTTTAACCCTTTCTCTTATGATGTATCACAGTCAAGCGCAGATACAGTCAAATCTGTGTCATGTCATGTACTCAGGTATTGACTGTGAGACATAAGTAAATTTTTTATTTAGAATTATATTTCATATCTCCCTATGCACATGAAAAGTTGTTGATATAAAAAGTACAAAATTCATTTCTTGTTCCAAGCACACTGGATCAATGCGTAAAATAATTTCTGACGTGTACTAATAGAAAACATATTTTTGGGTTATTTCCATTCAGTTTTTCTTTAATTCTCCTAACTTCAACTTCTGTCTATTTAGATTTCTTTTAGTCGTTAACCACTGAAAATGCCACCAGGCAAATTCACAATTGTAGTCATTCTTTAATCCATTCTTTCTTCATTTCTACAAAGGATATAACCAGTTTTTGATTTTGCTATTGTTGTTTTTCTAAGTGTATAAAATTCTGCCTAATTAAAATGATGACTTCTCATATCTTTTGTTGTTTTGCTGCTGTTGTTTTTTAAGACAGGGTTTCTCTGTAGCTCTGGAACCTGTCCTGAAACAGTTCTTGTAGACCGGGCTGGTCTCGAACTCACAGATCCACCTGCCCCAGCCTCCTGAGTGCTGGGATTAAAGGCATGTACCACCACTGCCCAGCAATCATATCTATTCTTTGAAGCACCTCTGATGAGCACCTTGACGTGATCCAGAGTCATGCTCAGGTTTGCTTTGCATTCTCTTTCATCAGCTGCTATCATGATTGAGCCATATGTTGTGCATGGCTAAAGAAACAATACCGCATCATCAAAGAGGAAGAAGGGACCTTATGAGCCTCCTTTGTGAAAAAGTTAGTTGTTGGATCCACCCAAATGCACTAGCATTGTCATAGAACAATAGATTGCTACTGCATTCATCTGACCCTAACGCTTGATTGCTTTAACAGCACCACACTTGTGATGGACAATTCTAACTGCAGACACTTATCTCCTGTGCTCAGGCTTTTGTTCTCAACTAGGTGTTTGTGTCATGCCAGAAAATGCTTTTCAAATGAGTCAGTTGAACTGCAAAAAGCAGGGCATTCCTCCAAATCCCAGAAACCTCCTGGGAGACTTCCAAAAATACAGTATTCAACTATGTAGAAAGCTGTATCACTCTTCTATTTCATAATTCATGCCATTCAAGAAGTGGCATAGGCTAACCCAAGTTGCACCAATGACAAATTTCAGCTGACATTCCCTCCAGACATGGCAGCTTTCTGAGTCATTATTACACACTGAATGAAAGAACTGTTTCCATTGGTCACATGTGTTCTCATCAAAGAGAAAATAAAGAGAAAAAAGTGAAAAGAAAAAGCCCAAAGGACGCCATGCCATTTGTGTTCTGGACCACAAAGTAACTACAAATTAGCTTCATTGAAAGTCATTATCATGCTCCAAATCTCAGTCCTATATTGATATAGTGCATCCTTATAACATACACAACTTCTTCCTTGTTCCTTCACATACATAGATTTAACAAAGGAATTAGAAATGTTTGACATACCTGCTCAGCAGATAACTTTTTGCACAATAGTTGTACTGTAGTAAACCTCCTGATGAAGGTGAATGTAATGAAAAAGTATCTAGGGTTTGGGGAAATGCATCACAATACCTGGGTGCCAAAGATGGGAGACAGAGAGTGAATGTGAACTGTTGTCTTCCTTGGCGAGTGGCAAATGATGGCCACCTCTCCACATATATCAGGAACCAGAAGCTGTGTTGACTCATGGGAGAAAAACAGTGGCGCTTGTAGAGCAGTTAATGGGGAGACTGTCACTGGTAAGTAAGTGGTAAAGCTTCTGATTAGCTTTCTGTCATCCACCACTTCACTTTCCAAGTGTGAATTGGGTGTTGTCTGGACATACATGGGAAATAGAAAGACTGAGCTGTTGAAATTCTGACCCTTGGTCTATGTAGGCAATGTGTGCTCCATTGTTTGCTTTTGATAATATATGGCTTAGCTGGATTTGAACTGGAAACTGTCTTTATAGAAATAAGGGCATGAATTTGGGACCTTTCTTTTTACTTTGTGAGATGATTTAAGACTATTTTTAACACCCACAGATGTGAGATTATGTCAGGATGAACGGAGATAGATGAAGGATGATGCTATTTCTAGCTTTTCTCTCCCGGAGTATCCCTAATTCTTCCAACATCTATGAGACTCTGCATGGAATTTTCTGGTTCCCTTCATCAGGATATCTGCAGAATTTTGTACCTGTGACAGGCTGTCGCACTGATAACATTGACTTCACTGGAACCCAGGTTAAGCCCATGGATTTAGGGACTTGGTGAGAATGCCTCTTCTTACTTCCTCTAAACAAATGTGTATTCTTCACTGAAGCTGGTTCGTCGTTTTACATGCTAAATGTGGCATCTTTCATTGCAGATCAGACTTTTCATTAGTCCAACCATTTTTCTTACCTCAGATACAGCACTGCCTAATCTGTCAAAAATAAAAAATAAAAAAATAAAAGTTCAGAGACGTTATAGAACTCTTCTTTTTATTTTTATTTTATTAAAAAATGCACTTATCATACATAGAATTCTGGTTTGACAGCTTTCTTCTTTTCATCATTTCTAGATATACAGATGTCTCAGTGTATTGCAGTTACACAGAATCCTCAGCCAAAGCTGCAGGAAGTTCTGAGCCTGGGATGCCCTGGAGAGCTGCCTCATTTAAGGAGAGCATTGTAAACTGCCTATCCCTTTATGCTCCAGGAGTAGCTTGGCCTCTCAGAGACCCAGCTCTTCTCCCAGGCTACTCATTATGGCATTGTCTGCTATTCTTTTTATTAGCAAATGTCATCTATATATGTTTGGGAATCCATTTTGATCTCTTCATCAGAATTTTACATTTGTATTTTATAAATGTCCTGCTTTCTTCTATTTTTGGTGCTTTAAGGAAAATGTTTCCTTTGCTCTCAAGTTAAGATTTTGAATCAGAAGAAAATCTTTTTAAGACTGCTCCGTACAATCAGTTAGCACAAACGGAATTGTTTAAACTACAAAGCACCGCTTGTCGATTAGACAGTGTGTCAACGCATTCAGATATTAAAACACAACTTGGGAACATAAATAAGTAGAGAAGACAAGAAAAAAGCTTTAAGAAAGAAAATGTCTCCTTGTCATGCTCGCAGTTGAAACTTGCCTACAGCCTTCTTCATCTCTGTGTGCCACTTTTGTAGAACCCATATTAAGTAAAATGCATAATTGAGAATGTATGTAACAAAAAAAGGAATAAAGTAACATGGGTAAAATCAGTAAATGGATGCAAGGGACCCAAGGAGGCTAAAATGCAATGGATATTTGGCAGATGGTGAAGAGCCATTAGCAGAGCAAATGCAAACATATTTCATTTCCATACTGTGATGATACATTCTGTGTTATATGTAACTAGAGAAGAAAGGATAATAACAAAATATGCATTCCTTAAACTATTTTAGAAAATGAGCCAAAAGCACAAATATGGCATTTTATACATTATTTTTAAATGTGATATTAATTCTACTAATTTAAAAACATTTTATAAACATATATAGAATTTCATACAATGTGATTTGATTTTATCTTCACCCCACTCTAGCCAGACTTTCATAAATTCCTATCCTGACTTAAGCATTTAAAACAAATTCAAATAAAGATAAATAAATGAAATATATATGACTTACTTAAATTAAAATTCATCTGATTAAATAAAATTTGTATTCTGCTAAAGATATGGAATATTGATTATAGATCCTTTCTTCTACATCATAATAGCTTGAATTTATTGACCTTTATTCATGTAATAAATTTAGTACCTACAGTACTATGATAGTTGATAATAAATAATTTTAGTCAAGTCAAAACAACTTCTTCCTCCTAACAGATCTGGGATAATGACATCTAGTTTTTAAAAATATAATTTCCACTACTGGCTGCAACTTATTTAATGATTAATTTTAAAAATTTTTGTGTATATTTTATAGTTATAGGATCATTGTGTTAGTTGTTACAGCACAAAATGGCATGAAAAGTTCACATTGTTTCATGCTGACGAGGAAACCTGAAGAAGGAATTCAAAGTGAGAGATCTGTAATAAAACTCAGAATTGAGGTTAAGAGCCAGCAAAATGGATAAAGTGCTTAATGTGCAAGTATGAGGACCCACGTCCACCCACATAAAGCCAAGCAGGGAACTGTGTGAGTGTAATGCCAGCTCTGGGAGTGGGGATGCAGGAGGATGCCTGGAGCTTATTGACCAGATACCCTAGCCAATCAGTAAACTCCTAGTTATGTAAAAAAACAGCCTAACTCAAAAATGTGGCTACTAGGAAGTCACACTTGGCTCCCATTTTTGTAGGCCTACAAGTCCTCTTTTTTTCAAGCTTTTTTATCTTAGGTTTTTATGTGGATCCATGCCCTAGATGGTGGGTGTCATTCTGCTGGTGGAGGCTGCTTGCTCAAGATATGATTGTACAAAACTATATAATTAAAACACTGCTTGGCCAATTAGCTTATGAATATTTCTAGCTAGCTCTTCTTAAATTAACCCATTTTTATTAAGTTGTATATCACCAGGCGATTGTGGCCTACAGGTAGGATTCCGTTTGATTTCTGTCTCCTGTAGCAACTACATGCCTTCTCTTTGACTCTGCTTTCTTTCTCCAGCATTAAATTTAGTTTCCTTTGCCTAGCTATATTTTGCCTGCCACAGGCCAAAATAGCTTCTTTATTCATTAACCAATAAAAGAAACACATATACCGAAGGATTTCCCACACCATAGAAATGTAAGCTATAAACAAAACAAAACAAAAAAACAATATAGCAAGATTCTATTTTAAACTAAGTGAAGACACCTGCATCTTGTATAAAAGCTATAAGTAAAAGTAGAGTGCATTTTCCACTAACCATTCAAAAACAGGTAGTTTTTCCCACTGCATTATACAAAACAGAAGCAAATATTTCCTTTCAAAAGGTATATACTTATCCATCTGAAGCATCATTAAGAAAAAGGAAAGTTGTACTAAAACACAAATTGAACACAAAGAAGATATAGGTAATGGGAATTACTTTAAGGAATTGCCTCACGATTCTCACAATTTAAGACTCTATTTTGTAAAGGTATGGCTGCCATAGATGATGAATCATCTCTCAGATGTAAACATCAAAGTAAACTAAAATTTTGTAGGGCAAAAAAAGCTAGTCATTCTAGATGACTAAAAGAATATTTATTATTCATGGGAGAAAATCAAATACCAAATTGAAATTAACAGGGGAAAATTCTGAGTCCAACTTTCGCACATGACTTTAAGGGGTTCAAGATCTCATGGAAAGAAGTGAATGCAGATGTCCTTGAATGAATAATAATTAAGAATCCTTTTTGGTGTGTGAACATGTAACTGAACTGATTCAATCTTGTGATAAAGTGTAATATTAAAGGGACCCCTGCTCTTGAATGAGTGAAAAAAAATTTCCTAAAACACAGTATACTCATATTAAAGTCATTGGCCACAGTGAACTATGAGTTGCAAAAGAGGATTTATTGTTGTATTGCTGTCTTTAACCGCCAGTTAGACAAATACACACATAAGTCATAAGGTACTATACTATGTTTTAAGAAATTGAAATAGCCCCACTCCCTCAAAAATAACTCTCTGATCAGTCCATACTTGTAAGACACTAAAGCAAAAATAATACCAATACAAATATAATGATTTATGAAGTTGGATATAATTCTAAAAATTTTGGCTAATAATTTATTTTAGTTAATATATTCATACTAGATGCAATGTTGCCACATAAAAATAGAATATTGTTTATTGTAAGCATAAATTTTATTTTTACTTGGAAACCAAAAATGAATGAAACTTATTTTAGTAAGATATCTATATCTATATACATAATGTGTTTATATATATATATATATGAAGTTTTATGAAACTTGCAGTGTGCTGAAATATGCCTGATGTAGTTTAAAATGTCTACAATATTTCTAAAATATCTGTTTTGTGAAAGTCTTAAAATCATATTCTTGAAATAATGAAGCAAAAAATCAATGTCAAAAGCAACCATCCTCAATGTGTCTATGTGTTGCCTGAATTCTTAGAAACGTAAATAAGCCAATCACATTGTCTTATATGAATTTTACTTTATTTTGTTAAATAAAATGGACAAAACAAACTTGGGGGAAGAAAGGGTGTATTTAATATATTGCAATCTGCAAGTCACAGTCCATCAAGTGAGAGAAACGAAGGCAGAAACTCAATGAGCAATCTGGAGGCAAGACTCCTGCAGAGGGCACTGAGGAACACTGTGTCCTGGTTTGCTTCCCATGGCCTGCTCAGCTTGCTCTCTTAGAGCACCCAAATCCACCCCTCCAGAGATGGCACTCCCCACAGTTAGCTGGACTCTCCCCCAAAGACATCAATTAAGAAAATTATTTTTAACTATTTTATGCTTTTATTCTCTTGGTTTTCATGTATTTTTAACATTGGACTTCTATTTTTATATCACTTGTACAAAAATTTGTACAACATCCAGCTTCAGGATACCAAAGACCAGGATTACAGGTATATGACAAGACACTCTGTCATAAATGCTATTATGTTTATAAGTCAAATGTGCTACAGGCACATTTGCTACCTAATGTGAATGATGAGACACTATTTTCTCTGGATAGATGTATTTCCAGTAATAGGTCTGTTTATCCATGAATACAATTATTATATGTGATTACCTCAGCCATATACAAAGGGATGACTATTCCTAACCTTTTTCTGTAAAAACTTTAGTGTGTTTAAAACTTAAATAATTTTAACCTAACGACTATTTGGGGGGAGATGTATTTATATCACAACACAAATGCCTATATGTTAATATAGAAAATAAATGAATCCTTTGAAGCTAATCAACTAAATCTGTTTTGCGGATTGTTTATGTTGCTTTCTCTGCAGAAAGTAAATGGTATTTAATCACATTTTTTCTTGAAACATTCTACACTAAGAAAACAAAATATTATCCGTTGTATTCAATTAGAGAAAAAATAATTGATTTTTTTAAAAATAAAAAACAAGGAATTTGCAATTTGCTTTCCATCCCTTGGAATGCAGAAATTTTGATAAAGACTTTTAATGTAATCTTCTACAGTTAATTTAAGACTAAATCCAAGGACACAATTATTAACAATTCATTCTGTCACAGAATACTAACTGTGGAGCAGTCACTGGTTTGTCTTAAATAGATGTAACCATCTGAATAGAAGTTCCCACATTAGACCTTACAATAGTAATAAAGGGGATGTGGCTTTTTGCCTTGAAATGGTATTATCTTATTAGGCTATTTATCTACACCTCATAAAACTCCTCTCCCTACTTAAATAACTGTTCACTTTAATGAGCTTTACTGTTCTCAGAGAGTGATCTAACATGTCAGTTTAAACACTATTGTACACCGCAGAATACTTATGAACTTCTGGAAGATATCTGTGTGGCTGTTACAGTTATCCTTTTAAAAGATGCTTACTATAAAAGACAAAAGTGTTGTATCAACAGTTAGCTAAGAGTAACCACACTGACTCTTTCATTTTTACATGGAATATAAGGTTTGTTATTGACAAAATACAAGACATTTCTTTGGAGTACAATATGCATAGTTGTTGTTTCACACAGGATCTTTTCTCCCCTCCTTCACTCTTCTGCTAATTTGCCCTCTGTCTAGCAGGCCTCAGACTCTTCTGCTAGTTTTTGTTTGTTTGTTTGTTTGTTTTGGTTTTTTTTTTTTTTTTTTGGTTTTGACCTCCGTTCCTTAATTCCCAGTTTGGGACAAAACAAGCACAGATAAATCTCCAAAATTCCTTTTCTAATGCACTG
>JAQHUG010000553.1:28350-49353 GCA_028555095.1 Dicrostonyx torquatus | reverse complement strand
AAGAAAAAATCAGATCAACTAACAAAGACCAATTCTCTTATCAATGCAAAGTGACCTAGCTGCATCCCGAGAATTTCCCTCCACAATGAATTCTTAATAATTTCAGCTGTCAAGGAATTGAAATCTGCATGCCCTTGAATTGAGTAGACGTACACAGCACCTTCTGGGTGTGTCTACTAGAGGATCCAGTTACAGGGAGCAAATCCCTTTGAATTCTCACTTGAAGCTGTCATCATTCATTAGACGAGTGTCCTAAAGTTGTTCCCATTTTCCAGCCTCTAACCGATTTATCCAGAATGGTTTGGTACTTTAAACAGGCTTTGTGCCAAGAGAAGGTAGAGAACAGGTTTGGGATGCATATGGATCCCAGGAACTTTCCAAAATCCACTGCAGGCAAAGCCACCCTGAGAAGTTGGGTAAAGAAAAGGACACTCTGACTTGTAAGAGCCTTGGCAAAGAGCTTATTGCCTAAGAACTCTAGGATTGTGGCCCCACCCCAGAAGGGCGGGGCAGGCCAAGGATTCTTCTCTTAAGCCCTGCCCACTTCGGGGAAGTTCTATAAAAGAGACCAAGCTGCCCTGGAGCTGGGTTTGGCTTTTGCACAGCACCTTCTTCAACCGACCTGAAGGTCTGATGTCCTAATCCCCAGATGAGAGTTTCAGACTGGTGGGCAACCACCAAGCAGCTGTCTGGGTCTTCTATTGGAATACCCACAAGGACCTTAAACTACAGAGCCTGGAAAGCTACTTCCTGGTCACGATGTCCTATTCTGCCAGGACCTGGGAGGAAATTGATCAGCTCTTCCAGGACTTGTTTGAAGTCTGTGGGATACGAGACCAAACCCTGCCTGATGTGCAGCCTGGATCCTGTATTCCTCACACTGCCGAGGATACCATGCTCTATGGGAATCAGATGGTGACTCCCGATGGGTATCAGGCCTCTTCTGGACTGCAGAAGAAAGACTGCGATGACCAGATAAACCACGATGGTCAGATGCCATCCTGCAGTCCGGTGTCAATCCCGGGTGGTGAACAGAGCCACAGTAGGTATGAGATATCAGCCTACACAGGTGACCAGAATTTCTGGGTGCATCAACAGATGACAAGTCCGGAGGGTTGCCAGCCTCTCTGTGACGGTCAGATGCAAACGCCTGGATTGGACATAATTCAACGTGTGGGCATGTCCACAGGATGGAGTGAGGAATACAACCTGTTCTAGTGTCTGGAAACCACTCCCAGCTGGGAAGACCATGACTCGCATCAGGTGAAGACCACCCCAGTCGATGAGAGTTTCTGCTCAGTCACAATCCATCCCCCACTGTGGAAGGAAGCCACAGTGTTCAGATGACTTCATGTGGTAACGAAACCCTACGTGTGGATGGTTCGACATGCCCCGCCAGTTCCTTTGGGGCCAGAGGTCCTACTTGGGAGAGCTTTTCAGTTTCCCCTTCAGGCCAGGGACAGCTTCCACAAGAGAACTCACATCTGGACACTCAGTGTCATGTGACCCAGGAGAATTCTCCCACTCTTCTTCTGTACCTACCAGGGCTGTGGGAAATCTTACACAAAGTCTTTCCACCTCAAAGACCATATGAAGAAACACACTGGAGAGAGGGCCTATGAGCCCGGATGTCAGGGGAGATTTTACCGCTCTGGAGATCTCCAAAGACACAGAAGAAAGCATGATGGAGAGCTCCATCCTTGTGCCAAGTGCAACAAGAACTTCTCCAGACTGTATTATCTCAAGCAGCACCAGCGTGTCTGTCCCGGAGCCTTATCAAACTCTGCAACCTGACTGCACACAGACAGTATCTTACCTCGTAAAGTCGGCTTGTTTCCTACCCTAAACATTGTCAACAAGTACTATTCGTTAATGTTGTCTGTAGCTGATAAAATTAAATAAATATTGAGAATTTGAAACTCAAAAAAGTGGACATATCAAAAATGTAGTAAATAGAGTAACCAAATATAAAATAAAGTGCAACTTATAAATATGCTCTCAGTGCCCTAGAGTCTTATTGAACTTAATAAGTCAGGAGCAACGTCTTATTAACAAACAGAAGAAAGTTCAAGTTGTGAAAAATGTTCTCAAGAACTAAAACAATACTGAGCCTAGCATGACAGTAGTAGTATGTTGTAGGTCTACTTGTTGGTCTCTCAATTGGTGTTTAAATTAATAACATATCATATCCTGAAAATGCTAATATGAGGAGTAGTATGTTGTAGTTCTACTTGTTGGTCTGTCAATTGGTGTCTAATTTAATAATATATCATATCTTGAAAATGCTAATATGCTACAGTCTATTTACTCATAAATATATAAATATTTATTAAAATAATACATTTAAAAACAGTGTTAGCATTTCATCTAAAGGCTGAACAGAAAAAAAACTTATCACATCTATAGGGTAAAGGATAATTAAAAAGTTCTTTATGAGTGACACAGCTGAGTAGCTTATCTGGTTGAGTCACATCTATAAATGCCTCTCCCATTGATTTTGAAATCATAATTCTCAGTTCAATTATCAAAGAAGTTAACCAATTTACATTAAGGATAATATATGCAGAAATATGGTACACATTCATCACCACTATTCAAATATGAAATAAAAATATAATGGGAAGTTAAATAAATATTTACTTTTGTGAGAAACTTAAGAAAAATGCAAGCATAAAAAATGAACATTACTTTCAAATATATACATATATAAACCATATTAATATGAATTTATATTTAGAAGAGTTTAAGACTACATTACTTAATAAATATATGTGCACATATTATGACTCAAAGTTTCATTGCTTAATTATTCACCTCAGAGAAAATATTTATAAAATGTTAACATATTTCCTTTTTATAATACTAAAATATTAGAAGTCATCAAAATGATTATAAGTATGAGGGTAAATATATGTATATTGGATTATATTATAGACTATTTACATCCCTTAATTTATATCTTGAAATGTTAAAAACATGTAAGAATGCATTAGAAAGGGAAATATTTAGAAATTAAATTTGTCTTGATGACAGCCCACATCATTGAATTTATTGTCCTTACTCTAGAGATCTGAATCTCTGGTTCATAGTTCATCATAGATACCATGATGTTAGAACAGAAGTATACACCCAGAAGGATGTCTTTCCCCGGAATTTGAGACCTCAAATCCTTATCTTGCACTTCCACTTCCCAGACCTAAGGGTAACAATTTCTGTTTTATAAGTTTTCCACTGTATAATAGTCTGTTATTGTAAAATCAAACCCAAAGAATATATTATTTTAACTGTTGTAGGAGGGTCCGTCTTCTGTATTTCTGTGCTTTGATTGGTTAAATAAAGACTCCGCCTTGCTTGTAGGATAGGTCAGCTCTTAGGTGGGTGGAGTAGACAGAAAGTAAGTTCTGGGAAGAGAGAAGGAAGTGGCCAGAGGCCTCGAGCCACTGTCGCAGATGGATACAGGTTAGACCTTTCCGGCAAGTCACCACGGGGTGACTTACAGACTTTTATAATGGGTTAGTTTATGAGGTGAGGGCTAGCCAAGAAGAGGGTGGTGATGATGGGCCAGGCAGAGTTTAAATGAATACAGTCTCATGTGATTATTTTGGGCATAAGCAAGCAACCAGTGGCTGAGCGGGCCAGTGGCTAGGGGCTTGGAGCTAGGTGCTGGGAATATAACCCACACCTCTCCCTCAATTACAACAAACTGTGATTACACAATACCATTATTGGACAATGTTCAACCTGACGAGGGATAGATGAGTCCCAAAACTGTAATTTAAAGAACAGAGACACTCTTTTGACAATAAAGACCATGTTATTTCTATAAAGTTTAACTCTAAAGACATATAAGAAATATAATAAATAAAAGTACATTTCTACAGGACAGTGATATTTTTAAAAGTTGTGACATTGACTAGGGATGATTTCCAGTGGGAAAAGGTAATGTGAAATTGGACACTGTGAATGTTTAAGTTCGCACTGATGATAAGGTTCTTTACGTCACAGCACTGGATTATTGAAAGATGAACTCCCAACTTATACAAATATTGTATGGACCATTTTCATAAATCAGTCATGATATTAAGAAACAAAGAATTAAGGATTTTTGAATAAATATGAATAAATAGTTCATCTGCAATTAGATAATATTTTGTGAATGTATGTGGCCTATGTCTACAATCTTCCTAAATAAAGAAAGGGAGGATAATCAGGGTTGGGAAGGCTCTTTTCAATTAGTCTAGAATGTTTCTTAGCAATTTTTAGCTGTATCAAAATATAAATTTCTTAAAAAAAATGTGTCAACCTCAAGAACTCACTGGGAGTGTCAAACTTTTCTTAACATCTTATAGTAAACTAAAGCAGTTACAAACATTTTCCAGGTCAATACCATAAAAAAACCCTTATGCTACCCTCCTCATATTTGAAGAGGGGCTTCAATCACTCCTTGTAACAAGTCTTTTTCCCCCATTAGGCTACATTTTTGCAGCTTTGCTGTCAGGCCAGACTAGGATTTTAGCTGAAGCTGGGATATGCAGTGGGGCAAAGCCATGCTCTCTGCTTTGCTGAGTTCCCGCCTCCCAGCCACTTGGGACCAGGATGTGCCTGCCCCTCATTGCCTGTTGTGCCTTGGTGCAGGCCATGCTTTTTACGCTTAGCAGTTAAATCAGAGGCCACTGTTAGAGGCAGCTGAAAAATTTACAGGCTCTCGGGTGTTTTTCATTGCAGTGGCTCTGAGACTGCAGTGTGAGACCACAAGCTTAGGTGGGTATAGCACAGCACATCATTGTTTACTATCCCTAATTTTTTATTTTAAATTTTGTAATCATCTAAAATGAGGCTTCTTGAATTCTCTTCTCTGTTTAAAGCCATAGATTTATCCATTATATTCCTTGACTCATGGGCCAATTAACTTCTAGACTTTTCTGTGGACCAGCTCTGGGCGATGAGTGTGGGAGGTATAGCCCTTCAAACTTTCCTATCTCCTGCTTTTCCTGGCTCCACCACATTTCATGGGTCAGATTTAGGTGGACACAGTGCGTGTGCGTGAACTACCACAATCTCAGTGGGAACCTAGGCCATTGCTTAACCAAACACCATTCTCTCTTCATTCTTCCTACCCCCTAAGCAGCAACAGAGGCTACGACTTTGGTGAGCACAGTACTGCCGCTTGCATGGGTGAGACAAGGCCACACTTTGGACTCTCCAAGTCCCAGGGAAGCCCAAAGGCAGCAGTGGATACACCACAATCTTGGGCAATATAATATTTACAAAATCCAAAACCTCTGTATAAGTTCTGCTCCATACACCAAGCCACTATACAGATAGTTGAATACTATATCCTTATCCCATATTTGCAACTATTTACAGTTTTACTCCTGATTTGTTGCCCTGCCTTTCTCTTTCCTTTTTCATTAACTACTATTTATTTCCAAATGCTCATTACTCATCTCTCCACCTGTGCTTCTGTTTCCTTGTGGTGTCCTTCATGTATTCCCTTGTACACCTGGCTATACTTCTGTGTGTTTCAGGACTGACCAGTTGGACCCCACATTGTAGCACCATATTTCAGAGACCATGCAACATTGGGCTGCCGTATGTCAGGGACTGCCCTCTATATAAACACCTGTAGGGATTAGAAATATAAGTAAAGAATACAAAGATGAATGAAAATAATAAAACAGAAACCATAAAATAGTACTTGGAAGGTGCTCCAGTGAATACTAAAATGATCCGTGTTTGATTTTCCATATACTTTTATACTCTATACAAAAGGGAAATTAATAGGATGAAATTAGGTTCTTAATACTAAAAAACAACCAGTCAATATTTTAGGGTAGCTGACATACCTATTGGAAGTGATTAGATAATCAGGATATCTTTATGAAATCAAAGGATAGAATGTCTTTTCTAACATAACTGAGGGAAGAAGAAATCAAAGTCTTTAGGATAAGGAATTAATTTTTTGCTGAGTCACCATTTCATATCCTCTTACAAACTTAGTATTTGCATTTCTGAATGTATTGAAATGGATTTAAAGAAATAGAAATATCAAAAGGACATGAATAAGACAAATGAAATAAGATAAAATGTGTATATAATTAATAAGAAGAATTCATCAGATTCCTAAAGCAAAAATTTATTTCGGGGATAGAGAGATCTCAGTCAATAATGTGATAGTTATGCAAAGATAAGAATCTAGCTAAACTCTCACACCGCAGTTAAAAAAACAGAAAAATCTAGATGTGGTGTGTATTTGTAAATACAACACTGGAAGGCAGAGATACACACATTCCTGGTGCTCACTTGCCAGCCTAGCCTATTCTGAGAACTCCGGACAAGTGAAAAATCTTATCCCCAAAACTAGTGCCGCTAGCACTGGAGGCTATCACCTGGAAACATGTGCACCCCCAAATTGGAGAAAGCAACACACATGTGGAAACACATGTACAGATGTACCAAAACTTAGACACACGATCGGGAAAATGCCTACTTTTTTTTCCCCTTTTAGTTACTACAGGTGTCTTTTTTTGTGTATGCCCTAGTTTTTTTTTTTTAACTTATTTATTTATTTATTCATTTATCTACCTATCTATTTGTTTATTTTTGATTTTTCGAGACAGGGTTTCTCTATGCATCTCTGGCTATATTTGAAATGATTCATAGATATCCATTATTTGAACAATAAGATAAGGTTAGTATAGATATATGTTTATTAAATTTTAATATTCATTAACAAACAATTTAAAACTCTAGAAACATATAATATATAATTATTCTATTACAGAAGATGAATTTTGGAAAAGAATCCTAATTTTATATTATATATTTAAACATTAATGTTATTGCATATATTTTAATTATGATAGGAGTTTGAGCTAAAATTTCCATATGGTGAAATTTAATTAAATAAGCTATGCTACTCACTGCTGTCAAACAGCTTTGGACTCTTTGTTCTTAATGAAAAGGAAAAAAAGTCTATTAAAAAACACAGCTCAATTTTCAATGATATCCTGAGATATATTAATCAAAAATATTTCTATATAAAACAAAATAAAAAATACAAAGTGAAACAGGAAAAAAATGCCAAAAAAAACAAACACAACCTGAGACACATGTTCACATACAGAGATAACCCATAAAAACAAATTGGAAACAAATAATATAAAAGTAAAACATCTGTAAGATTAAGAAAGAAATTTCATATAAGAAAGATATGAAAATCTAATTCAAAGTGGAAATAGCATCAAAATCTAGTGTTATAAGCACAAAGAGATGAAGAAGGTGAAGTAATATAATCTGTGCTAAATTTCCTGACAAATAGAGTCCTGTCTTTCCTGTTATGGAAAACCCAAGTTTTACAGTTATGAGTTGCTTTATAACCAAATGATGACTTAGTTGTGTACTGACTATTGTACCCATACAACTGCTTCCCTTGCTCTACTTCAGTAAAAGAAATATGTTCACGTTTGTCTTAAACTCTTAGAAGAACATCCCTGATGTGGGAGTGTTCTGTATTTTGTATTACTATTATTGGTTGAATAAAGAGCTGCCTGGCTTGTAAGATAGGTCAGCCCTTAGATGGGCGGAGTAGACAGAATCGAAGTTCTGGGAAGAGAGAAGGAAGTGAGCCAGTCGCCATGAGGCCCCCACCACAGGTGGAAGTACCTTAGAACTGTCCGGTAAGTCACCCACCTCGTGGTGACATAGACTTTTATAATGGGTTAGGTTATGAGGTGAGGGCTAGCAGGGAAAAGGCTAGTGATAATAAGCCAGGCAGAGTTTAAATGAATACCATCCTCACATGGTTATTTCGGGTGCAGGCAACCAGTGGCTGAGCGGGCCAGCAGCTGGGGCCTGGGGAGCCAGGCGGCTGGGGAACACAACACGCACCTCTCCCCTATAACAACACACACCTCTCCTCTATTTACAACACATCCCTATTTTCTAAAGGCGTCATACCAGGGCTTCACACTCTCTCTTATGAATTGTGTTAAGAATCTGCTGGCTCTTAGCACTCATGCTACACAACTGTTCACTGTGGTCTGACTTTTTATGTTGTAATTCTCATTTCCTTCTTTCTTGGAAGACAAAATGGGGGAAAAATCCATTAGGTTATTATTTAAAAATAATGATTGACAAAATTGTCCAAAACCTGTCTAAACTGTGTTCTGTGCCATTTTTTCTTCCTTCTGAATATTTTTGAACTTTGTTACTATGAAACTTCAAGTTTCTTTCACAAGAACAAATTAATTTCATTTTCTCATTATGTTATGGCACAAAAGACATTGTTTTTATCGTCAATTTATATTCTGCACATTTATTATTTTTTCCTGCTTAAAGCAATAGGCCCAAACTTACTTTAAAGCTACAATCACTGACTCAGTTTCTATGTGTTTTGGAGTCTGACCTGCTGCAGCTGGCTGCACCTGGACACAGTTTATAGTAGGTGCTCTTTCAAAGTGAGGCATCAATCCAATTCAAATTGTAATGAGTGCTATGCACAAGAGCAGGGACAACAAGAGGAAGCAATCATTGGGTGATTTTGAGAAGCTCCCACAGGACTAGAACACAGCTGAGTGGCAGAGCAATCATCCGGAATGGTTGGGCCAAAGGGGCTAATTCCAAGTACTTATAAAAAGAAAATTGGAAACTCTTAAAACATCTCTTTCAGTCTCCAGTTTTTAACATGCCACGTTTTTAAATTTTTCTCACTTGATTCTCTGATCTCCAAAAGTCCTACGGCATTTGAGCATTTATCCAAAACCCTGAGTTTCCCTTCATAAAGTAAGTCAGGTACATAGAACATTTTTTTAAAGGTGGTCAGTTAAACACATTCACTCTCATAATTCCTCCTATTCTATAAAACAGGAAAAGGAGAATGGTTATCTCACTCGGTAGACCAAGCTGGCCTTGAACTCAGAGTTCTGGTTACTTCTGCCTCCCCTAGTGTTGGGCTAAAAGGCATGCGACCATCACATGGCGCAAGCAAGAAATTTTATAACACTAATAAATACAAGAGATTTTTATACTCAGGAAATGGTGATCTTTTTTATGTGTTCCATATTTCTTTCTGAGGATTCATGAAGAGCACCTCTAAATTCCATAGTTCCACAAATAGTCTTATCACAGTAATGTCCAAAGCTCATTAAAGAACATAATTGCTTTCCATCAAATAAGAGTGGAATTTAGAAGTGGATAGAGTCATGACATTCTCTTTTCCTCAAGATTTAACTTCTTTGGCCCAGTCAGTGCCACAATGCAGAAAGGCAGGGTTGCTTTAAACTATGCTAAAGAGGTTGGAATAACTGGCTCCTTAATGACTGGATGTACTATTTTTTTTCTCAGAATTCTGATTTCTCTATGGCAGTCACGCTGAGCTCCCAGAAGATTCCCTTGGTTCTCTCAAACTTTCTGTGTCCTAACTCACTCTGGGAGGATATTGTCTCCTGTGCATGAAAAGAACCAGAATGAATTTAAAACACTTTCCTTGAAAAGATTCTGAGTCCTAACCCAGAAAGGTAGAATTTCTTTTTTTCTCTTTTGCCTTTTACTCTTGCATTCTGGCCTAAATATGCTTACTGTGGTGTTTCAGGCTTTTTCACTCTTTCTCTAAAGGTTGTCTCCCCATTACTGGCTGCTTGTCCACCACATGGTCAACTTTTATGCTGTCTTATTCAAATCTCAGGGTATTTTCTCCTTCCTTTCTCTATCTTCCATGTCCAGGCAGCTGAGATTTACAGATTGCTTGTCCTAGGTTGTTATTTTTAAAACATTGACAGAATTTTATGAGCTTCTGTTAGAGTCAATTTTTATTTATTTTAATTAATGAGACAAAGAACCCAAGAGGAGATTCTGATTCCTCAGTAACAAGTAGTGATTTGGCAAATACTCCCCAAAATCTTCAGCACACATCCAGGAAAGACCACTTTGTCATTCTGTAACAACATTTTTCAAACTCTACCAGTGTCTACTCACTGCCTATCTCCAATGACAACTCTGTATCTCTATGTGCTTGCTAAGAAAATGTACGTATGGTACCCAAAACTGTACTGCTTCCTGTAGTTATAAAAAGATTTCCCAAGACTTGGTGATTTATAATACAAATATTTATTGACTCTGTTTCCATTAATGAGATGCTGGAACAAGTTCAGCTGTTCATTTGTGCCTCACAGTCTCTCAGTCAGCCTTCAGGTGAGGCTTCATCAGAGGAAAAAGACTTTTCTCCAGACATACCTTCCTTGCTTGTGGAATGATTTAGCTCCTCACTACAGACATTTGTCCACATCTCAAAACCCCTGTTAGAAAGGAACTGAAAAAATATAAGTGTGCTTTGCTCTGAAGTACGGGAGTTTTTGTGACCTAATTTTGCAAAAGTCATCTTATTGCTTTGGTTGTATGCTAAGATGAGAAGGTTATGAATAATAGGAAAGAAATTCAGAATAATTTGGGTTCAGTTTAACCTTTGCCTTACAGCATAATTTGATCTGTTTCTTCTTATCTCTTTCTCTATTTTCTAGTCATGTACATGCACATACATTCATATTCCTTTCTTTAAAAAGCATCTAAAAGTTAATTCTTTCATATAGTTGCTTTACATTCCTGTGATAAGACACAATAATCAAGGCAATTTACAGAAGAATGAATTTATTTGGGCATAGACTTCTACAATAAAAAGAGCACATTGGCAGGCAGTAAGCAGCAGGCAGCTGGAAGCTGGAAACAGACAACAGGTGGTAGGGGGCTAGCATGGTGTTAAGAGATAGACATTGAGACTGAACCAGCTACCTAGGCAAGAGTGGGCCTGAGAAAGCAAGCTCTACGGGAGTGGGAGAGGATCCAGTTCAGGGATACTTGCGGACCAGGACTGAGTCAGCGACCTGGGTCAGAGTTGACCTGAGACAGTGAACTCCACAGGAACAGGTATAGGGGAGCAACTGTTGAGTGAGTGAACCAAAGCCAGAGACCACTTAGGGTCCGGATGTGAATGTGGGACCTTAAAGAGTTTTAGACCTAAGCCAGGACCCCAGTGGGTCTGGGCGTGAATCTAGGACCTGTGACAAACTAGACCTGAGCCAGTACCTCTGCAGGTCTGGGTGTGAATCTGGGACCACTGAGAGTGTAGGCAGGAACCAGAGGTCTTTGTGGGTCCAGGCATGAGTGTGGTACATCAAAGGGAAGGA
This sequence comes from Dicrostonyx torquatus, assembly GCA_028555095.1. Taxonomy (NCBI): domain Eukaryota; kingdom Metazoa; phylum Chordata; class Mammalia; order Rodentia; family Cricetidae; genus Dicrostonyx; species Dicrostonyx torquatus. Next base: position 38,173 of record JAQHUG010000553.1, on the reverse strand, counting down.
AACAGAAACCTCTGCAGTCCAAGTGTGAGTCTGGGACCTCTGAGGGAGTAAGCCTGAGTGAAGTCCTCTAAGGGCCTGAGTGCACCTGAGCCTGGGAACTCCAAGGGAGTAGACTGGCGCCAGAGTCTTTTACAGGAACAACCCTAAGCCAGGGAACTCTGCCGGAACAGATCCAGACCTAGGACATTTACAGAAACAGGTCTGAGCTGACAACCTGGGTTAGAGCATGCCTGAGACAGCAAACTCCAAGTGAGTGGAGCAAAGCCTGGGAGCACTGAACAACTTCCAGGAACACGGAGTGACCAATGGGGTAACAAGAAATGTGGCACTGACTGTACTCCGAGGAACAACCATTTGAGCCTTGAATTCACTGGCACCTAGAAGTTCAACAGAATTACAGACAACCCCAAAGAAACCTACTAGAGAAAACGATGAGCAGAAAAGGTAAGAACACATGTAACACCACAAAGAGCAACATGACACCAATAAAACATAAAGACCCTACAACAGCAAGACTTGAACAACCAAGTATAGATGAAGCAGAAGAAAATGACCTAAAAACTACCTTTAGGAGAATTTTTGAATCTCTTAAAGAGGAAATGAAAAATTCCCTCAAAGAAATGAGGAAAAGGCAAACAAAAAATTGGAAGACATCAGCAAATCTCTTAAAGAAAACCAAGAAAAATCAATCAAACATGTGAAAGAAACTATTCAAGACTTGAAAACTGAAATAGAGACAATAAAGGAAACACAAGCCAAGGGAATTATAGAAGTAGAAATTATGAGAAAACAATCAGGAACCAGAAACACAAGCATGAACAGCAGAATACAAGAGATGGAAGAGAGAATCTTAAGCACTGAAGATACAATAGAGGACATAGACTCATCAGTCATAGAAAAAATTAAATCTAACAAAAAGCTTAACCCAAAAAGGGACATATGGGACACCATGAAAAGGCCAAACCAAGAAAAATAGGTATAGAAGCAGGAGAAGTAGTTAAACTCAAAAGCACAGAATATATATTTAATAAAATCATAGAAGAAAACTTTCCCAACGTAAAGAAAGATATGGCTATGAAGATACAAGAAGCTTACAGAACACAAAATAGACTAGATCACAAAAAAGTCCCCTCACTACTTAATAATCAAAACACTAAACATACAGAGGAAAGAAGAATATTAAGACCTGTGAAGGGAAATGGTCAAGTCACATATACAAACAAACCTATGAGAATTACAACTGACTTTTAATTAGAGACAATGAAAGCCAGAAGGTCATGGTCAAATATTATGCAGACATTAAGAGACCATTGATGCTAGCCCAGACTACTATACCCACAAAAACTTTAACTCACCATAAGGACAAATCAAGATATTCCATGGCAAACCAGATTTAAATTTTAACTGACTGTTTCATTAACTTATGTATTCTTATGTATTTACATTTTTATTTTATGACTGACTCATATTTTGTCACCTGGTCTTTACTATGTCTGCATCTGAAAATGAAGCCTCATCACCTTTATGGTGTAACTAAATGTTAGATCACTTATAGAGCATACAAAGACCCTGTTTAGAATTCTCATTGACACACACACACACACACACACACACACACACACAAAACTGAAATACTAAGGGAGTTATACTTTTACTCCTTATTTCATTCATAAGAAATTCACAAGATTCATAATAAATCTTCATATTTATATTTTCCAAAATTATATGCATGTGTGTATTTTTATTTATTGAATACTGTGTTATATATGTCCCCGTCCATTTGCCTTACAAATTTAAATAAAAATAAATTTGTTTGAATTCATTCTTAATCTATCATCTTAATCTATCTGTCAATCTATCTATCTATCTATCTTATCGATCATCTAGAATGCAGTGATATTTTGTTTGTGCTTTAACAAACAAAGCTTTCCTGAAGATGAGAATGTGGAGCCAGCCATACTAGTTAGCCATAGAGGCCAGGCAGTGGTGGCATCCATCTTTAATCCCAGCACTTGGGAGAGAGAGGCAAACAGATCTCTGTGAGTTCAAAGCCACCCTGGCAACTTGAAATAGAATCAGTCTAAAAGAGAAACAGAGCCAAGTGGTGGCGGTCCATGCCTTTAATCCCAGAAGTAGGGATGTGGAGACAGGAAGCAATAGCTGGACAGAGAGATGACTATAAGGCAGGAGGAGACAGGAGCTCAGGATTCAGTCTGAGATTTCATATAGATGGAACTCAGCCTGAGGATCCCTAGAGACAGGACAGCCCATTTGGACTGAGTATTAGGTAGAGGTAAGAACTAGTGTTGCATGAGGAGGCGGCTGTATCCCGCCGCCTGCTCCGGGCAACCTTCCCAGTACCTGGCTAGCTTACACCCAAAATAACCACACAAAAATTGTATTAATTAAATTACTGCCTGGCCTATTAGTTGTATCCTTTTATTGTCTAACTCTTACAAATTATTTTAACCCATTTCTAATAGTCTGTAAGTCACCACGTGGTAGTGGTCTTACCAGGTAGATTCTAACCTACGTCTATCTCGTACAGGAGAAGCATGGTGTCTGCTCCAGTGCCTTCTTTCTCCCAGCCTTTCGTTCTGTCTACTCCACCAACCTAAGGGCTGCCCTATCAAAAGGCCAAGGCAATTTCTTTATTCACCAATGAAAGCAACAGAAATACAGAAGGACCCTCCTACACCAAACTCGTAGCTGACTGCTCTGCTTCTCTGGTATTTCAGTTTTCACATGCATCCCCAATATCAGACTCCAGGTTTTTATTATTAAGACAAATTAGTAATTGTGCTACACTAGTGTATGGGAACCAGCCCATGGTACACATGTAGAGATCAGATAACTTGTGGCAATGACAGTTGGTTCTTTTCTACAATCAAGATTCCAAGTATTGAATTCAGGTTATCAGTAGTTATCGCTGGTATCTGTTAAGTCATATTAACAACCTAAAAACATGAGTTTTAAACACGCATAACACAAAGAGTATTTTCTATGTGTGATATTTTCTATATTCTATCTCTTATTTATTGGCTTAAGCTATTAATTTGAACTCTCCCTTGAAATTTTGTTTGAGGTTATATTTTTTCTTATTTCTTTTGCTTAATTTTTTGAGGTAAAATTTGGACACAGACTTCATGATCATAGAGACCAAAGAATAAACAACTGTTATATTTAGTTGGCATGTATATTTCTGCTCGAAAATGTCATTATTTTACATTGCCAAAATGCATTTTACATGGTTGCATTTGAGTTCAACAAAATGAAAAGTTATAACTATTGATACCAGAAGAAAGATTACACCAAAGTGTTTGAGTAGGCTTAGAATTAATTGTTTCTTACTTAAAAAGGACAGTCAAAAATCATTCGGAAAGTTTTTAAGGAAAGTATTTTAGTTGGCCAATGTCAGTGCATGTTGAGAAAGAATATACAGAAAAAAAATGACCTGGAAATGCAAACGTTAACTGCATTTTTCCAGGATACTGAGAGAAAAGTCTCACAGTTGAATGCCTGCCTAAATAACAAAATAAATTTTAATACCAGCTTTGTCAACCTAGAGAGCCCACCTGAAAGTAACTTTTCAAAGCTGAGTAGTAGCATGCTTGTCTATCATGTGCAAGGCCCTAGTTGAACCCCTAGTGCTCTCTTATAATGATAATGGGAAAGGGGGAAATTAGAAGAGTATTCTGAGTGTAATTATATAGTAATATGATTTGTAGTGAGCACATCTTTTTTTTTTAGTCATAGAAAAAAATTGTGTGAAGGTCAGACACAACATGTTGAACAGAAGCCTCTTATTCACACTTGCAAAATTAAAGGAGTTCTGAAAAACACTGATGTGCATGCATTTCCTGGTAGAGACACGGATGTGCCTGATTACAAAGTGCTTCTTAGTACTCTCCAAGTCTAAATTTAAAAAAAATAATACTATTTTTTCTCCAAAATCATCACTAAGGCAGCATAAACTTCCATCACTGATGGATAAGAAAAGAAATACACAAAGTCAGAAGGGAAAAACGATAAGGCAGGATTACAAGAAAAGATGGAGAGAAGAGAATGGAGGTAGATTTGACCAGAACACATACACTAAATTTATATCTAATTTCTCAACAATGCATTCTTAAAGGCTTGTTTACATTAGAGGAGGAAGTGTTATATGGAGTCCAGTCACTCGTGCCTTTCCCCCAGTGTCAGCTCCAGAATACCTCCAAACATTGAAGCCCATTTCTTTCTTAGTACCACCTGGATTCCCTGTGTCTGAAGGCAGCTTCCTGCATAATCACCTTGCAAAGTGCAAGACACATTGGAAATATGATGTTGCAGGGCTGCAAAGATATCTCAGAGATTAAGAACACTTGCTTCTTTTGCCTAAGGCTAAGATTGGTTCCCACTGCCCACTTTGGGCTATTCATATCAAACTGAAACTTTAGTTCCATGAGATCTCACCACCTGTTTGGCCTCTGGGAGCATTTTTACAACATGTGATACTCATACAAACAGACACGTAGGCATACAACATATATTGATAAGTATAACATTTAAAATAGAATATCTATGTGGAAATGTATCTATAAAGTATACAGTATGATGGGAGTGTGGATACAGTATCTATATGAAAATGCCTGTATCTATAAAGGAAGCATCATAGTGATCATAGATTCTTCAACCTTCCGTAGGAAAAATGAGAACGAACAAGATGATGAAGTTTTTATTTAACAATCAGAAAAAAACAAACTAAAAAGAAGAAAGCCTTGATATAAGAGAGAAAAAGGAATTGATAGCTTTTGCTTTGAAATGGCTACTTTACCAAAAACAAGAAAAAATAATTTGTAAAGACAGTTTTAGTTTTAATATTTACTTCCCACAGCATTACAGAAGTATTTTTTTCTTTAGTTTTAAGAAAATGGTGTACACCGGGCAGTGGTGGTGCACCCCTTTAACCCAGAACTCGGGAAGCAGAGGCAGGTGGATCACTGTGAGTTTGAGGCCAACTTGGTCAAAATAGCTAATTCCAGGATAGGCTCTAAAGCAACAAAGAGATACCCTGTCTCAGAAAACCAAAAAAGAAAAGAAGGAAAGAAATAAAAGAAAGAAAATGGTTCAAAATTATAGACAAAACTTCAAGAAATATTTAACATTAGACCTGTTTATAAACAGCATGCTGTAATCAATCAAAAAACATTTCTTACCTATTTTCATATATCTATATCTATCTATGTTATCTATAATTACATTGATTAAATAGATTGGCAAGAACACATGAACTACACCAACAATCAGTATATTTTAGGAATTCAGTGCCTAAAAATTAAATTCAGTGCTGAAAATATCACTGTTACTGCATCGGATTGACATATTTATAAACCACCAACATCTTTCCTATCTTCTTTCATCTGACAAATCTATCATAATTTAGCTTTCAAATGAGTAATCGACCCCACAAAATCACAGAAAAGATAAAAATACCTAGCTTCTATGGAGTTTCTATAAATTGTTTTTGTTGCAGATGGTCTAAAGATTAAGTGTTTGCAACCAAGATTTTTGCTTTGCTTACTCAATTATGCGTTTCGAATGAGACAGATTTGTGTTCATGTACCCGTTCATGAAGTGTCAGTCTTTTTCTATGTGATGGTTTATGGCCTCAGTTTACACCGGTGTTAAAATTTCTACCCTGCAGTTGTCCTGTAGGAAAGCTGCAGGAAGTTTCCAGCATGAAACTTTGGACATCTGTGAAGAAATACACAAACAAAATAAGTAATAGAAATGTTTTTGAAATGGAAACCAACCAAGGAGAAAGACTCCACCTGGGATTACTGGCAACAGTAAGTCCCATTCTAGAGTTCTGCCAAAGGAGACACTGCCACAACCACAGATTAGTAAACACTATAAGGTGTTAGTTTAGGACACAATAATATGTAAAATTTGGAGATAGCACTGGCTGCAGATGCTATTTATTGCTTTTAAAATATTACTTTTAAAATACTTTTAAAATAAAGCAAGATGTTAATTTTCTTTAGGAAAAATAATTACCACTAAAGTATTGAGGTTAAACCCATCTATACTTCTAGAAAATGAACCTCACTGGGTTAAAATAAACAGACTTAAGATTGGTGTTGTATCGATACTCTAAGTGAAGATTGTGGGCTTATCCCTTCAGAAGGAGTTATTGGTTTCTCAGTCCTTCATTGATATTTACAAGGTATTGTTCCACTGTTGTGATCCTGCTAATACTATTGTCTCTTTTATGTAAATAACCTTATCATTAAAACAAGTTCACTGGGATAAAATGGTATAAACTCTTCACCTCAAGGTCTTTAATTTAATCAAATCGCAATCATGAAGTTTGGTTATGGAGTTTTTTGTGCAAGTATTATTCAGGCTATCACACAAAGCATTTCTAAGATTTATTATGCACCCATTTTTTAAAAAAATAAAATTTAATAACTTTTGTCTTTATGTCAACTGGATTTGGGTTTATAAAAACCTCTTCTGAGTAGTCAGTCATATAACTAAGGAAATGTAATTGAGACATCTGCATTTCAAAGTTATTATTTGTGAATCAGATGTCATTTAAAAAGGTTGGTGTTGAATAATGTTTTTTGATATTTTATTCCATAGTAAATTTTCACTTTTTTGCTATGATATAAAATACAGCAAAGAAAAGTTGTTATATTCATTAAATAATGTCTCATAGACTGAGAAGTTCGTCTTCCAAAGAGTCCATTAAATAATATAATATCTGTGTGATAAGCTTATAGTAGCAGATGTATATGGAGAGTAGCTAGAAAGAAGATTTATTTGGTAAATTTTTTATTGCATAAGCATAAGATCTTATTCTACCCCTCAGAATTCATTTAAAATTCAGACGGAACTGTGTGCTTCTGTAATCCTAGCACTGGAGAAGGAAAGACAGAAAGCCATTCTAACCAAATGGTAAAAGGGCCACTCTTTCAGGGAATAAGGTGCCATGGAATTGGCGGAGATACTTGGCCTTACATGCTCAAGAATTTTCGTGTTTGCACAGATGCATGCACAAAAATGAATGGATGGATGGATGGATGGATGGATGGATGGATGGATGGATGGAGTGTATGGATGAATGGATAGATACACAGAAATGAATGGATGGGTGGATGGTGTGTATGGATGGATGAAATATATATAAAGAATGCTTTAGATGTATATAAAACTTTCAAAAACAAAGATGAAAAATAAGAGACATTGATAAATCTTTCCCTAAGGAGACATTACTAATAACTAATAATATGTAAAGAAATACTTGACTTTATAACCAGAAATTCATGAACTAAACCTATAATTAGTAGATCTCTTGTGGCTAATATAAATGAAAGAGGTTTTTAATGTAAATAGCATGCTGGTAAAAATTTAGAATACATAAAATGCTAATATATTATTTATAATTTGAAATTGATATGACCACTTTAAAATGTAATTACAGTTGATATTATCAGGTCGCAACTATTGATGTATTATACAAGAACATAGCAAACACTGAAAATAAATATTAAAACACAAGAAATCATGATGTTTTATAAGTTGAAAATACAGTTTACAAAACTAAGGAGGATCATTCTTTACAGATAATAAAAGTAGGGAAAGACCAGAGTTCAAATCAAGCTAGAGACAATATTTTCAAACACTCATACAATGTGGTGATTTATTTTATGTTACAGGAATAATAAAATTTAAGGTATTTATTGGGACAATGATTTCAGGTGTCAGAAACATGTTGTGGGGTATCTTCTATAATGATATATGTAATTTCCATGGGAGTTTTGCAGGTGTATGTTCTCAGTTACAGATTGACAATACTACAAATTTTGAAAATCATCTCCTTTCCCAGATAGTTGTGTTTTGCATTTTATGGGCAAATTGTCTTGTGGTTCCTAATATGAGCAGAATGGCTTAGGGAAGTAGGTAGCCATTATTTCACATTTTCACAGAATTACTGGATAGCACTACTATGCTGATAATCTGCTGGTCCACTAAATAAAAATTTTCAGCACCATACCTTAAATAAATATTTCACAATATAATAATGTATCAACATTTTCAAGCATTTACTTATATTCACATTTGCACAATATCCCAAAATGTAGCACATCATTTATATAAAAGATAATTTCTGCATTATTATATTTTGAAAATAAAGATTTAAATGCCTTAATAATATAAAATTTCATAGTATTTATGATGGTACCTAAAAAGTAATAATTTGAAATTAATTCAAGGCTGCTTCTCTAAATTTCTGACATGTTGGAGTATAGAATTAAATGTTTGATGTGTTCTTAGTTATGAAGAACATAGTACAAAACTTGCTGAAAAAAGCAATAACAACTAAAATTATATTCATAACAAAACAAAACCAACACTCTTTGGATTTAACCTGTGCTAATATGTACATCAATTTTTCCATATAAACTTACCTTGGAATTCCTAAAAAAAGTCTACTCAAAATTACTCATTTATATTATTTTTACAGAAATGGATGTGAGACACAGTTGAATATGGTCACAAAGCTAGTGAGTGTTAGAGGAAATTCAGATTTTATGAATATCATCATCAAATAGTTAAAAATAAAACTCATATGTTCGTAATTTTACTTCATATGCTTTGTTTTTATGTGTATGAGTGGGTGTGTGTACATATAGAGATATAGTCTCTGTAGCATGTACACTAATGTAGTTCATGTGAACCACATATGTATTTAGAAACACAATAAGATTTTGGAGCAGTCTATAATAGCTACAATGGTGGTTGCAATGGCTATGAAAGAGGCATGATGAAATATTCTGATAATTCAACTGCTTACAGTAATGAAGTATAACTTCTGATAAATGGGGGGAAGCAGTTAGCAGGCAGATAACTAATATAAACTATATGATAGAACTGTCCACAAAATGAAATTTCACAAACTGCATATGCTAAATGACTGTGTTGGTTTGAATGGGGGTATAACCCCATAGGCTTATCTGTTTGAATGTTTAGATTTCAGTTATTACAACTGTTTTGGAAGGGACTATGTAATGTGGCCTTGGGGTAGGTATGGTTTTCTTGTAATGGATGTGTCAGTGGGAGAGGGGGTGGTTTCTGTAGTTTCAAAAGCCCACTCCAGTCCAGGCTCAGTCTCTCCCCACTCCTCTGTCTATCTGCCTGCCTGCCTTTGGATCAGGTTGTAGGCTCTCAGCCCCATGGCTACCTGCATACTGTCAGGCCTCCTGTCGTGATGATCATGTACTAGCCCTAAAGAACTGTAAGCCAGCCCCCAAATAGATGCCTTCTTTAAAAGAGCTATTTTGTCCATCGTGTTCCTGAAGAGCAGTATCACAGAAATTATGACACCTCCATTCTCTGAGCTACATACGGAATGAAAGAAGGCATTTTTCCCACATTTATGTAGGGAATAACCATCAGGATACCAACCTCACCTAAATTTGTATCCAGTAAAAATAAAATTGTACATTTTATGCATTCATGCCTACCTTGTGTTTAATGTTCTGTTTTTAAGCACAGTCCTAATAATTCTGAATAAAGCATTCATTTGTAGCTTTCCTTGGTAGTATTATGTAATGTGAATGAACTGCCATTCTAATTATAATTTTTATTTGAGGAGAGTGAGGGCTAACCTCCACTGTTCACTTGTTCAACTTAAATCTTCAAGGAAGCAACCCCTGTGTGTGTGTAGCTATAAGGGAGATTCTGGAAAGTCTTAACTAAGAAAGAAAGAGAGAGAGAGAGAGAGAGAGAGAGAGAGAGAGAGAGAGAGAGAGAGAGAGAGAGAGAGAGAGAGAGA
>JAQHUG010000552.1:671047-685268 GCA_028555095.1 Dicrostonyx torquatus | reverse complement strand
AGGGGGAGGGTGGTAGGGTAGTGGGGGAGCGGGAGGGCCAGGAACAAGGGGAGTAAATGTAAATTTTTCTTCTAACAATAAAAAAAAACAATTCTGTGTTGAAATCAAAAATCTATGGACTAGGAGATGCCTGAGAGATGCCTCAGTGCTTAAAAGCACTTATGTTCTTGCAAAGGACCTGAGTTGGGTGTCAAATACCCATGTCAGAGTTTGTAACTGAATGAGTGTTGAAACGGGCCTTTTTATGGTTTTCCTCATTTTAGAAGAAATGCTTTTGAGCTTTGCTTTATCCATGTAATGATGGTGCTTCCAAGTTGTCACATGTTACCTTCACTATGCAGAGATGTAGCCCTCTTTTTAGTGACTTTCTTCAGAATTTTTATCATGAGGGCTTGTCGACACTCACCCATGCTTTTCTGATTTTGTTTAAGTTATCACATGATTTTTATTCTTAACTATATGTACACATTATCGCATTTATTTATTTGCACATGTGGGACCATCTTTGCATCCTTGCAATTAACAACTTTATTTTAGTTTGTTATCATTAGCATGTATTGTTGAGCTGGAATTGCAAGAATTTTATAAGAGCCTTCTTCACCAATACTTATACAATTTGGATATAAAACTAGTAGTTGTTTTTGTAAAATTGTTTGAGAACATTCTTTTTTCCAAAGGTCTATTGTTTAATCCCCATTTGGTTGGTTAAAAATTTTAGTTATGTTGGTTGATTTCTAGTTTTACTCCATTGTGATTTGGTAAGAAAAAGAAATACCATCCATCTTTTTTGTACCCATTAAGACTTAGCTTATAACCTTAAAATATAATATACTGCGGGGGAACTCCAGACAGTGATAAAAAATGAAAAGGATGTTAATTCAGTAGCTGTTGGATGAAATATGGTGTACATGCCTGTTAATCTTTTAATATATGATGTACCTTAATGCTTGTGTTTCTTTTCTTCCTGAGATCTATTTGTGAGGGTGGAGTTTCGAAGTCCCATTATTACTTTATCGAGGCTTGAGAAGGCAGTAAGTCACATGCAAATAATTCCAACCCTGGACACAGAGGCAGACCACTGAGCATGGCTCTTGACATCCATGGAAGTTTTGACTGTGGAGGGTCTCTCCTGATCCTCTCCTAGCCAGTCTCTGTGTCAGGGTGTTTCTAAGCAGCCTGAATTGTGACCTTAATATGTTTTCTAAGACTCAAGAGTACTGAAAATTCTAACAATAGAACCAATCTCAAGTGAATTCCTGCTTGGAAATCTGTGTGAGATGGCTGGCCTCTAACAGAATTCTATGAAAACTGTTCATCACACTGGAAATCTTAGCTTGAGACCAAATGCCTGTTCTGGATTTACATGTGGTGACAATCATGAGTTTCTTCTAAGCTGCAGATCTGTTCTAGAGCTGGGGCAGGCTGTCCTCTTCTGATTGCCCTCTCCCTGGGATACAGAGTCTCCTCTCCCTTTGGGGGAGCAGAGACTATGATTGCCAATCTCGTCTCAATATTCTCTGAGATGTCTTTCTTCTTTTTCTATGCTTCCTAACTTTCCTATCTTTTCTCTCTGGCTCCCAGGAGATCTTCCTGTAGTTCCTTCCCTGAAATAGTTGCTTGTTTGTGCTTCACTACAATTGCTCACTAAGTTACATGATAGTTTCATGTAATCTCACATCATACACACAAGTTGGTCTCATAATTTTAAGCGTTCTTATACAGACAAAGTTATTGATGTAATTTGTTGGTAAAAGGTTGATTTCTCTGTCTCAATTCACTATTCAAAAACATGTCATGTCCTTACATTAAATGCAATTTACTTCTGAATTAAAATTTCATTAATTAATATGTCATATATTCAAACTCTACTAAAAGAGTAGATTTTAAGGATTCTCTCCATACAATAAAAAAGTATATATGTGAGTAGATTAATGCATAAATTAACATGATTATAGAAAAATTTCACTATGTACATGTAGATAAAACCTTGTATATTACATCATATATCTGATATACTTTTTATTTTTTATGAAATAAATACTCACATTGCATAGGTATTTGCAATGTCCTTCTCACTGGTAAATATCTCAAGGATTCTGCCATGATTCAAATATATTGTTCCTGAGAGTAAACCTCAATGAGTCATTTGATTATGTAAAAAAGGAGAGGATGAAGTATTAACAGACTAATCTGGCTACGCAATGTCTTTCCCTTGATGAAGAAGAAATGTGAGGGAAAAGGACTATAATTTATTCATGAAGTCAGTCATGTGAAACATAGCCACTGTCTCAGTTTCATTTAATGTTATGAAATAGAAGTCTCAATATTTTCATCAATTTAGAAACTTTAAACAAAGAACACGTAAAATGGCAATCACATTTGGGAGGAGTACCATCATCTCATTGAAATCCTAGGTATCTGGTTCCACTACAGTTGTCCCAGGTGGCATAATGAGGATACAACTTGCTTGTAAATCATATAAAATAATTTCAGCTACTAAACTTTTCAGGTACAATTTCAAATGTTCTGGGTAATGGAGGGATTGTTTCTGGTGAGGTATTACTCCAAGGGCATCATTGATGTTCTTAACTTCTTTGTAAACACAACATAAATAATGTGAACAAACTTATAAATTCATTCTTGTGCTGAGACAGAGTTGGATGATAGATGTTATTTTTACAAACAAAATTTCCCAAGACAGAATAAGTCCCTCAGTATCCCTCTGTTGTTATATTCATAGGTATGCTGATACTGTTTTTTTTTATACAGATAAAACATAGATGAGGTACTTATTCTCTGTGAATTTGTACCTCTCTATAAGATGTGATCAAGATATGTCATGGTCTACAACCTCGACAGAAACTTCTGCTTTACTGGAGGTCACGCCAATACTAGCAAGACCAAGTAAGGCATGTCCTAACACCTGCTAACACTCCTTAGGGCCCACAAAACAGTCCCCAACAGCACCTTCTCCCCTGGGCTCCATATTCTGGCCCAAAGCCAAAGTTGCTGGATACAAGATTAATGAAAAAAAAATCAGAAGCCCTCCTATATACCTATATACAAACCACACACACACACACACACACACACACACAGAGACACACACACAAAATCAGTTCCCTCTTATGTACAAACCATAAACAGGCTGAGAAAGAAATCAGGGAAAAAACACCCTTCCCTACAGACACAAATACTGTGAATTATCTTGGTCTAAACACACACACACACACACAGAGACACACACACAAAATCAGTTCCCTCTTATGTACAAACCATAAACAGGCTGAGAAAGAAATCAGGGAAAAAACACCCTTCCCTACAGACACAAATACTGTGAATTATCTTGGTCTAATTCTAACTAAGCAAGTGAAGACCTATAATGGGAAGAACTTAAAGTCTTTGAAGAAAGAAATTGAAAAAGACATTAAAAGATCTCCCATGTTCATAGCTCTGTAGGATTAGCATAGTAAAAATGGACATCTTACCAAAAACAATCTACAAATTTAACACAATCCCCACCAAAATTCCAACACAATTATTTTTTTCTATTTTTAAAATTTTATTTGTTCGTTTCTTTCTTTGTTTGTTTTTTACATACCACTTCTCTCCTTTCCTCCCACTCCTCCTTCATCCCACCTCCCCCCTCAGCCATTCCTCAGAAAGGTCAAGGACTCCCTGGGAAGTCAATTAAGTCTGTTCCACCACCTAGTTGAGGCAAGACCAAGGCCTTCCTCAACCCCTTTTCCTTGTCTGAGCATGGAATTTCTCCATAGAGAATGGGTTCCACAATGTTGGTTCATGCATTAGAGTTAGATCCTGGTATTACTGCCATTGGCCACATATACTGCCTAAGTCACACCATTGTCACCTGTAGTCAGGGGCCTAGTTCAGTCCTATGCAGGTTCTCCAGTTGTCAGTCCAGAACCAGTGATCTTCCACTAGTTTGGATCAACCAATTGGTGGGTTTTGCCATCATGGCCTTGACCCCTTCGTTCGTGTTATCGTGCCTCCGTCTCTTTGACTAGAGCTCAGCCAAGTAGTTGGTTATGGATTTCTGCATCTGCTTCCATTCTTTTCTAGAAGAGGGTTCTAGCTTCTCTGGGGTTGTAACTTATAGGCTGGTTATGCTTTCCTTGGCACCCAATACACACTATGAGTGAGTACATACCATGCTTGTCTTTCTGGGTCTGGGTTACTTCACTTGGGATTTTTTTTTTTTTATTGTTTTCTAGTTCTAACCATTTGCCTAAAAATTTCAAGGTGACATTGTTCTTTATTGTTGAGTAGTACTCTATTATTATGCAAATGTACTGCATTTTCTTTATCCATTCATCAGTTAAGGGGCATTTAAGCTGTTTCCAGGTTCTGGCTATTACAAATAATGTTGCTATGAGTGTAGTTGAGCAAATGGCCCTGTGGTGTGATTATGTCTCGTTGGGTATATGTCCAAGCACAGTATTGCTGGGTCTTGATGTAGTCTGATTCCTCATTTTCTGAGAAACTGCCATACTAATTCCCACAGTGGCTGTACAAGTTTGCACTCCCATTAGCAATAGAGGAGTGTTCCCCTTACTCTACATCCTCTTCAGCATAAGCTGTCATCACTGGTTTTGATCTTAGTCATTCTGATCAGTAAAAGATGGTATCTCAGGGTTCTTTTGATTTGCATTTCCCTGATGATTAAGGACAATGAACATTTCATTAAATGTCTTTCAGCTATTTGATATTCTTCTCTTGAGAATTCTCTGTTTAAATCTGTACCCCAATTTCAATTGGATTATTTGTTATTAGTATCTAGTTTCTTGAGTTCTTTGTATGGAGATCAGCCCTCTGTCAGATGTAGGGTTGGTGAAGTCCTTTTCCCATTCTGTATGCTGTTTTTTCTTACTGTGTCCGTTGCCTTATAGACAAGTTTTCAGGAGGTCCCATTTATTAATTGTTGATCTCAGTGTCTGTGCTACTGATATTATATTTAGAAAGTAGTCTCATGTGTCAATGTCTACTTTCTCTTCTATGTGATGGATTTATGTTGAGGTCTTTGATCCACTTAAACTTGAGTTTGTGCATGGGGATAGATATGGGTCTATTTGCATTCGTCTACATGTTAACCATCCAGTTATACAGGCAACATTTGTTGAAGATTCTTTCTTTTTTACATTTTATATTTTTTGATTATTTGATTATTTTTGTCAAAAATCAGGTATTTATGGATGTGTGGGTTTAAATCAGAATTCATTGGTCCACCTGTCTGTTTTTATGTCAATACCAAACTGTTTCATTACTATAGCTCTAAAATAGCGCTTGATGTCAGGGATAGTGATGTCTCCAGATGTTCCTTTATTGTGCAGGGTTTTTTTGTTCATCCTGAGTTTTTTTGTTTCTCTAGATTGATGTGGGAGTGTTCTCCTGTATTTTGTATTACTCTTATTGGTTGAATAAAGAGCTGCCTGGCTTATAGTTAGGTCAGCCCTTAGGTGGGCGGAGTAGACAGAATGGAAGTTCTGGGAGGAGAAGAAAGGAAGTGAGCCAGACGCCATGAGGCTCCCGTGGGAGATGGAGGTACTGTAGAACCGTCCGGTAAGTCACCCACCTCGTGGTGACATACAGACTTTTATAATGGGTTAGTTTATGAGGTGAGGGCTAGCTGGGAAAAGGCTAGAGATAACGGGCAAGGCAGTATTTAAATGAATCCAGTTTGTCATGTGGTTTTTTCGGGTACAGGCGACCAGTGGCGGCTGGGGAATACAACCTGCATACCTCTCCACCTAATTACAACACTAGATGAAATTTAGTATTGTTATTTTAAGGTCTGTTATAAATTGTGCTGGGATTTTGATGGAGGTTGCACTGAATCTGTAGATTGCTTTTGGTAAAATTGTCATTCTTATAATGTTAATCCTACCTACATTAGCATGAGAGATCTTTATATTTTCTTATATCCTCTTCGGTTTCATTCTTCAAAGATTTATGGTTCTTGTCATACAGGACTTTCACTTGTTCAGTTAGAGTTGCTTCAAGATATTTTATGTTGTTTGTAGCTATTGTGAAAAGTGATGTGTCTCTGATGTCTTTCTCAGCTCATTTATCATTTGTATATAGGAAGGCTACTGATTTTTTTAGTTAATCTCACATCCTGACACATTACTTAAGACATGTATTAGCTATTAGAGTTCCCTGATAAAATTTTTGGGGTCACTTATATATACTATCATTTAATCAGCAAACAGCCAAAGGCTGAATTCTTCCTTCCTAATTTGTATCCCCTTGATCTCCTTTTGTTGTCTTATTTCTCTAGCTAGGACTTTAAGTGCTACAAAGAATAAAAATGGAAAGAATGAACAACCTTTTCTTGTTCCTGATTTTAGTGGAATTGCTTTGAGTTTTTCTCCATTTACTTTGATATTGCCTGATAGTTTGTTGTATATTGCCTTTATTATATTTAGGAATTTTTCTTTGTATCCCTCATCTCTCAAAGACCTTTATCATTATCATGAAGGGGTCAATACAATTATTTGTTTGTTTGTTTATTCGTTTGTTTCAAGATAGGGTTTTTTTGTAGTCTTAGAACATGTCATGGAAATACCTCTTGTAGACCAGGCTGGCCTCAAACTCACAGAGACCCACCTGCTCTGCCTCCCAAGTGCTGGGATTAAAGGCATGTGCCTCCACAGCCTGGCCACAATTCTTTAGAGATCTTGAAAGATCAATGCTCAACTTCATATGGTGTGGTAGTCTGAATGTTATTGGCCCCCATAATCTCACAGGGAGTAGCACAATTAGGAGGTGTGACTTTGTTGGAGTGGATAAGCCTTGTTGAAGGAAGTACGTCACAGTAGGAGTGGTATCTGAGGATTGCTATGCTCAGGATCCCACCCAGTGTCTCAGTTGACTTCCTATTGTTTGCAAGATATAGCACTTTCAGGTCCAATACCACATCTGCCTGCATGCCACCATGTTCCTCACTGTAATGACAATGGATTGAACCTCTAAAACTGTAAGTAAATCACCACAATTAAATGTTTTCTTCATAAGAGTTTCTGTGGTTATGGTGTCTCTTCACGGTAATAAGAGCTCTAACAAAAAAGAAGATGGTACCAGGGACTAAGGTCTTGTTGTGATAGGTCTAACCATGTGGTTTTTTGTTTTTGTGTTTGTTTGTTTGTTTGTTTGTTTTGAAGAATTTGGACTTTGGTACTTTGGGTTTAGAAAACATTGGAATGTTTTAAGCATTGTTTAATGGGCCATACTCGTAGGAGTATGGAAGACAGTGGTGCTAAGAGTTATTTGAGCTATGGTGGTGGTTCACTCAATAGGTTTCATAGGAGAAAAATTTTAGTATGTTGAATAGAGTTGGTTCCTGTGATATTTTGGTGAAGAAAGTGGCTGCCTTTTATCCTTGTCCAAAGAATCTGAATGAGCCTAAAGTGAAGAATTCTGGATTAATTTTGTTGGCAGATGAAATCTCAAAATGACATAGCATTGACTCTATTGTGTGGTTTGTAGTGGTAACTCTAATGAAAATTTATAATGAAAAGGAACAAGCTGAGCAGGGTAAATCACAAAATGAAATTTTTGAGTAGAAAAAGAGCACCAGGAAGTAAATAGAGCTAAATTCTGTACTCAAGGAGATAAACAGATAAGAAATGGAATAAAGGAAGTGGTGATGTAAGAGCAAGATTCCACCCAACTAAGTTTCCAACTTGTGAAAAGGAACCAAAGAAAAGCTTAGAGCTGGATGAGATGGAGCTTGCCTTAAATCCCAGCACTGGGAAGACAGAGGGTCTCTGAGTTTGAGGCCAGTCTAGTCTGCTGAGCAAGTTACAGAATAGCCAAGCTTAGGCAATGAAAGACAGAAAGCTAGTAAAGATGTAATTGAATGAAGGGGCCATGTTCCACCTGAAGCAACTATCAGAACTTGGCAGCTTTGGCCATGTGCTTCTGGGTTTAGAGTTAAGGATAGAAGAAAGGAATTATGGAATAATGCCACTGAGACCAAGCATGTGTTAGTGGTATGTAAAGAACGATGTTTTGGGGTGACTTCTGAATGATCCTAGCCATGGTGGGTTTTTATGATCCAGAGTAGGAGCATGAGGATTAGAAGTGTTAGATAGGAAGAACCGAGACAAGAAAGAAACACAGAGACAGAATAGTATGGAAGGGTAACTCAGCAGATACTTAATGTTGAATTCTCCCACATTTATCTTGCATATGCTTTTATGCCCCAATACAAAAAGGGAGAAGACAAAAGACTGCTTTAACATGACACAAAGGACAACCAGAACCGTTATATGTTTCAATATTTGAAACATCAAGCTATTTATTCCTAAGAAAAGCATTTGATGTCTGGGGCAGTAAAAATACCCTAGACCAAGTATCCTACAGGCAGCCACTCCCTAAGTCAAGCCTCCTATTTTAAGAGAAGGGACCAAAGTATGCTTGAATTCTCTGATCTTTCATCAGAGTGGAGCACATCTACTCTATGGGCCATCTTAATGTCTAAAACAACAAGTAACAACACCCTGGGTTAAGATATCTTCTTTTGTAGCCACACCTGTTGTCAACAACTTTGAAAGAGCAAAAATAAGCTCAAACAAGGTGATCTTCAGACAAGGTGAAATAGGTGCTCACTTTTCAATCTGCACAGTGGTGTCCTGAGTGGAGGCCTAATAGAAAGACTGTTGAATGATGCTGTGATGTTGAAACCAAGGATTGCCTTGGAGAACCTAGGATATGAGAGATTCCAGAGTCTCGTGACACCTGTGGAGATGAGTTGCTAGCAGGGATGGAAACAGCACAGGAGAAAGGAGTGTGTGCAGCCAACAAAGCTGAACAGACTTGGTTGGAGATGTGGAGAACATTTTTACTATAAACATGGAAATGCGTTTGGAGTTTACCCCGCTGGCTTTCGGTCTTACATTAGTCCAATGTTTCCTTGCTGTATGAACTCCCTCACCTGCTTTTTGGAATGGTAATGCATAACCTGTGTCTTATATGTTGAAAGTATGTGATCTCTTGGTTTTGTTTCTTTAACTTTGATTTTATAGGTGATTACAGTGAAGAGATTGTATGAATTGCAGAAGAGACTTTGAACTTTGGACTTTAAAACATTGTTGAGCCGGGCGGTGGTGGCGCACGCCTTTAATCCCAGCACTCGGGAGACAGAGGCAGGTGGATCTTTGTGAGTTTGAGACCAGCCTGGGCTACAAGAGCTCGTCCAGGACAGGCTCCAAAGCTACAGAGAAACCCTGTATCGAAAAAAAAGCACATACACAAAAAAAAAAATTGTTGAGACTGTCTGTGATAGACTATGAGGGCTTTTGAAGTTGTACTAAATGAAATTTGCTTTTTGATACTGTTATAAGCTTATTGAGCCAGGGAATGGAATGTGGTGGTTTGAATGTAATTGATCCCCATACTCTCACAGGGAGTGGCACTGTTAAGAAGTGTGACTTTATGGAACTGAATAAAGTTCAATGACCTTGGTGAAGGAAGTGTGTCACTGTGAGAGCAGGGTTTGAGGTTTCTGCTGTTGGAATGCTGCTCAATATCTCATTTGACTTCCTGTTTCCTGCAAGATGTAGGATTCTCAGCTCTAGCACCACTTCTGCCTGCAGGCCACCATGCTCCCCACCATGGTGATAATAGACTGAACCCCTGAACAGTAAGCAAGCTAGCAATAGCACCCTCTCATGCACTCTGCATCAACTCCTGGTTCTGGGAGCCTGTCCTCTTTGCATCCCTGTCCTGACTTCCTTCAGTGATGAAAGCAATGCTGAAGTATAAGCCACAGAAATCCTTTCCCCTCCAGCTGACTTTCTTGCCATGGTGTTTCATTGCAGCAATAGAAACCCCAGCTAAGATATACAGATAACTAAAAAGCTTAGGAAAGCTAAAACAATCCTGGACAATAAAACAATTTCCAGAGGTATCATCATCCCTGATTTCAAGCTTTCCTACAGAGCTATAATAATAAAAATCACATGGTATTGGCATGAAACAGACAGGTAGATCAACAGAAATGGATTGAAGTCCAGACATAAACTCACACACCAATGGATACCTGAGTTTTGACAAAGAAGCCAAAATTATACAATGAAAAAAAAGAATCTTAAACAAATGGTGCTAGTCTAACTGGATATTGGCTTGTAGAAGAATGCAAAGAGATCCATTTCTATCTCCCTGAACAAAATTCAAGTCCAGGTGGATCAAAGACCTCGACATGTATCTAGATACACTGAACCTGATAGAAGATAAAATGGCAAATCACCTTGAATGCATTGACGCAGGAGACAACTTCCTGAACTGAACATCAATAGCACAGACACTAAGATTGACAATTAACAAATGGAACCTCATGATACTGAAAAGCCTCTGTAAGGCAAAGGACGTTATCAATAGGACAAAATGGCAGTGTACAAATGGGAAAAAAATATTCAACAACCTCATATCTGACAGAAGGCTAATTTCCAAAATACATAAAGAATTCAAGAAACTTGGCATCAAAAAAACCAAATAATTCAATTTAAAAAAAAACAGGTACAGATCTAAACACAGAATTCTCAACAAGGAAATCTCAAATGGCCTAGAAACACTTAAAGACATGTAAGTCCTCTTTAACCATCAGGGAAATGCAAATCAAAAATCAAAACAATTCTGAGATTACATCTCACCCCTACAGAATGACTAAGGCCAAAAACACGACAGCTCATGCTGGTGAGGATGTGGAGCAAGGGGAATATTCCCCCATTGCTGGTGTGAGTGAAAACTTGTACAATTACTCTGGAAATTAATGTGGTGGTTCTTCAGACACTTGGGAATCAATATACTTCAAGACCTCATTATACCACTCCTGGGCATATACTCAAAGGTCACTACATGATACCACAAGGACACTTGCTCAACTATGTTCATAACAGCTTTATTTGCAATAGCAAGAAATTGGAAACAACCTAGATGCACCTCATCCTAAGAATAACAAGATATTGTGCTACATTTATGCAGTGGAGTATTACTCAGCTATAAAAAGCAATGGCAACATAAAATTTTCAGGCAAATGGGTGGAACTAGAAAAAAAATCATCCTAAGTGAGATAACTCAGTCCCCAAAAGACAAACATAGTATGCACTCACTTATAAGTGGATATTAGCTGTAAAGTAAAAGATAAACATGCTACAATCCAAGACACAGAGGAGCTAAATACAAAAAGAAAAAGCAAGGGGACATATGAGAATCTCCTTTGGAAGGAAAATAGAATTGATGTCTCAGGTACATGAGGAGGTGGGTGAATGAGAACAGGAAGGATAGGGTGTGGGGAGGATGGAAGGAGAGACTACTAGAGAGAAAGCTGGAATTGAGAGGCATCTCAGGAACAAACTAGAAAATTAACCTTATTGAAATTAACAAGAATCTACAAGGGTGACATAAGGACTCCTAGCAATTGGGAATATGGAACCTGAACTGGCCATGTCCTATAACTAAACAAGACTTCCAATGTAAGGATTAGGAGACCAACCCAGTCACATTACCTTAGAATTAAATTTGGACTGCCTACACGATGTGCTGGGGTAAAGGTGGAGCAGAAATTGTGGGAGTGGCCAACCAATGACTGGTCCAACCTAAAACCATGCTACAATAAGAAGCCCACCCTTCACAACCTGAAGTACCAGGGCCCAGAGACTGAATAGTTCAGAGACCTAGGACAGAACCAAACGCAACTGGCAAAAAAAAAAAAGTCAGTGCAATGATTCCTAATGATATTTTGTTATACTATAGACTGGTGTCTAACCCCAGTTGTCATCAGTGAGAACTCATCCAGCAACTGATGGAAACAGATGAAGACTCAGAGAGAAACACTGGGCAGAACTCTGGGAATCCTGTAGAAAAGGGGAGGAAGTATTATAGGAGCCAGATGGGTCAAGGACACCACAAGAAAGCCCACAGAATCAACTAACCTGGCCTAATAGGGGCTGACAAGAGACTGAACTGAGAGAGCCTGCATGGGACTGACATAGGCCCTCTGCGTGTATGTTACAGTTGTATAGCTTGGTCTTCTTCTGGGGCTCCTAACAGTGGGAACCTGGATTATCTCCGATGATTATCCTGGTTTTTGGAACCCTATTCCCCATAATGGATTGCCTTGTACATCCTTAATATGAGGGGAAGTGCCTAGTCTTATTACAACTTGATACGCCATGATTGGTTGAAAAGGGAGACCTTCCTTTTTGGAGTAGAAATGGAGGAGGAGAGGATGGGGTTGCACAGGTAAGCTAGAAGAGGAGAGAACTGGGAAGAGAGGAGGGAGGGAAAACTGAGGTCAGGATGTAAAAATGGAATAATAATAATAATAATGACAAAATCATTTAGAAAAAGGAATGTGATCAAAAACCAGAATCATGGAATTCTGAAACATGTTTCATTTTCTGTCTGAAGCACATTTCATAGTTTATAACCTCATAAAGCTGTGTTCAACAAAATCAAATGTTTTCCAGGTAATTCAATGGTTACTAAAATGTTTCTGTGCTGTATGAGTTTTCATATAACAATGAAAAAGGAAAATCCATTTTTTGTTACCTAAGTATTACACCATGATGAACAAAATGTGAAATTGAAATTTATTAGCATATACAATCATTATTCATGTATACTTTGCATGTTATTAAATATTATAGAAAATTTCCAAAACTAAATGAAACCTAATAAATAGATTCTTATAGTAAACTTAATTTGTTCTTTCCATACACATAAATCTAAATAAAGTGTGTTGGTCTAAACCATTTTGTCCTATTATGGAATATAAGAATTTAGGGTGATTTTCTTATTCTTTCATAAGAAGAAAACAGTATTTTGGATATGTATATAGGACATAAAGAAGTAAAAGCAAAAGATAATGATTCCTCAATGGATTTTGTAATATACAAACATAATTATAATAAAATTACCAATATATTTATTAAAAATAAAGCATATGCAAAAATTTTGCAGCAAACCATACATAGATGAAGTGCTTTTACTTTTAGTGTGAGACTTTTAAAATACTACTTTTTATTAAAAATAAAATACATTTATTATAAGGTAAAAAATAGCCATAATTGAAAGTTTTAAAGAGAAAATAGAGAGTAAGCAGTGTCCATATTCACTTTCAAAACTGAGAAATATATCTTAACATATTAGAAAGAAATATATAAAACATTAAGTTAAAGAATATGTAATTACTATAAAAGGTAAGAACAGGATCCTTATGTTCACCTTCTGCCCTCCATAATAGGATTTTGTCTGGCTGGGGCTTGTGCAGGTCTTATGACTGTTGTCACAATCACTGTGAGTTAAGGTGTATATCCCTGTTGTATGTGGAACACGCTCTCCTTGTTATTGACTACTTCTGGCTCTTAAAATCTTTTTGCCTGCTCTTTCTCACAAATCCCTGAGTCTTAATGGGAGGGGTACAATATGTGTACCCCAATTATGGATGAGCACTCAACCATCTTTTATTCTCTGCTCATTGATCAGTTGAGTAGCTCTCTGTTAATTGCCATCTCCTGTGATAAGAAGCTTCTCTGATGAATGTTAGATACTCTGCTCTATGAGTATAGTAATAAATCATTAGGAGTCATATAATACTATGTCTGATTAACAGAGTAATCATATTGAGTTCTCCTATTGGACCTATGGCTTATCTAGGAACAGATCCTTGACCAATTTAACAGCTTCATTTTTTAACCCTGACCTCAGATTCAGGCAGAAGGTGGCTGGTCGTTCCCATAGCATCCGTGCCACTATGGCACCAGTGGATATCTTGTCAGGCCAGTCATTGCTGTAGCTTTCAGGGTTCACAACTGGGTGAGATTTAGAATTACTTGCTTCCTCTGGCAATGTGTGTAACACATTCTAATATCATGAACACTAGCCAGTAGAAATGAAACTCCCGGATGAGTATTGGTTTCATTTCACTATGTATTGTGGCATAAATATATGGTGTCTTCAACAATAGAGTCTTACCATCTACTTCTGGAAACTGGCCTACCATGTTGGCAATAGTTTGTAATGCTTAGCAGTCTCCATAATCCCATTAGCCAATAATTCAAAAAAGAGATAACCCATTCTCTATCCTAGGGATTTTACTTGCTAACATAGGGTGTCTAGCCTGGATATTTCCTCACCTATTAGAGTACAATGCTACTGAAAATGTTTTACATAGGTATATGAATATATAAAGCCTCAA
>JAQHUG010000552.1:629279-643132 GCA_028555095.1 Dicrostonyx torquatus | reverse complement strand
CTAATCACTCAGGTAATGTTATTTCCCTTCTCAGATCTTCGATTGGGTTGAAGATTAGATAACTATAGTTAGTTACTTTCTTCTCATGACTTGGTCAATTTATTCATTATAGAAGAATTAAGCTAGTTAAGAATAATATATTCCATTTTTACTGTATATAGTTTTGTAGTAGGTTTAGAACTTTCTTACTTAAACAAAAGGGGGAGGTGCTGCGCGACCTTACGCACTCTTGCCTTGAGCCAATGGCTTTTAAGATACCAGCCCTCTGGGTTGTGGTTTTCATTTTTAAAAAAGCCGCAGCAGCTCTCCGCTCTCTCTTGCTTCCAGCTTCCTTGCTGACTGCTAGGCTCAGTTTCCTCTTTGCGAGCAGAGGATTGTGGTTTGGGACACTGATCTGTAAGTTTTATCCCCTCCAATAAAATACCCCTTTTTAATCAAACTGGTGTAAGATTGTCCTGCGACATTAACTGCAGGATGGGTTTTAAGATTTCAAAAGTCAATGCCAGGCTAGTCTGTTTTCTCTCTCTCTCTCTCTCTCTCTCTCTCTCTCTCTCTCTCTCTCTGTCACTGGATTAGTATGTAAATTTCTTTACTGATCCAGCATTTGCCTACATTCTACCACTCTCCTGGCCATGATTATAATGTACCAAACCTCTGAAATTGTAAGCAAGCCCCCAGTTAAATGCTTTTATTTATAAGACGAGATTTGGTCATGATGTCTCTTCACAGCAATAAAACAGTGACTTAGACAACTTGTCTAAGAGTGACTCCCAGCCATCTTTATTGTTCACTCTTGGAAAGAAGACATCTACTGAATCTGGTCAGTTTTAGGCACTTACTGGAGCAATTTTGAGTTGTTTCCCTTCTGTCTTAAAGAGCTTCCCTGTAAAATGGAAAGTTTCAGTCTTGTAAGAAACTGCTATATAGCACATGATAACAAGAACCAGGAAATGCCATATGTTGCCTTATCACCAACATAAGTCATTCCAACCTGGAAGTGGAACACTCATTTCAAATTTTACTTGCTTGTAAAGTCTCAGAAGACAAAAATAAAGCAAGGAAATTCATTAACACTCAAAACATAAAATAAAAATTTTAGTTACCATAACAATCTCCACCATTGCCCATTGACCCTAAGGGCATTCAAATCTTGGTGGTAAGCAACAGCTCTCTAAGTGAACTTAAGACCCTTTTAACAGAAAGAAAATGATATCTGATACCAGAACCTTAGTAAACTTCCTGGGTCATGGATCTTAGAGAAGAACCTACTACCACCATTTTTAAACCAGCATAATACTTAACTGCATTCTAAGTATCTATCTCTATACCAACAGATAATTACAGTTCTTACCCCAATGAAGAACTTTTCTTTGTAACATAAGGAGACCATTATAGAAAAGTAAAGACACAGCTGGTCAAAATTCAGAGAACAAGTGATCTCTCATTGCCAAGCACCAATTAATACATCTACAACACAACTTCTTTACCAAAAGCTGAGGGAAACTTAGAAGAAGGGGTAGAAAAATTGCAAGAGTCAGAAGACGAGGAGAGATCCTGTGAGATTAGGGCTTCTAGAAATGATGGGGAAGCTTCACCCATGATACTGCAATAATATGGTTGCCTAAATGAGACCGGAGGAAATACAGCACCAATGGGCATGTTAACATGAAATGGGGGAAATTTCACAGTGCTCTACCCATAAATGAAGAACTGCAGGCAATTAAGGAATGCTCAAAGAAGGACAAATAGTCTCTATCAGGGAAGAGTTTCCCAATTAATTATCCAATACCAAAAGGTCAGCCCAGAAAACATACACACAAGTACACAAATAACATCATACCTACTGAGCAGGTTGTTCTTATGCCAATACAATAGGTTGCTCTCCAAAAGATGACAGCAAGACCTCATCGCTGAAAACAACACCTACACAATTTGTTGAACATGGAAAAGTCAAGCTGGTTCCTACATATAACCTTCACCCCTACATTCTAGTCTTTTGTATGAAAAGATGCTCTCCAGATTTCAAAAGAGAAAAATAATATCCAACCTAGCCACAAGCACTTTGAACTACAATACTGTCCTGATGACAAAACATAGTAGGGCAATGATGGTTACAAAGCTTGAGAGAGTAACCAACCAATGTCTGATTTGAATTAAGGCCCACTGCACAAGATGGAACATGTGCTCAACACTCTTGGGTGAGCAAAAACCACAGATTAGATATTCCAGAACCTAGTTGAATACTACTGGAATGTAAAAAAAAAATGCTAGAATTTCTCCTAATGACATTCTGCTATATTCATCAATCTAAGTAGATCAGTGTCTTGCTCAATCATCATAGTGTCCTTTTTCTTGCAGCAGATAGGAACAAATACAGAGACATGCAGCCAAGACATCACACACAGAGAGAAAGAGACCTTAGAATGTATAGCTTTAAATGAAATATCTCCATCAAATCCTCCCTTCACAGAGCTCAGGGAACCCCCATGGAAGAAGGGAAGAGTGTAAGAGCCAGAGAAAACAGAAGACACCAGGATCTCTCTACTCAGTGGTTCTCGACCTTCCTATTGCTATGACTCTTTAATACAATTCCTCAAGTGATAACTCCCCCAACCAAAATATTGTTTTTATGGCTACTTCATAGCTGTAATGTTTCTTCTGTTATGAATTGTAATATACGTCTTCAACAATCCCTGTAAAAGGGTCATTTGACCCCCAAAGTGTTCATGACCCACTGGTTAAGAATTGCTGCCCTACATTAAGTGAGCAAACTTCATGTCAACTCACAGAAAATAATCTATTTTTGACAAAAGGGAAAAAAGAATTAGAAAAAATAATCTACACCTTTATTATATTATACATTGTTATGTATACTATATGTATATATTATACAATAATTTTGTTGATATTGCATCCTAGAAATTACTGAACTCAATAAATTCCAACAGTTTTCAGTGGACTTAAAATTTCATATGAGCAAGAACATATTTGCAAAGAGAGGCAACTTCAAATGTTCCTTTCAAGCTAGTGTTGTTTTTTTTTTTGTTCTCCCTGATAAGTTGACCTGGATAGAACCTCAAAGTTGATCTTCAATAGCAATGGTGGAAAAAACCTTCATCATGTTTTGATGTAGTGATCAGCATCTTTATTCTTTCCCTGCCAAGCACAGTGCTATTTGGAGGGTGTTCAGTGATAGTCACAGGGATATATAGACGTTTTACTCTATTTCTAGTTTTTAAAACACTTTTAGTCAAGAGATACTCTAAGATTGTGCCAAATACTTATGCTCCCATAGAAGTAGTCATATTTTCACACCATTTACCATCTCAGTTGGTATTCACACTTTAGTTCAATCTTACATTCTTAGTTCCACTTAGCCATGGTATACAATATTTTTCATGGTATTAGTATTCTATGCATGTTTGTTCTGGAAAAATTAAGTCATTTTTGGCTAACTGTGTGATTTTCCATTATAACCAAGATTCAGAAGGAAAATGGACTGGTCTTGTGTAGGTTAGCTGTTTAAAACCCACACAGTGATGGCTTCATGTTACTGGATCACGGTGCTTCAAGGACTCAAAACAGTGTTACAAAAACAGTAATTACAGGCTGAGCACAGCACACACTATTTTTTACAGCAGCATGGATCCTAAGTGATGAATTTATATTAAGCCAAAGCCCCACATTCTCCTAAAAAGGTATTTTTATATTTTTTATAAAACATACTAAAAAATTCGGGGCTCCTTTTACATAAATTTAAATTACTCATGAAGTAACTACATAAGTTTCTAAGTTGGAAGAGTGTATCTCCACAATAGTTTGACAAATAATTCTTTTATTTATAGTATGATTCAAAAGTTTTTAATACATTCAGAGAATTTGCAGCTATTACCACACTGCCCATTTTAAAACATTGTCATCATCCCCCAAAGAAAATCATACTCAAAGCCAGAGAAATGGTTTAATGGCTAAAATTTCTGACCATGAAGTCTGATGATGGCAGTTCATATCCCTGGAAGTCATCTATAAACGGTCCATCGTTCCCCTGTCTGTAACCCCAGCCCTCCCGTGACAAAATGGAAGGCAAAAATAGGAGAATCCCCAGGAACTTGCAGGCCTGCTAGCTCACAGTTTACAGAATACCAGCTGATCAGAAGCAGATAACAGGAAGGGATACCCTGACCCAAACAAAGTAAAAGAGAAGGACAGATGCACCTTCATATACAAACATGCACAAGAGATTGCAATCACGCACCTCCACAAAAATAATACGTTCTTTTAAAAGTTATAGTCATTACCCATGAGTGGTCATCGCCTAATTCCCACCCTCTTCCCTTCTCTAGCCTTGACAACCACCAACTCACTTTCAGTTTACAGTTTTTTTTTAAAATCTAGAACTCTGCTGGCGATATAGTTGATGAGAGTTACTTGTGCTGTAGCAAACCATTGCCCCCCTGGACCCATCTTTTAAATCCCTATGCTCCTTTCACACTGAATCACAAACTTTAGTGACCCTGTGAACTGGCCTTCTTGGGTGTTTGCTTGCTCGTTTGTTTGTTTCAAATCAAATCAAACAACTTGGTGCCAAGTGAAAGAGTCAGAGGGAACCAGCTGGAACACTGTGAATCACTGTGGAGCAGCTCGCTCATGGTCTAGAAAGAATCACTGTGGAGCAGCTCGCTCATGGTCTAGAAAGAATGAGAATGACAACAGAATCTGTGCGTCAGGTGTCTGTCACGTCACCAGGATTGTGACAGCAGACTGTGAAGAATATCACACATACTCTGAAAAAACGAACAGTGGTCTGGGATATCCAATTTACTTTCACCTTAACTCTGTATCTAAGGTAAGATTCACTTAAAAGACCTAGTCACAATGTTAAAATTTGAAATGAAAAGCACTTATAGACTGAAATTTTTACGGGTACATACATAACATAAAGGATGGCTTTAAAAGAACTGAGATGCTTAGGTTATTCTTCAAATCACAAATATACCAAAATTCTGCTAGTAGAAAAGCATGGACTTTTTTTTTAATGAAATAAACTGTCTCTGCAAGGCTATCCATCTTTTTACTACTGTTTGCAGCAAGGGAGTCTTGGCATATCAGAGAAATCATAAAATAAACTCACAAATATAAAATTTAATGAGAAATCAAATAACATAAACCAATCTCATAAAAAAAGAAATGAAATGAAATTAAAAGAAAGAAAAAGCACGACTTTAGTACTCTTGGTTGTTTGCCAGTTCACAGACTGCTATAAAAAATCATCATTATTAATGCATGTAGGAGAGAAATATGTGGAGGACGGATTGTCAGGGCATGTTTTGTTGGGTTGAGTACGCAGTTTATGAGGGAATGTGGCAGGCAGCACTAGCATCATCGTAATATAGAACGGATGTGATTTCAGTTATTTTACATAGTAAAGTTCATTACTAAAGACAAAATGCAATGTGGAGATGATATAAATCCTGAGTGGAAGGACAAGTCACAGAAGCAGAACAACATCTGGAACTTTAGACTAGCAATCAGTGGCTGGGTTCTTTTTCAATGATTGCCCTGGCGGCTCTCCCCAGGGTGGCTTTGCCTTCCAGCCATATCTTTTCCCATGCAAACTCAAGCGCTCACACTAACAATCAATACCAACAGCCAAAAATTAGAAAGTCAATGCTAAATGTTTTCAAGAAGTAATTCAAAGAAATAAAATCACTACAAGATCTAACTGGGCATGAGTGCTTCAATTAAAAATAATATTTTAAAATAGTTATTCAATAGTATTGGCTGAGGATTATCAAGTTGACTGTGATATGTACTGGATCACATCCTAAGTTATTCTAAACATCAAAATATGTATGCACTTTCTAGCACGTTCATACAGAAATAAGAATGATTCTTATGGCTGGGATCTGAATTTCCTCTCAAAGCAAAAGTACTGATATCTTGGTCAATCATGCAGAGGACGGAAGTGATTGGCTCATTAGACCTCTGACCCTATCATAAATTGACTCACTAAGAGATCCATTGATCAACTAGCTCTTAGGATAATGGAAACTTTAGCAGGAGAGAACAGGAAGCAGGTGCCTAGGAGTCTACCTTGAAGTGTATATTCTTTCTCTCCCTCTTCCCCTCCATCACTCCCCCTCGCTATCTCTACTCATGTTCCTCACAATGATGTTCTAACACAGGCGCAAACGTGATGGAGCCAATTGTCCACAGAATAAAACCTTGGAAAATGTGAACCAAGATAAATATTTTTCCTTTAGTAGATGGTCTCACATACCTTGTCGCAGGGTTGGAGTGCAGACTTTCATGTCTATGGTGTCAAAAGGACCCTCCCTGGTAATAAAAAAGATAATAGTAGTTGTTTTAAAATCTTAAAAAAAAACAGTTCTAAGAGAAAACAAAAAACATCTATAATACTGAGATATTTTCTATTAACTCTTATTAGTGTGTTATGTATACATTTACATACATGTGAAAATCAAATAATAGCAATCATCTTATCTTCAAGAACCAAGTATTCCTATTGCCCGGGTTCCAGAAAGCTATTTCTAGCCCTTTAAAAAAATAATTATATGTGTGTGCCTATGTGAGTGTACATGAGGATATGTATTTTGGTGCCTGTGGAGGCCAGAAAAGGTGCTCTTGGAGTTAGGGCTAAAGACATCTGTGTTGGGCCTGACATAGGCACTGCAGTTCAAACTCCAGTCTTTCTGATAGAGCAGCAAAGACTCTTAGCCACTTGAGCCATCTCTCCAGCCCCTGATTCCAGGACCGTTAACTATTTTTTCTAGCATTTATTTCCACATATCTAGACAGTGAAAAGGTGTTTATTAATTTATCAATATGCTAAATTTCAGTTTAATTTCATTTTGCACTAGGACTTATGTCATTTATAACTATCATCTTCTTCACAGTAGATTTATGCTAGCTTTTCCATTGCACCTCTAACAAATTATCACTAATTTGATTGCTTAACAAGCGAAACTATCACTTCACAGTTGATTGTGTAGGACAAAAGTTTGGTAATTGGTTAGTGTCTTCACAAGGTCCAATGACAAGCCTTAGTAAGCTTATGCTTTCATCTGAAGGCTGTTAGGGAGAATCTACTTCCGGCTCCTTCAAGGACATAGGAATTTTGGTGGTCCAGGTGGCTGGAATCTGAGATGTTCATTTCTTGTGCATGTGAACTGGTGGTTAGTCTTTACTCCGAGACACGTCTCCATTTCTATGCATGAGGTTCCTCATAGGCCAGAACCAGAATCCCAAAGATGTGAACACAGAGGTGAGAATGCTTGTGATTTTTCATTGATGCTGTCAGCCAATCAGCTGCCTAGTTCTTGGTGACTCACAGCTCTCCCACCTGCAAAATATATTCCCACCTCCCACTTGCTCTACTGAATACAATTCCTTGCACTCTTTGCTTGAGGCCCATGATTTCATCATTTGCATAAGGTTCAACTGCAGCTGCATCTTAGGTATAATCGACTATGTCTTATTCTTGGAGTACAATTACACATGACAGTGAAATGAAAAGAAAAAAATGAAACCAGAAAGAAAAAAAATGTCTTTCCAACATAGAACAGTAGGTCATACTTTCTGGAGAAGCTATAACTATTTGGGCTCAAAATTGAAGAGGAGACACCATTCTAGTGCGGGTGTAGTCACTTGTATTCCAACTCCAGGCATACCTCCTGGCCACTTTGCTCAACTTTCAAAGACAATGTACAGAGCATCTTTGTTGGTTCTCCCTTCTACTTGTGTTTAAAAACACTCTGACTGCATATATTCCCTATGACTTAGTATATAAATGACAATAAACTTTTGAAATTAAGACTCATTAAGTAAAGGTCACTACTATATCCAGTCTTCAATTACCCAATAAAATGATGATTAATAATAGAATCAGGTGCTGGAATCACTAAGTAACTACAGATTTCTAGTTTAGTTCAGTCTGCAAGGATGGACCAGGCAATGATACGAGATGTTCGATTAGGTCTTAAAGAGAAATGTTTGCTTCGGTTACTAGTACACACATTAAAATACTCCTGACTATAAAATGTCCTTCCTTCAAAGGGAAAAGATACAACCTACAAACACAAGACACTCAGGCAAACATTAAAATGTTAAAGCTTATTATGAGTTCAAGGTTTTACTGCTTCTCCAGCAACCCACACCCTTTAGTGAAACGCACATAGTAAATTTGATCATTTAATTAAAGCTTGTCAATCAGTTTCTGTATTCGACCTATATGAGAGGGATAAAATTCCTTCAAACATGGCAGTCAGGTCTTATAATTTTGAACCTATCGCTAATTAAATGGTAACAGTTTCAAGTATCATCATATGGGATTTTAGCTCTAACTCACAAAGCAATGCTACTCCTCAGGCTGTGTAGATGAATGCTGCTGTGATGATCTCATTTCTCAAAGCCTGCCCTGCCTGTGTAGAATGCATTGAGCCAAAGTTAGCTCCCATGTGTCTCACTTTTTTTCCAGACAAGAAATTATTTTTCCATCCTTTCCAGGTATACACTAACCTAATTTCACATATGTTTTCATTTGCCACCTTTGTACTGACTTGCCAGATAGCTATTTAACAATTAAGTAATGGGTTATATCAAGTAATAGAGAGGATAATTTAAACAAGTTAATTTAGAAAAAATTCCCCCTTTTTGCTTTGTAATCCTTTCATTTGTTTATATACAATTTTTATATTACATTTCTTATTTTATATTTTATATTGCAGGATCTTGCTATGATCCCAGGCTGATCTGAAGATGTGATCCATCCTCTTGTGCTAACCTCTAAGTTAGCATTACAAAAGGGTAACACCATATTCAACTTCCTTTGAAATCTATTTAAAAATATGGTCACACATCCTTAAATATTTTGAAAGAATCCTATTAGCAATTGCAATGTAATCCAAAGTTTTTTTTATTCACAAATTAACCATCTTTACACTGTTAGTAGCTAGATTGCTCCCAGTGTTTCATTGTTATAAATTATGCTATAAAAATATTCTTGTCCAGATGCCAATTTTCATTTGTCGGATGGTTACATTTGGCTAATTGCTGAGCCAATACTGATGTTTGAATTGTATTTGCAAATATAGCTATATAATATCCAGAAAGGTGCCAATCTGCACTCCTGTTAGCAGTGCAGGAGAAATCCCATTTGTTCATAGCCTTATAAGCACAGACTATCATCCTTTCCAAAACAGTATCTTGATAAAAGGAAAAACAAAGACAGGGGGAAATGGAGATAAATTTAACCAAGTAAGTAAAAGTCATATATGATAAAAAGCTTCAAGTCTTTGAAGAAATAAATTAAATGACATATTAGAAGATGGAAAGACTTCCCATGCTTGTGGATTGGTAGGATTAACATGGTAAAAATGGCCATCCTACCACAAGCAATTTACTAATTCAGTGCAACACACCCTCAAACTTCTAAAACCATATTTACCAACCTTGAAAGGACAATTCTCAACTTCATATGAATAAAACCAAAAAGTTTAGGATAGTTAATACAATCCTGAATAATAAAAATAACTGCTGGAGATATCACTATCCATGATTTCAAGTTGTACTACAGCACTCTAGTAATAAAACACAACATAGTATAAACATGAAAACAGAGCCATGGAATCAAACTAAAAACCCAGACATAAATATGCACACTTATAGACACCTGATTTTTGATAAAGAAGCAAGAAAGACACAATGGAAAAAGACAGCATCTTCAAAAAATGATGCTGGTCTAACTGGATGTCTACATGTTGAAGAACACAAATAGATCCAATTTATCACCCTGCACAAAACTCAAGTCTAAGTGGACCAAAAATAAAATATAAAATGCTTAACCTGATAGAAAAGAAAGTGGGGAACAGCCTTAAATACACTGGCGCAGTAGACAACTTTCTAAACAGAAAACTGGAACTTAGCCAGGTGGTGGTGGCACACACCTTTAATCCCAGCGCTCAGGAAGCAGAGACAGGCAGATCTCTGTGAGTTCAAGGACAGCCTTGTCTACAAAAGCTAGCGCCAGGACAGGCTCCAAACCTCAGAGAAACTCAGTCTCAAAAAACCAAAAAATAAATATAAATAAATAAATAGGACCTCATGAAACTTTCTGTAAGACAAAGGACAGAACTGATTGGAGAAACAAAGCAACCTACAGAATTGGAAAAGACTAATATCCAAAATATATAAAGAACTCAAGAAACTATATATCAAAAAAAACAAAAAATAAATAAATTATCTAATTTAAAAATGGGGTAAAGTCCAAAACAGAATTCTCAATAGAAAGATCACAAATTGCTGAGAAACACTTAAAGAAATGTTCAACATCTTTAGACATCAGGGAAATGTAAATCTAAACAACTTTGAGATTCCATTTTACCCCTTTCAGAGTGGCTATATAAATAATACAAGTGACAATTCATCCTTTAGTGAGAATATGGAGCAAGGGACACACTCCTCCATTGTTGGTGGGAGAGCAAACTTGTTGCAGCCTCTATAGACATCAATATAGTGATTCCTCAGAAAATTGTGAATCAATACACTTCAAGACCCAGCTATGCCACTCTTGGGGATATACCCAAAGGATATTCCATCCTACCACAAGGACAGTTGGTCAGCTATTATCATTGCTGCTTTATTCATAATAGCCAGAAACTGGAAACAATCTAATTGTTTCTCAACTGAAGAATGAATAAAGAAAATGTGGTACATTTACACAATGGAGTTTTACTTTGCTGTTAAAAAAAAATGACATCATGAAATTTGCATGAAAATGGATGCAGTTAGTGAAAACATCCTGAGAGAGGTAACTCAGATCAAGAAAGACAAATATGGTATGTACTCACTTATAAATGGATATAAGCTGTTAAATAAAAGATAAGCAAGACATAATTGACAGAGACCGAGGTAAAGAGGTGAAATACACAGACCTCCCTTCTCATATTGCATATCATCTCTTTGAGACCTGCTCTTTCTGAAGAGGAACAGGAGGAGAGGTGGATCTGTGCAACAAGGGAGGTGGGGGCAGCTGCGGGGAGTAGAGACAAGGGAAACTGTGGTCTGTATATATTGCATGAGAGAAGAATCTATCTTCAAGTTAAAAAATAAAAATATTATGCATACCTCTGTGGCTTCTGGATGCCTTTAAAATTTTACTTTCAACAATTGGTATTTAATATTTAAAAAAGATAAGGGTTAAGGATAAGCAGTCATAACAAAAAGGTATGATCAAATAAAAAAATGTGATATTTTCAATGGTAACTTCATTAAAACCAAGGTTAGTACTATTTTCTCACTTAAATATACTATGTAGAATATTAAATATATTAAACAATTTGTAAAATACCATTATAAAAGTATTTAAGAAGGATAAAAATTAGAGGACTGTTTAGGTGTTAAAGGCCCTTGAGAGGTTGAAGATAAGTACATCTAACATTTTTGAAGTCTATGTGAATGCGCTGTCAGATGATGTAGAAAGTTCATGGCTTCCTAGGGATGAGTGAGAAGTACCTGGATACAATCCTGATCATTCAATAAGAATGCAGTCCTATATGTGATTGGTTTTTTCTTGTAGTTGATAAGATTATCTTCTTTTTAATCCTTTGAAGAAGATTTTAACTAATTTCAAACTTTAGTTATCATAGTTAAATTTTTAAAATACAATGCATTATTTGTTTATCTTATAAGCAATTTTTGAGATTATAATTAATTTACAATATTTCTCCCTTCCCTTTCCTCCCTCCAAACTCTCCCATATACACTCCTCCCTCTCCTTCAAATTCATAGACTTTTAAAAAACATTGTTATTGCATATACACACATATGTGTGCATATGAATGTCTCTATTCATATATATTTATAAATATAATTTGCTCAATTCATATAACATTGCATGTATGTATGCTTTTCTCCACGAAGTTTGGTGTCTTCTTTTGTGTCATTATGTATCCTAGTAATATCAGAAGCTACTAGGACAATTTTTGTCAATTTAAATAAGTTTTACAATCATACTCTAAGTGGGCATCATACTCTACACAGAATTCTTTATGGTTAATGCAATTACTGATTATTCAAAAAGCAAAGGCTTTATCCAATAAGAAATCATAAAAACCTTTATATTTATAACCTTTATTTTTTTAATTTAGTTGCAAAGTATTTATTTGTAAACATTTTACAACATGTTTTAATCTTAACATTACTATTACCATAGGACCCAGCCATGACAAGCTCAACAGAGGCCTGAGTCTCAGAAGTTTTCCTTAAGGCAATACCTGGTAATAAGAAAGACCACAAACTGAGACTACCCAGGGACCTCCCAGAAATAGACCATCCAAATGAAATTCCTAACTTTCCAACCATTGTGAATAATATAACCTGCCACCACATACCCTGATAATATAATTTTTCTGGTTTTTGCCTTTAAATACTGCCCTCTAGAAGGGCGGGTTACCTCCTTTCCCTGTTGCTGCACTGATGAGGTCTCTGCTGGCTTGTAACATGCACCCAATAAATGCTGCTTTTTGCATTTCGGTGAGTTGGTCTCCCTGGTGGTCTTTTGGGGTTCCCACAGACCAGCCATAACATTTGCAGGCCCATCCTAGATTACTAGACACCCTCATCGGTACCCCCAACCCCGCAGGTTTTTTCTGATCTACTGTGGTAATTCTATCTGGGTTCCAAGTCTTGTCTGTCTGTCTTCTGTTTTTGTTGACTCCAATCTCGGAATCTGAATCTGAATGTGAACAGGTCAATTTGCCCTGGCAGATGCGCTAGAGGGCTGACCTGGAGGAATCAAATGTGTCCCCTTTCCTTGTCTCTCATCTGAGACCATCCTGTCAGTGACCCAGTCAGGTTTGTCTGTAACTCTGACTCTGAAGAATCTGGGGATCAGGTCACCTTACTGAACGGCTTCCATCCCACCTGTATGGTTTTTGGTATTGTTGAGGTTGAATCTCCAGGCTCTCAACAAACTGGACCATGTGATACTCAAGGGAGTCTCTTCTGGGACCTTTGTCTAACTGTTGTGTTTGTCAGTCTTCTGTGTTTGTATCTCTGTTGACGACTAACTTTACTGGACAGAACATGGGGCCTACTACTAGGAGAATATTTTCCTAAAAGGGATAGGGCAAAAAAAACCTCGACCAGCCTTAAACATTTCATTGAAAGGAGTCAGCCTTGGCCTGTAATGCAGGGGCAACACAGGCAGGTTTGTCTTATAAGCATGAGTCTGCGGGGCAGCACAGAGCTATACAGCCTTGTTGTTAAGATGTAGCAAGGCTACTAGCCACAGTTGTAGGGGACGGGTGTGCCCCAATAGGATTTCAAACACTGAACAGGGAACAATTAACTGGGGTTAATTACTATGGCTGGAGAAGTTAATCTTTTTCCCCTTATGTTGCCTGTCACCCTGCCCACTCCCATGCTGGTGAATGGGTTCCCTTTGCCTGCCCTGGGGGCTGTGTGCCTTGACTTCTGGCCAAACTTGACTAAAGTTTGGCTCCACGGGCCCAGGGCACTGTCTATAGGTGTCCAGCTGCAGTGGCCGTGTTGTGACACTATAGCTAGACTTCTCTCCACCAAAGCTGCTATGGTCATTCAAATCCAACAGGTTATAAATGTCTGTCATCATTTAGAGGGGATGGTTACAGATTATGATTGGTTAGGTATAGGGGGGAAAATCTACTGTTGGTCTCAGATGGTTCACACTGGTGCAGGATTTTATGTGATTTAAAGTTAAAGTTATTTTTTATAGTTTATGCATGTTTCTGTTCTTGCTTAAAATATTGTAGCCATACAACATATTATATACCACAAGCCACAAGAAAGACTTT
>JAQHUG010000552.1:522142-550527 GCA_028555095.1 Dicrostonyx torquatus | reverse complement strand
ACCTGTCTGTACCTCCTAAGTTCTGGGATTAAATGAATGCATCACCCATCCAGTCTGAATAGGATACTTTAATATCAATTTATCAAAGAACCAGCTCCAAAAAATTACAAGAGAAAAATTCATCATGACAACAATGATTAAGTCTGCAAAACTCATAGTTAAAAATGAGCTTCCTGAACGTGTATTTGGGTAAATAGTTTGCAAAGGCAGCAGCATAGCTGTTGGTTAAAGCCAGAATTTACCACAGCTGCTAATTCTAAACTACACTCACTGTGGTGACAGAAATCTCATCTTCCTCATTTTTTGTTTTATATATTCTGTGATTACTGCTATTACAATTAAATTACCCTCAGATTTACCATAGTGAGAAAGTTTCAAGTTACATATATGTATAATTTTGCTTCTAGACCTTTTAGAAATTGATGACAGTGTTGACAGAAAGCTTACCTCTGGCTTTTGACAAGTTTAGATTGGATGAAAGTCAAAGACTCTCAAAGTGTATAGTGCAAGTATTTTCAAATATTCATAGAAGAAAACAACTTTTATCATGTTTTATGAGGACCTCAATACAAAAACTAAGTTACATAGTAATTATTATTGTATATTACTCATCTGACAATTGCTCTTATTATTATTATTTTATAGTGTATTGCAATGAACTTAGAAAAATAGTGAATTAAATGACTCAAATTTCCCATCTTCCATGTTCAATCTGGATAGCTTCATGAAGAGTAACAATACTGTGCACCCTCTTTCTCTGTCTCTCTGTGTCTTGTCTCTGCATTTATATGTAGATTATAGATGATGTATATATCATCTATTTCTCCTTCCTTGTGCCTTCACTTGACTGCCACAAAGTGAGGGGTTTTGCCCCATCACGTGTTTCACCATTTTGCTCTCACATAATAGTAATAAATACAAGTAACCATAGACTGAGCCAAGTAACAGTTTCAGGGATTTCCACCCAGTATTTTATTACAGTGACAGAAAGTTAACTGCTAACAAATTTTTACTGAGAAGTGGGATAGATTCAGTATCTCACTGGACACTGTTGTTTTGAATCTTTTAAACTTCTTTTTAAGAGGGATACGGAAAA
This sequence comes from Dicrostonyx torquatus, assembly GCA_028555095.1. Taxonomy (NCBI): domain Eukaryota; kingdom Metazoa; phylum Chordata; class Mammalia; order Rodentia; family Cricetidae; genus Dicrostonyx; species Dicrostonyx torquatus. The sequence goes on along the minus strand of JAQHUG010000552.1, from coordinate 549,431 downwards.
GTCTCAACTTGTGGGATAGTGGAACCCTAGAGTCCCGTAGTGAAGTACTGAAGGCAAATCCAGTGCAGTAGAGGAGAGCAATGGTAAGAGGAATGTGCAGAGTTAGACTGCATCTCGAGGTTACAGAGAGACAGGAGGCCTCCACTGGAAACTGGACTAGATCATATTCAAGTAATGTTCAGCAAAGCACTTGTCTTCCTTGTACCCATGTCCTGAGACTATGCAGGAGACTGAGTTTTAAGGTGACGGACTAAGAAATGTGACGCAGGAAACTTCAAGCAGTGCAGCATTTAAACAGCAGACAGGCATTGCTGCTTGGCTTGGGGAGGATATGAAGTGGCAATAAAGAACAAAAGATGAGCAAAATGATTTTTTTGCTTTCATTTTTGAAAGAAAATAGAATGTTTAAAGTATCTAAAGTTCAAAAAAAAAAGGCAGAATAGTTGCTTTAAAAAGAAAGCATCCTTAAGGCAAAGCCAATAAATGCTTAGTACCCAGACATCTGGAAAGACTGTCTTGAAAGCATGAATTGTCCAGACTCCACCCACAGCCAGTACAAGATTAAAAATACTGAAAGAGTTTGTGGCTACAGTGCAGTGCATTCTGTTGAAGCACTGCATTATCTGTATGATGCTGGGTTCAGAAGCATGCACGACACAGCATTGTGTAATCACTTAAACTTCCACTGGGATTTCAAAGCATAGGTTGACAGGGTCAGAGTGAGTCCTGACCTGACAGCACCTGAGAGGATGATTTGTAAAGCAAGCAAGACACGGAAATATGGTCAGCGGATGGAATATGAGCTGAAAAAAAAGCCATAGGCAGTAGGTGGAGCAAAGAGAGGGGCCATGAGGACTAAAGATAGCAAAACCATGAGGATAGGGATGCCCAAGCCTTTTCAAGTTCGAGATCCAACACGTTTCAGGTGTCAGTTATGAGGCTGAGCTTTGGTCTGGTTGTGGTCATAAACTTCCTGATGTTTTCCTCCTTCTGACTTTAGGAATGTGTGCATTTACCACGTGACATTGTATATGTAAGTATATAATTTATTGTTTTTATAGGCAATCATAGCTAAGGAATTGCTTCAATCTTTGTGGATTTTAATAAATTATCGCCCAGGCCAGCTATCTTTAAGATATACACTTTAATAGGATTAAGCAGATTTACAATACCAGACCCTGGATCCGTGCTTCTCCGAAGACGTGCACCAACCCACGATCCGCAGAGTGAGAGAGAGCTTTCCCACGCGGACTCAACCTTTCATACCTAATTGGGACCTGATGGTCCAACCCCAAATAATTAGCTAATGGCTAATGAGGGGGCTGAATAATTAGCTAATGGCTAATGGCGGAGCTGGGTTATTAGCCTGATAGGTTAAAACCTTTCCCCATCAAATCTTGTATTAGTCACTTTCTCATGTCACCAAGAACAAATACCCATTCATGGTAGAAAGTGTAATTTCTGGTTTTCAATTCAGGGGAGACATTTCATAAAGACAGAGAAAGCATGATAGTAGGAGTGGAAGGCCAACATCAGCAGTCAGGAAACAGAGAGAAAAAGAACTGAGACTGGATTCAACCCTGAGACCATCCCAAGACCGTCTTCCTTCAGCAAGTCTGCACCTGCTAAAGGCTTTACATTTCCAAACAAGGACACGCACTAAAGACCAAGGGTATAAACAGACAACATTTTACATTCATGCCAGAAACTTTATAGGAGGCTTTGGACTTTGGAACTTAAGCAACACTGGAGCTGTTGAAGTTTGGGGGCACTTGAAGATACAGAAGATTTATTTTGAACTGTTCAGAAGACATTAGCCTTTGGGCCACAGAAAGAATATTGCAGTTTGAATGTAAATGTCCATGAAAAGGTTCATATGTTAGCGTATTGGATCCAACAGAGCTCAGAGATGGTGGTTTTGGGATATGACCGGCTTGCGAGGGCTCTAATATCATCAATGGATTAATTCACTGAAAGACTCATTATGGCATTTTGGGTGGAGGTGAAAACTTTAGGTGGTGAAATCTACATAGGGACAATAGGTCACCTTCCTTTCTGACACAAGATAGGTAGCTTTGATCAATTCTTGGGACCCCTCTACTACAAGTCAAAAATATATATATAGTGCCCAGTGGTTGTGGACAGAAATATCTGATATATGTCAAGGATGACATATATTCTTTTGTCTCGCATTTACAGCCTCACATTTTGGGGTCTACTAGACATTAGTTTAACAAGTCATTTTTTTTTTCTGTGACTGAATGATTGTTGATCTCTGTTCCACTGATCATGTTTGAAACCCACCTTTTTAGTTTCTAAGTAATGACAAAAACCTCTGAATATTTATAATTTTATATAAAGAAGTTGTCTTGAAAGACAAGTTTATTTGATGTGGTTAAACTGCACTTAAAGTGATATTTTCCTCTGTGTCATGTCTGCTTTATTCTGTTTCTACCTTTGGTACCTAGAGGTATTTATCCTTTTGTAGGAGTATAATGAATATTTGAATATTTTATGTTAAAATGGTTGGACATAAAAGCAAAGCAAGCATATCAAGGCTGTCTTAGACATATAATCACAATCAGATTATAAAAATGTACTATTTCAAAATTGAAGTGACTGTTGTAAAATAAATGCATCATTTATTAAGGAGATATCTGGTGCTGTAGGACATAGGCAAATGTTTGATTCCATCTAAAGTATTTCTGCCTACTTAAAAATCAAGAACTCATTTTCATTACTGTCTACCAATGTCAGTTTTGGATATGACTCAAGAAAAGAGAGTTAATATTAATTTACAGTAGTATATAAATGTTGAAAAGTGTTGTAAATAAGGTGGGGGTTGTGTTCCCAGCACCTGAGTGGAGTGAGGCCATTTGTTCCCAGCGCCTGGCTCCTGGCCGTGGACTCTTGTTTATGCCCAAAATAACCACATGACAATTATATTCATTTAAATACTACCTTGCCCATTTTCTCTAGTCTTTTCTTGGCTAGCTCTTGCATCTTATTTCAACCCATTCTTATATAGTCTGTAAGTCACCATGAGGTAGTGGGCTTACCAGGAAGATACAGCATGTCTGACCCTGGTGGCTTCATGGCAGCTCTCACACTTCCTTTCTTCCCCGAATTCTGTTCCGTCTACTCTGCCCACCTAAGGGCTGTGTCCTATCTTACAGGCCAGGCAGAGTCTTTATTTAACCAATGAAAGCAAAGAAATACAGAAGATCCTTCCTATATCAGAAAAGAATTAGGCATTCCTTAAAAAAAGAGTTTCCTTAGAGAAGAAGGCAAAAAAAAAAAAAAAAAACCTTGTTATTACAGAAAACCATTTTCAAGTCAGTAGGTTCTAAGGACCTTACCAGATTTTGTCAAAGTCATAGCCTAATATACCTTGTTTTCCACACAGAACAGGGGTAAAGAGATGAATCAGAATTTTAAAAACACCAGTGAGGTGTCTCCTACATTTTAGGTCCTACAACAGCATTGCAAAATAATTTTTGTGGCAAATATAATGAGCCTGGAAGTTGACATCACAGGTACTTGCCTCGAATTTTGATGATGCTTTATTGCTTCTATTTCAGTGAAATGAGAATCCTGAACATTGCTTTGCTGAGGTAACTTTATTTCCAAAGGATATCAAAGGTCTTTTATATGTTTATTCACTAATCACTATCATCCAAACTTTCTCTATCTTGTCTTTGAAATTTTCTAAATCATTATTTCAGTGATTTTTAAAGAAAATGAAAACGTGTTTGGAAAGAATCCACACAACATGATTTGCTTGTGTCTGCACTGAATCTTTAAACTGCTTAAGTCTTGTGTTGGTTTCTGTTTGTTAAAGTTCATTAGAATTTTGAACAATCCTTGGTACCATGTCCACAAAGCATGTTTTCGTGTATACTATAGCAAGCAGACTGTGAGGGTCTTTCATTTGACTTTTCTGACTTATTAAGCTCTCTGTACCTGCATCTTACAGATTATGTTTAATCTAAAAATTTATTTAGCTTGTGCAATGTGAAACAGGAAATACAGACAAGACTGTGGGTGAAGCCCAAGGCATGCTCTATATTTTGTGCATTGATACCTTTCAGAATATCCTCTATTTATAGTTATTCGAAGTTGGGGAAAATTCACATGAAATTATTGATCCACAAGTATCATATTCACCATGCTTAAAAATACATAGTAATTTCTTATTTGTCTTCTCAATAATTACCATAAAGAGTTCACAAAAGATGGAGGGATTACAAGGATTTTAGTATTTGAAATAATGGCAAAGGACTAAATCTTTTCTCTTTACAAAATTTTTTTCTAGTTTTTATACAAGGAGTTCACCTGGGAAGCTCCTAGGCTCACTGACATAGTTTAATTCATTTGCTTGTGGCTACTCTGTTCATGGACATTTCCCCTGAAAAATTTTAGGTGATACAAAGTAATAAATACCTAGATGTAGCTACAAATATTCTTTGTCCCATTGGTCCCCTTGGACCAAGTTTTCTCTGCCCCCACATTCTCAAAGCTGCTTATAAAATAACAATTCTGAGGCATGATATTTATTACACACTCTTTGGCCTATGTCAGAGAAATTTCAAAGGCAGACAATAAAGGAAGAATAACTGCTTCTCTTGTGTTCCAAGAATATTTCAGTGTAACTCAAAGTGGGGAAAAACAAATATAGTGAATGACTTTCTGGAAGTCTGTGATCTAAAGAAAGCTATTTAACAAAACTACATCGTGAGTCAGGTGTGGTAGGTGGTACACCCTGTAAGCCAAGCAATCAGGAAGTGGAAGCAAGGACATTTTCCTTTGTGGCCAGCCTGGGTTACAACAGGATGATCTTTCCTTAGAATATCAAAAGCAAATCCACACCACAAAAGATGGAGAGATTAAAAGCTGTGTCTGCCCCTAATTCCATGTTATAATACTTCTTGTCCTAGACTCTCAAGTTTGAAGAAACAATGTCACTCAGAAAACTTCTTTGCAACTGTTACTCATGCTTTTTAAGCTTCTCTTTAGAGGTGCAATACTTTAATAAACTTTTGAAAACACTGCAAAGAGTTTTATACAGGCCCGAGAAAAGGGAAAAAAAACCCAAATTGTTTTATAGGTTTTTTTTCTCAGCTTTGCTCATAGTCCATTTATTTTCTAAAGCAGAAATTATTCTTGCTCTCTCTCTCTCTCTCTCTCTCTCTCTCTCTCTCTCTCTCTCTCTCTCTCTCACACACACACACACACACACACACACACACACACGAACCATTCCTGAATGTTCTATTAAGTCAATAGCAAACTAAGAGCAATATAAATCACATTGGCAGCTTTAGTTTCTGGTAAAGCAAAAGTGAGTAAGATGCATCTCGAGGGAAAGCCACAGTCTCAGTGGCAGAGTAGGAAGCAGATCCATCTTTGTAAAAGTACTTTGCAGACGCAGCAGGGGATCCAGGAGGGTAAGTTCTTGCTATTGCAAGGCTGGTTCCTAAACGGAGAACTATCTTTGACTCATTGCCTCCTTCATGTTGAGTTAGCTCTGCTTCACTGGGATAAAATACTAGAGACAAGGGAGGATTCATTCTGGCTCACAGTTCCACAAGCTTCCATCCGAGATCCCCTGCTTTGGGCCTGTGAGTAGGCAGAATTTATGATGACTGGAGCACGTTTGTAAGAGGCTACTCCCTCGTGACACAGGAAGCACAGAGAGAAACATACGGGTCCGGAACAAGAAACATCCTTTTGGGTCACACCTCTAGTGACCTATTTCCTCCTAATTGGACTCCGTCTCTTATTTTCTACTACCTCCCATCAATGCTATCACTCCAGCAATGTGGAAAAGGCTTCACCACCCTCTCCTCTGAGCACCACTGTGCTGGAACCTGAAACACACAATCCTTTCGTTGGCCACCTCTGTCCACATGGATGGAGTTTTCCTTACGAATAATTTAACCTTTTCCAAGTCTAAGTTGTATGAATTGCTTCCTGTCATAAAAATTTTGAAAACACAATCGGGAAAGTTATTTCTACATTTTTGACCCTACTACCTCTATTCTCATTGCCTTAAAACACACATCATCCTTTTAGCAATATTAGAAAATATAAAGGGAAACAATGCAAGATTGCTGTCTAGATGACTTCACATAGACTTTTTCTTCTTTCAAAAATATTATTAGGCCGGGCGGTGGTGGCGCACGCCTTTAATCCCAGCACTCGGGAGGCAGAGGCAGGCGGATCTCTGTGAGTTCGAGACCAGCCTGGGCTACAAGAGCTAGTTCCGGGATAGGCTCCAAAGCTACAGAGAAACCCTGTCTCGAAAAACAAACAAACAAAAAAAATATTATTAGTCTTTCTAGTCAATCCCATCCAATATTCTTTCTTAACACGTGCCCTTACCTAATACCTGTCTACTGTCATTGAGTCCTTCTCCAGAAGTCCGTCCTGAGCCTAAAGAAGTCCTTCCTGAGCCTAAAATCTAATTTCATCGCACACGCCCTGACTCCTACCAACATAATCGAGGTTATGATACATTGCTGAGTGAGATTTCTGCCCCTCTTAGGAAGCCTTAGCAGAGCCGCAGACATATAACATGGCTGCTGACATCTGTGTTTATGTTAAGCAGGAGAGTGAAGGCTCACGCATTCCTGAGGATTTACACTCTGTACACAAAATGGGTTTTTTCTCTTATCAAGAGGATGCTTTTCTCATAAGAGGAAGTGGGACAGATAGTGAAATCAAAGAATGCAAAGTTCTCAAGAACAAACACATAAACTGCCTGAGCTCCTATTGACTGAAAGAGAAACAGGCATTCCACAGAACAGAGCCTCTCTTGGGTAATCACTAGTGACTACAGTCATTTTTGCCTTTTTTTAATTATTATTTATTATGTATACAGTGCTCTGCCTGCATGTACTCCTGCAGGCCAGAAGAGGGCACCAAATCTCATTGCAGATGGTTGTCAGCCACCATGTGGTTGCTGGGAATTGAACTCAGGACCTTTGGAAGAGCAGGCAGAGCTCTGAACCACTGAGCCATCTCTCCAGCCCCCATTTTTGCCTTCTTAATACCCATTTACGATCAAGTTCTAACCTTAAAAATTAGTAATCGAATTTTATCCTTTTCCTTCCTTATTTTATTGCCCAATAGTTTACCCTGGAATGCTAAGGAAATTTACATGACTTTAATAATTTTATATGAATAAAAGAAAATGGGTTATGTCTGATCACAAAGGACATCAAACTGCAAGACTGTATAAGATCCTACATATTGCAAATGTAAATATTTTGTTCAAATTTTAATTTTTAAATACCTAGAGCAAATATCATTATGGAAGAAAAATAACTTTCTAATTTGACTGAAGTCATCAACTGTCAACAGGAATTTCTAAAAACAAATAGATGTGACTGAGGCTGATTAACTATTTAGTGATTTGGTGAGGCTGTGGTGTTATAAGTCCACAGATAAATTATCTTGAGGCACCTTTTCCTTAATTTTTTTTAAAAATTATGATATAATACATCATTTACCACCTTTCCTTTTCTTCCTCCAACCATTCTCATATAGTGTCTTCCTTGATCTGTTTCAAATCAAATTCATGGCCTCTTTTTGACTGTTGACATGTGTGTGGGTATGTGTGTTTATGTGTATCACACACACAAACTGAAAATGATCCATATATAGTGTTTCCTGTATGTAAATGATCCCAGGGCTGACTAACTGGTGTTGTATAACCAACTGAGATGTTCTTTCCTAGGGAAGACAATTCCCCGGTTGCTCAGAGTTCACAGAGATCCAGAGAGCTGTCCACCATAGAGCATCTTTAGCCCCCTTAATCACCCTTTATTGCCAATGATCTATAGCAACATCTTTTGTGTGTGATCTAGCATCTTTTTAATGATCAGGTGAGTCCTGTGCAGCATAAAGCCAGGAATCTTGCTTTCCTTGCTCAAAGGGGTAAAATAGCATCTGAGGTCAATAGTAAACTTTACCCTGTGTTTCTACAACCTGCCTACCTGATGTAGAAATGTATTTGAAAAGTATCTTGATTTGCAATTTTCTTTCTTGTGCTACTATTAAAACTCCACAAAAGTTTATCACTTTAGAATGTAGTATATGAGGAAACCCCGAATGTTCATTCCCAGACAACGGTCACTAGGTCACTATTACTGGGCTCTAAACTAAACCATCTCTTTTGTTATCTTGAGGTAAGAACACTTTCTTTTTCTCATATAACCTACTTAATTCTCTTTTTAATAACACAGCATATGGGTTTTTTTGTTTGTTTGCTTTTTGAGACAGGGTTTCTTTGTGTAACAGCCCTAGCTGTCCTGGAACTAGCTCTTGTAGACCAGCCTGTCCTTGAAGTCACAGAGATCGGCCTGCCTCTGTCACCCAAGTTCTGGGATTAAAGGCATGTGCCATCACCGCCTGGCATAGAGCATTTTTAAGGTTTTTATTTTTATTTAGATTCTTCATTTTTTTGTTTTATTTGTGTTTGTGTGTGTATATAGGTATGTGAATTCAAGAACCTACACATGCTAAAAAAGGGTATCTGATCCCCTGGAGTAAAGAAACAAACAGTTGTGAGCTACCCAATGTGAGTGCTAGGAACCAATTTGGATCCTCTAAAACAATGCCATGTGTTCTTAACCACTGAGTCATTATTTCAGCCTCTCTTAATATTTTAAGTAGTTGCATTAAGTATCTCAGATCACATGGCAAAAACAACAAAATACTCACTACACGGGATATCTTTTTTAAAAAAGTCTTAAGAGCTGCCATCAATATTCAAACTACTTGAACTACTAGACATTTCAAAGATTAATTTTATATTAATATACAAACTAGTGGGTTTCATCAAGGCATGTGTCACTTATATGTAAAAAAGATGATCTGTATGTTGTAATTTTAGTATGACATTCATACTCACTGTCAAGTCCTTATAAGTACACAATTATCCTATATGTATTAATACAATTTTGATGTATTAATTTGATGTAATTCAAAAGATATTTTAATGTCATATTTGGCTGCCACATTCTGTGAGATGTAGAAGAATCACAGAAGTTGTGCTTAGCTTGTAATATGATACTTGAGAATTAAACACATATAAAATAAAGAATTAAAAAAACACACCTAAGACAGGGATGCAGTTGTCTGGGAAGTAAACAAAGCAAATACAGAGATACATAGCTTAAATCATAGGAAGATTTACTACATGGAAAACAGTGACCAGCTGTTCTCTAGCCCCAGTGAGATAGGCCATAGGAAACTACCTTAACCAAAAATTTGGTTCTACGTAAGAAGTGTTGGGTTTGACAGTGGAGGAAAAATGTCTCCTAAGGGGAGTATGCTTCCTCCATTCCAAGAAAGAGGTTCTGTATAAACACACAAACATAGAAATGTGATCTCCTGCATATACACAATGGGCTCCACAGGGGTGGTCTACTAAGCAAGAACTTTCCTGATTAAAGTTCTCAAAGCCGTCCTCTGGGCAGAAATAAATAATTTCATATAAGGATGTCTGAGATGAGACCAAGCAATTTTAAAAAGCTTTGGCGTCCCTTTCATGGCAATTTTTAGGGCAAAGTGTCCTGTCTGAGATGATCTACTTGACCTCTCTTACAGAAGCAGCAATTGCTATGGTGAAAATAGTCTTCTCAGTAAATTTATGAAGAATTTTTATCATTGTTCATAGGAAATGTAAGGTCAATGAGCTGACAATATGCAGGAAAGCCATTACTCAGACTTCCAAGGTTGACAAGTATAGCTTTAAAACACGAAAGTCCCCACACTTCAAAGGACACCATCAATCATATGGAGGGACAACCTACATAATAGGAAAAAATGTTTGCTAGCTATAGATCTGATAGGATACTGGTGTCTATAATACACAAAAAGTTTAAAGAACTAAAAAAAAAAACTATAAACATCAAAAAAAAAATCAAACAACTCAGTTAAATGTGCCCTATGGAACTGAACAGACATTTCTCAAAAGAAGAAATACAAATGCCTAAGAAATAGCTTTTTAAATCTTCAACATTCTTTGCCATCTGAGAAATATAACTGAAACTACTACAAGTCAGATGGTGGCACATGCTTTTAATACCAGCATTTGGGAGGCAGAGGCAGGCATATCTCTGTGAGTTCGAGGCCAGCCTGGTCTACAAAGAGAGTTCCAGGACAGCCAAGGCTGTTACACAGAGAAACCCTGTTTCAAAAATATAAAAAAGTAAAAGCTACTCCATTTAGATTGGATAAAATGAGGAAAACAAATGGTGACATGGAAGTACAGGGGACCACTTTTTCACTCCATTTTATTGAGGAAGCAGAAACTGATGCAGTCACTACGGAAATAAAAAAGATCTTCCGCAGAATGATATTAATAGAATTACCATATGATCCAACCAAAACACTGCTGGGCATATACGAGAAGAAATCTATATCATACTATAGAGATACTCTCTCATCTACATCCATTGCTACTCTATTAGCAATTGTTATGAAGTAGAAACAGCCTAAATTCAATCAAATTATGAGGTTAGAAGGGGGAATAATGCCCTTTCCTGAAGCTACAGGCTATCAAACAAAAATCCCAATGCTAGATAAGAATTACCTCCCTTTGAACTGTTCAAGGGGACAAAAGAAACCACAGCATCATGCAGGTAATTGTCATTTCTCTTTTCGCCCATCAGAACTTAGTGGTAGGACTGTACTGCTTAAGATATCACACAGTTGAGTCTTAGGATATGGAGAAAACAAGCTGGCTACTTTTCGTATTACTGGAAGGTGCTATACAGGTCACTGGAGCAAAAAAGTAATCAACAGCTGTTGTAAAATATTATTTTAAGGAGTGCTACTTCGTTTATGATGTGAAACATTAGTTTAATGATGTAAAGATGTGTTTGATCAAACAAAATTCACCTGCAGTCAGGAGGTTGCATCAGCAACTAGCTGACAGAAAATGGTAGGACAGGGACAGGTGGAGAAGGGTTTTTTGTTGTTGTTGTTGTTTTACTTTTAAAACTGTATTTAAAAAAAACTATCTTTTCTCATATTACATGCCAAATCCATTTCCCACTCCCTCCCCTCCTTCTGAACCCTCCACCTTTCCCCACCTCTCCAATCCCCCACCCCACCACCCATCCACTCCTTAGAGAGGGCAAGGCTTCCCATGGTGAGTCAACAAAATCTAGCACATTGCTTTAAGGCAGGATCAAGGCTCTCCCCCTTCCCCACTATATCTAGGCTGAGCAAGGTATCCCTCCAGGGAGAATGGTTCCAAAAAGCCAGAACAAGCAGTAAGAATAAATCCTGGTCTCACTGCTAGTGACCCCACAGTCTTCCCCAGCCACACAACCGTAACCCACATTCAGAGAGCCTAGTTTGGATTCTATGCTGGTTCCTTCCTGTCAGGCCAGAATTGGAAGGCTTCCATTAGCTCACGTAAGCTGTTTCAGTGGGTACCTCCATCATGGTCTTAACCTCTTTGCTCATATTCTCACTCTTCCCTCTCTTCAGCTGGACTTTGGGAGCTCAGTCCAGTGCTCCTCTGTGGTTCTCTGCATCTGCTTCCATCAGTTGCTAGATGTAGGTTCTATGATTACATTTAATATAGTCATCAATCTGACTACAGGGCAAGACCAATTCAGGCACCCTCTCTACTATTGCTTAGGGTCTTAGCTGGGGTCATCCTTGTGGATTCCTGGGAATTTCTCTAGTGCTAGGTTTCCTGCTAACCCCATAATGTTCTCTCAATCAAGACATCTGTTTACTTGTTATCCATCTCTGTCCTTGCCCCATCTTGACCGTTCCTTTCCCTCTAGTTCTCCTCCCCATCCCCTTTTTTCCTTCTCCTCCCCCCCTTCCACTTTCCCTTCTTCCCCCCAGCCCCACACTCCTAATTTTCCCAGGAGATCTTGTCTATTTCCCCTTCCCAGGAGGATCTATATATGTTTCCCTTAGGGTTTTCCTTGTCACTTAGCTTTTCTGAGGTTGTGGACTATAGGCTCTTTATCATTTTCTTTAGAGCTAATATTCACCTATGAGTAGGTACATACCATGTGCATCTTTCTAAGTCTGGGCTACCTCACTAAGGATGGCTTTTCTAGTTCCATCCATTTGCATGCAAATTTCAAGATGTCATTGATTTTTACTGATGAATAGTACTCTATTGTGTAATGGGAAGTAGCCTTTAATGCATGGGCATTAGAACTACTTCCTAAATATAATCTCAGTAGCACAAAACACTGAGAGAAACAATAAACAAACAGACCTCCTGAAACTGAGAAGCTTCTGTAAAGTTAAGGCAAAAAGGCAGATCTTCACCAACCCCACATCAGACAGAGTACTGATCTCCAAAATAATGAACTCAAAATATTAGACATCAAAATATCAAATAATCCAATTAAAAAGTGGGATACAGATCTAAACAGAGAATTCTCAACAGAAGAATTTGAAATGGCTGAAAGACACTTAAGGAAATGTTCATCATCCTTAGCCGTCAGAGAAATGCAAATCAAAATGACTCTGAGATACCATCTTACAGCAGTCAGAATGGCTAAGACCAAAACCACCAATAATAGCTTATGCTGGAGAGGATGAGGAGTAAGGATGTGTGTATTGCTGGTGGGAATGCAAACTTGTACAACCACTCTGGAAATCATTATGGTGGTTTCTCAGAAAAATTGGGAATCAACCTGCCTCCCGATCCAGTAATATCACTCTTGGTCATATACCCAAAAGATGCTCAACCATACCACAAGGACATTTGTTCATTTATGTTCATAGCAGCATTATTTGCAACAGTCAGAAACTGAAAACAGTCTAGATGCCCCTCAACTGAAGAATGAATAAAGAAAATGAAGAAGGGGTTTTAAGGAGAGACCAAGAGAAGCATCAGGTCTTCTGGAGAGACTCAAGAGGGAGAGGTGGTGAGCTACTTGCTCTTCAGCCTCTCTGAGGAGCAGAATTCTACCTCAAACCTTGAATCTTGAGTTCTTTAGAGGGACAGAGATTTAGTTAAGTTCCCTTTTTAACTTTTAACGAGTCTTCCCTCAAGGAACAGAATTCCCTCAGGCTGCTGCTGCCCTCCTAGGCTCACTACTGCTAATAGAGATGGAGATGCAGTTGCTGATTCAGACCGGTGTGGATTAAAAGGAGAAACAATTTTTAAAACAGGACAACAATTACAAGTAGCAGTAACCAGCTAGGAACCTAGCAAGATCTAGTAAGGGCCAGCCTGGCATGATATGTACACTGGCACAATACTGCAATGAATATTAAAGAGATAACCAACCGCTTTCTAATTAGATTTAAGACCTGCTCTTTAAGATGGAAGTCATACCTGGTACTGTTAACTGAGTTAAGTATCTATAGCTGGATTGGTTACAGGTTCTGCAAGAGAATCTATTTCTATCATTTTGTTCAATGGAAAAAGTATCTAACACTAAATATTTCATTTATACTCATAGATTAGTACATTTCTCAACACTCATCAGATTAGCGTCTCTTTTTCAGTTAATGGCAGTTAGTACAGAGACTCACGATGCTCATAGTGCAATGAGTGACTGTGGCATGCTCGACGTCTAAGGAAACTGCTGCATCATACTCCCTCCCCCAAGGGCTCAGGGATCATAGAAGAGGAAGCAGAAAGAGTAGAAGAGCCACAGGTTCGGAGTTCTACAAAACTGAGTTTTCCAGACAGGAAGGGACTGTTGCATACATGAATTCACACTGGGTGTAGTTGCACGCACAAGACCTAGATCAAGCCAGTTAAAAATTTTAACATGGATAGAGCAGGACTCACAAAGTCCTAGTCATAGCTGAAGAGTTATTAGCAGCTGAAGGATTTGCAGGAGGAGAAACTGAGTTTTCTTCTGGGATGTGACCTCAGATAAGTTGTCAGTGTTCCAATGATGGCCTTACATATATGCACATACTCGTTTCATTAACTGGACACATTGGGTTTTTAAAAAGTACTAGAAATTACGAGGAAAACATGGTAGGATAATTCTAGTAGAAACTGGAGGAAAGATAGTAGATGGTGAATTTGATCAAAATACATTGTATACATGTGTGAAATTTGCATAAATAAAAGATGTTCTTAATCTTCAAAACAATATGAAAAACATACAGTCAGCTAAACTGCATGCTCAGCATTGTGTGGCATGTCTGCAGTCGCAGCACTCAGGAGGCTGAGGCAGGAGGATCACATGTTCAAGAAAAGTCTGGACTACATAGTTAAGCTACACTGAATCAAATTTCAACCTTGGCTTTGTCCCTAGACCAAACAAAGCATCAGTCAACACAGAATAATGTTCAGAGTGTATCTGTGAACTTGATTTCACAAGTAATACAGTCAATTCCCTCAAAGTAAGTCATGTATTATCTTAATTTTTGAGATACAGAACATCATTTATTCCTTTTGTTAGAACTTAAAAGTTGACTCAATAACTTATTTAAGTTTACATAACACGACTAAGAAGAAAAATGAAAATAGAAAGAATAAATCAAAGCTAAGGTATAATGGCTGGCAACCTGTCACTCATTTTCATTATTTTAAATATTTTCTTTTTTTATTCTAAAAATTTTAATTAATATTAAGTAGCAAACTTTCTACAGATTCAACTGTCAAACCCCGTCTCCAGATAAAAAGAGAAAGAAAGAAAGAAAGAAAAATCAAATGAGGCAGAGGTAAAGAGTTGAAAATGAAGTGATACTAGTTTATTTATTTGGTAAGTTGAAAAGAATGATGAAGGATAAAAGACTAGGAATCACTGGCCATGTGAAATCTTCCTAAGTAGCCTTCTGAAAAGAGGGTACAATAGCAATGGCTCAAAGGAGAGCAATCCCGGCTGTGCAGACTGAAGCCCACACTTGTGAGGATGATAGGGTATGAAATAACATCAAAGAGAAAAGCAGAAACCCATCATCTTAGACAAGGCAAAAAATTCTTTAATTTCTGCTCAACCAGATAACAAGCTATCTGATCTAGGCCTAGTCAGCTGAAGCCCTTTGCAAGCATTACTTTTGTTGGTCACAATGGCCTTATCATTGCTGTTTGGTAGCACTGGCTACATTCTTGATCTCGCTGTTCCCAGCACACATGATTTTAAGAGATGTGTTCAGCAGAACTCTGAGAAGCAAAGGTCAGATAGATTAAAACAAGTGACATGGTAAACTTTCAGTCCTTAATTGATCTCTCCTCACAGTCTGAGTTGCAGTTTTGTCACTAGCAAGCAAATGATTCAAACCAACAAAATTTTCTCTTTTTCTCTATTGGGTATGGGAAAGAAACTAATAACACACAGAGAAATATACTTCAGAAAGTCCTGGTTTTAATTATATGGTCAGTAACAATATTTTTTAGTTTCTATCATAGAGTGAAAGCTTGTACTTATGTGTTACAAACACAGAAATGTGATCCCATAGTTAATGCAAGTAGTGTCTCTTGCCAGACACAGACATAGTGCTGTCTGTCTTTAAAATATCATATGAGTAAGAAATTTGAAACCAGACATGTTTAAGTCTCTGTCGGTGTCCTGCATTACTTCATCATTAATGGAAATGGCAAAAACCTCAATAAAAATTACTTCCAGAACATGAATGATGATTACACTTTTAAACAAATGTCATATAAAAATAATTTGCTTTAATCAAAGCATGGATTATTGCTATGATGCCACATAACCTTAGGGATTTCTTCATTTAGAGAATAATGAATTCCAAATAGACATAAGTACATTTCCTGAAAATTAAATCCACATAGTCTAATGCATTGAAAATAAAAACAGGTGTGAATGACTTTTACTAGTAATAAATTATGCCAAGATACACTATCCAGCTGTGCATCAGAAATTCAAGAAATCTCAAGATATGCTCAGGTATTAGAGGCTTAAAGATATTCAAATTATGTTTCCTTATGTCTTTTATACCCAATTTAAACCATTTTACTAAAATGCAGACAGAATTTCTGGTTACACATTCTTGATTTCCTAAAAATTATTATTTACCAAAACTTCTACTACATGATGAATAGTTCAACCAGTCTTTGACATAAGCTACAAATATTTTTCCAAGGCTAATTTTATTTAGGCATAAATTTGTAATTAATAAACAGCAGAGATATGAATCCATTCTTATGGTTATAGTGAAGAACCACTAAAGTCATCTAATAAATTTTATTTCAAATCTCATTTTTCTATTTGAAGAGTAATGTAATTGCTATGACCTGAGTGCCTAGGTCCCTCCAAAAAACAGGTTGAAATTTAATCCCCAGCTAAATGATGTTAAGAGATGAGAGCTTGAGTGTTACTTCAACCATGCATGGGTTATCCTGGGAAAGGCTGTAGATGGTTCATCCTCTTTCTTTCCCCCATCCAGAAGATACAAAGTAAGAACTCACTGGTGTGGGAAGCCCTTCTACATATGTGTTGCTTTTATTGGTTTATGAATAAAGAAGCTGCTTAGGCATATGACAGGGCAGGATAGAGCAAGGCGGAAATTCCAAGCAGAGCTAGAGGAGAAAAGAAGGAAGAATCGGGAAGATGCCATGTAGCTGCTAAAGGAGACAGATGCCAGAACTTTACCCAGAAAGCCACCGCCTTGTGGTGATGCACTGAATAATAGAAAGGGGTTAATTCAGGATATAAGAGCTAGTCAATAAGAAGTTTAAGATAATAGGCCAATCAGTGTTTTAATTAATAATAGTTTCTGTGGATTGTTTCAGGTCTTGGCAGCCAGGAAACAAGCGAGGGAGGAGTCTCTGTTTACACCCCATCCTGGAATTACAGGTCCCTATCAGACAACAAATCTGCCTTGAGAATTGTGAAAAATAAACCTTTCCTTTATAACTTAGCCAGTCTGCAGCCATGTGCTAGAGCGGCAGGAAGGAACTAAGACATTGATCAGAAGGAAGTGAGTGAGTGTTCCCCTAGCTCCTCTGTTTGCTGGGTTGAGGTCTGCACACTGCACTGCACTGTGAGTGAAACTCTACTGCAGATCAGAAATGATGCCATGAGTACACAAATCCCTCGAGGGCGCCTTAATTTCTCAATGTGAAGAACTCATTTTAAAGTAGTATCTAAGTCACTTTCATCATAACTGAATATTTTAAAGTATTTAGATATGCCTATTAATTGAAATGTAAATTGCAAGTATTTCATGAAGACCTGTGGTTCCAGTAGTATAGAACATACTACAGGACTTCTGCCAATGAGAAAAGCATTGTGTGCTTTAGTAGGAGGAGTTTTTACAGTTAATACGGGATCATGTGGCTGCGCTTTGCAGAATGTGAACAAAGTCTGAAAGTGTCAGGCGAAAAAGACCAGAAATGAATAAACACCAATTAACCTTTATCAAAGAAGATAAGTATATAGTACATTTACAATCTAGCATGGACCTCCAATTTTTTACTTCTAAAAAATTAACTCATCTAAATTAACTTATCTAAAAATACTAGGTAAACTGGCAATGTTTTAAAAAGAGGAAGTTTGCAAAGATTAACAATACCACCTTCTAAAATTTTATAGTGCTGACAATCAGATAATTCCCACAAATTTGGCAGAATTATTAATTAATTGATATATAACAATATAAACAGTCCAACCTTCATTCCAGAGGGTAGATGTGTTTATACTTTAAGCTTTCAACTGCTAACCTTCTGAAATTACAACTAATATGTGTATTCTGCCTTAATCTATGCTATGTGGAGAAATAACCTACCTAACAAGAAAAAAAGAAGTTGAAAAATTGACTATAATCCTGGCCAAAATGACCCAGTAATAGTGAGCTACAGGACTCAGGGTAGAAAGGGAGCTCACATACATTACAATTGTCATATGAGATAGGATGATGCTGCAATCGAAACCATCTAATGTAGGTGAGTATCAATGTCACCACTTGCAGGAGCAGCAATTGTTGAGTATATCCTATACTCACAAAGCTAATTTATAATTCACAGTAAATATGTGTTCCATATGAGGGCTTAGTAAGGATATGGGACTGCATTGTAATAGTAAAATAGAAATGAGTAATGAAGCATTATCATCATTGCTACACAAGTTTTCTAATTAAAATTTCAACTAATCTAATTGTGTTTCAGAAGTAATTGAAAGCTGTAAAAATTAAAGATTTTAAAACAAGGTTATAAATAGGAGGAGGATTGCTGTGGATCTACAGCAAGTCACAGGGTGTTTTAAATTGACTGAAATGCAATGTTTGTGGAAATCTCCCATCATGAAGAAATTAAAAATAGAAGTAACTGCATTTAATCTAGTAAATTCCAACATATATAGTTATTTCCATTTTTAGTTCAATAACAAAAAGTGTCTTTAATATGACAGAATTTTACACAAATGGAAATACATATTGTGTGGTAATGAGATTCTATACACTTTATACAAAGCAAGTGAAATATAGAAACAAAGAGAATTAGCAAGATGAAGATGGGAGAGAAGAGTGAATATCTACTTTTAAGAACACAGTGTCATGACGTCACAGCATGTTTGAAATTAACCCAAAGTACAAAGAAGTGGTGACTTTTTATCCACAGTGTACAATCTCTTTAACAAGCGTTTCTTTTTCAGTTTGTTTCTGAATGAACTGAGCGGTTCAGCAGAGTGCAGAGCCACTGAATTCCATTTGGAAGAATAAAAGCAAATGGTGAGCAGGCTGGGGAAAGTGTAAAGCCCCATGCAAACTAGAAATTCAGGGTCCTTTGATTAAAAAAATTACTGAGAAGTTAAGAATTAATAGTAATTAGTATTAATCCAGTGTGGGGCACTTCTAAACAAGAAGCTGGGGGCAACTGCACAGGGCATGTTCCTTAGAACCCAGTTCTAATGGTAAATTTGAGAGAATAAATGTTAAGGATCAGACAACAATCCTGTCAAAAGTTGTGGGCATTTCAGAGCGGTTACTGTGAGACTATTGATTGCCAGGTGGTGACTGTAACTATTAAAAGACTAGGCCACATAATAAAAACACATAATAAAAACCCTGTTAATGCCTGAGAGCAGGTGCTTAATCTATTCTAGGAAGATCATCTTTCTAGCAACAGATAAAGTTAGTTGATGAACTTTCAGTCTGATGCCTCAAGTCTCCTTCTTTGTGAAACATAATGCACCCTCTTGTGTTAAGGACCATTCCAGAATTTTCTTTCCTCCTCAGACAGTATTCTACTGAACTTTATGGAAGCTGTGTGCTAATTGAACCCTTCTGCTAACTGAAGATTTTTCCTCTGAAGGACCTAAATAGAAATGTATTACAAACATATACTTACTTACAAATTTTGACTCAACAGCTTGTCTAAGGTTTTGTCTAATATTTTATATGTCATATAAGATATCACATGAAAAACATTTCACTACAAAATAGAGGTTCAATTAAAGAATATGATTCTCAAAGTCATATTTTCTGCTCTCACACTGAAACATTCTTGAAGTTAATTACTGATATCATTTGTGTTTAGAAGTGTATATAAGTGCAAAGTGTTTGTCTAAGCCCCAGGCACACTGTAATTGTCTCAGAAGAGAAAGATAAAACTAATTTTCTCCCTGTCTCTTGCTGCTCAGCACTTAATTCCCTGTATTTTAATCAGAAAATTCAACTTCTTCATGGAACAGGACATCTAAAAGAGACTCAATGCAACAGCAAATAATGATAGCCATTATTATGCCTGATTTGTCACTTGGTTGTAAGAGTCTCATTGCTACCCTTGATTGTTACAGTAAGGTCACAAACCCCTGTTGTTAAGCATACCCCTCATCATAGAAACAACATCTTACTTGACCCTTTGAAGAATTACAGTTTAGTTTCAATAGCACAGTATTTGAATACATTTATGTTTGGGCATGTAAATTACCTGAAATAAGCTCTTTTTCGTCCCCTGAATTTGTGATTTCATGTTTCATGGCCTAGTAGAAGATGAAAGAATTGCTCCATTTTGTAAACTTCTTAATTCTATACTTCAAGAGTTTATTCTGTAGTTTTCTATGCAAAATGTCAGAATGTTATCCATTCCCTCAGCCTTTCTGGATCGTAGCTTTTTGTTTATCTTTCATAGAAAGTTTAAACCCTCGTATTTACTTGAGTATAGCACATGCATACATGTGTATGTGCTCACATGTATGTTTTTTTCTGTGTATGTCTCTAAGTTTTTTCATAAAACCTTAACCTACTAGAAATTCACGCAGTGGAAAAATCATTTGAACTGAGGTAGAAGATGGAAAATCATGTGCTTCAGTAGAAAATGGGAAAGTCATTATTTTACTGAGTGTCTAGCCACAAGCCGCAATCAAGAATGAGATGAATATTAAGTATGTGACTATATTGTTTATGGCTCTCATTCCTACTAATTGTTATCGAGGAATTTTAGCCTCTGAACAAGTTTCTCTAAATCTCCAAATCCGTTTGGCATTAACTAAGTCCTTTCTATGCTTCACCATATAGTCAGGTAGTCTTTGCTGGGGAGAGAAAAAGCTGATTTAATGGAAGTTATACTGTAGCTATTCCAGCTGAGACAGGAAACCCCACAATAACATTTTTATGAAGTTTTTTCATGAAAGATGAGAACTTCAATTATTTGTAGATGGAAGGATACATAGTTAGAAAACAGCTAATGATTACGAAAATAAACATTAATAATAAAGTGCCAGTAGCGGGTTTTCCTCTAGGGTCCTGACTGCACTGGCCCTGGGTAGTTGACTAGGTTTCCAGCACCAGGGGTTTTCCCTCTTGTTCAGTGGGTAGTAAGTAGAGAGCTACTGGTCATCACCAGGGTACAAGTACTACTGCTGTGCCCTGTGGATTGTTCTGACGTGGCTTTTGTTATTGTGGAGATTCATAGCATCATAGCTGAGTTAACTATTGCTTTCTTCACTTTCTTTGGAAGTTTGCACAGTGTCTCCTGGTACCACCAATGCTAGTGCTTTCAGTTAAGATCTAGTTCAGGTAATCTGGATCTCATGTCCAAAGTACATGGTGTCTTCAACAACCAAGACTTAGCTTCAGCCTCTGGAAGGTAATCAAGGAACACAGCAATAGATTAAATTTTGGAGAAAGTCTCTTGAATTCTCTTGAGCAACAACTTGCAAGAGGATTTCTCATTACTTATTTTGGTGTTTCTGTTGGTGATGGCTCTTGGTAAGAAGCTTATCAGCCTGAATGGGATAACTTCATTTAAACTCTGTGTGTAACCATCATATGACTTGGCATGTCTTTTTTATGTGCTCTTCTGTAACCTTCTTCAGTGAAGAACTGAACTCTTCTTCAGTGAAGTATCTGTTGAGGTCCTAAACCATTTTGGGGGTTATCCCATACATGACTGACAAAGTGACACTGAAAACCACCAAGGGAATCATCAGTATTATAAGAGAGAAAAGTGTGGGAAGGATGCATGATTCCAGCAGTATTCTCGGATGTCCTGACGTCCACTGGTTCTAGCCAAGTGAGAAACCGTCTCCATGGGCTTTGCCTCACAGAGGTTGGACAAACATTCACATGCTGATGCAAAAACTAGGCCACACGGCTCCCACATTAGTTTTTATGTAGATCAATGCAGTGTTCTTAAGAGGTAACACATGTTATAAGCTCATATTTTCCTTTCCAAAAAGTCGTCCAGTGAAAGAGCAATTTAGCACTAACTCTGACCATCAGCCTCTGCTCCTGTCTATGCTGCTACTACTACAACTTATTCAGCTCATTTTTCCTTCAACACTTAGACCGTATGCTTGATTTCAGAACTCCCAATGTACTACATGCATGTAGTTTCCATGTTTACCTTTTATCTATTAGAATCATTGCTGCACTTAAGCCTTTAACTTGCTGCTGTGTTTGCTAAACTGTTCAGTTAACATCTACTTGCAAATGGACCCCCAGTGTTGACTCACTCACTCCACTCTTGAGCTGCTCCCCAGTTTCCCGCTACAATGGTGCAATATCTTTCCTCTATGTTTCATGCTTATGAGCCTACTTATTTCTTTAAAATATGTTTTCAGCATCCCCTTCTCTATGATTTTATCATGCATGCTTTCACCAGCCCCCTTAACAAGAGCAAATCTGTTACCCTGTGAATGTGTCACTTCTTCTTGTTAATTTAACATTTTCTTCTTAAAATGTGCAGATTACATCTCACTTGTTGTTAGGTAAATATTTGGCAAGAAGAAAATTATAAGGAAAGAGGTCTAGGAAGCATAAAAAATCAATAAAAAATAAATGTCTTAAAAATCCATAAAGAAAACAGGAACATAATATCGTTCAGTAGGTATTTATATTCCACATGATTGTACTCATATTTTTATGATTTCACATATGTACCAAAAGTCAACTAAACACTTAGGTTTCTATACATTTCCCATTGTTGCTCCATATACAGATCTCCACTGCTGTGGCCTCTGATTAGTATGATTCTGCCCCAGCTATAACAGAATATGTAGGTCTTCTCTGGTTCTTTGTGCAGTTATAAAAAGACTTCTACTGCCATAAGATCTAGAAATGATCTCTTTTCTGAAATCTGGACCCCCGTGGTAAGCCTTGTGTCTACTCTTTCAGTGCTTCTGCTAGAAAGGACCAAATTTCTCAACTGGATCCTCCCAAAGAGCCTTGTGAGAGCAGGAGTCAATCAATAGAAGTCCTTCAACCTTCTATTTCCCTCCCCTCAGGGGTTCTACCTTGCTGCTATTTGGGGTGCCTGTGTAAAGACACTGATTATCTCTTCACATGATTAAAAATAATCACTAAGAAAAAGAAAATATCACATATATCATCTCAATTAAATTTAATAGGAAAGCAGGTTGAAGTAGTTCAATAACTTGAGTCATCCAGTAGTCTGGGTAGCTATGTTGTGAGGGTAGGATTTAGTAATTGTTTACAAACGCAAGGAAACCTTCAAAGTGATCACTTGCTCCCCTGATTTATTTACTTGTGAAAGTTTTTATTGATTCTTATAAAGTGAAATTTGTTTTTCTATATGGGATGGAATTTCTCAGTGCAGAAAGGAATACATTGGCTATAAAGTTATACTAGCCACATTATTTTAGAGTTTGAGATAGAGTTTCCAATTATAATAGCTTTGTTATTTTAAAACTGTACAGTATAACTAACATCATAAACCTTTAAATAAAAATTTAGGTTTTATGATTTATAATTCATAGCAATTACTACTGACTCAGAGAACATATATACCATATTACATTGTTCAGAATGAACCTTAACTCTAACCTTATTTCTCTATTCTTTTAATGGTTTTTCTTCAATGTTCTTTTCTCAAAGATGGTATCAATCCCTAATCATTGCTTTGTATCATACTTAGAAAGTTACATTTGACTCAAATAATAAAAGCTATAGTGATTTATTAGAGGAGAGAGAAGACAAATTATTCATATACTTTATGCCCAATACTTGATGATGAGTTTATCACATTCTACAGACACTGAGAAGAAACATGTACTTGTTTTCATTAAATAATCAGCACAATATCTATGTTTCTAGTTCATACATCAACTGACACTCCCCTCCCCCATTTATCTCTACAACCAAGTTTTGTCCTCTGTGACAGCAAAGACCTTGTCTCTTGTTAATAGCCATTTCCAAAAATACAATTCAATGAAGTTATATGGAGTGAATGTAAGGGATAAAGTACTCAAAGAATGGATGAATTAATTTAATACATCAACAAGTTGATGGAAAATTAAGTAAATGTTTTACTTATATGATGTGAAATACCAATTTTATAATGGAAAGCATATTAAATTGGCGATTTTATAGTAAACATGCAGGAATGGCAACTCAAGAGAAAAGAACTAGCAGGCATAATAAAGAAAACAATGACCATAAAAATTGGTTCTTAATTTTTTATCATTTAAAGAGAAAGTTCTCTTTCTGATTGTATTACAGTTATTCATAACAAAATTACTTTTCTGATTATATAATTAATACATGATTTTATAAACATTTGTTTTTGAGTTCTCAAAGGAAATAGAAATATGTCAAACATAAAGGAAAAGAGTTGATGTTTTTACAAAGAAGCACAATGAGCTCCACAAAACACTAACATATTTCTTTAACAATCATAATGATATGTCAACACACGAGGTTCACTTATCTTGATTCCCCCCCATCACTGCCTGTGATAGGTTGAAGAGCTGGATTGAGGTCATGATAACAGGGGCACTGTCTCTGACTCTCACCAGCTGCAGCAATAGGAGAGCGGCCCCTGCACCTTGACTGGGCAGCACAGTAGAGCTGACCCTAGTGGTATAGGTGAAGTTGAGCCAGCTCTGAGAGTGTGAACAGGAAAACCAGCCCTGCCCCTTGCTTTCTGCTGTATAGGGTGAACTGGTCAGGAAAATGCTGGAGAGCTCACTCTGGTAGTGAAGATTGGGAAGAGCTGGTGGGCTGGCCAACTCTGCAACCACCCAGACCCAGAAAGAGACTATGAGTTGGTCCATCCCACCATCCACGCCATCTATGATCTGCTGGTGCACATGATGGGGCTGGTCCTGCAGACTCAAAGCTGTAGGATCTCCATGACACAGGACCACAGCAGGATTTTCAAGAAGAGTGCCAGTGAGGGCCCAGTGTCGACAGAAACAAAAGGCCTCGAACCAGATCAAGGAGCAATGAGCACCTGCAAATCAAGAGAGATGGACTGAAGTTGATACTATGTGACTCACCGTCTCACACTACAGCTCCCATGTCAAGGTTTTTCTTTTTCTTCTTTTTCCTAGTTTTTTCTTTTCTCTTAAATTTTATTTTATTTGGGGGAGAGATTGCAAGGGCAGACAGGAACAAGGAGATGAATGGGATTGAGATGCATCATGTAAAAACCACAAAGAATAAACAAAAAGTTAAAAAAAATAAAAAGCTGAACACAGTGGGGAGGCAGGAAAAGGAGAGTCCGTAGACCCCATTGGCCAGTCAGTCTAGTTAAATGTGTGAGCTGATTCACTGAAGGATCCAATCTCAGAACAAAAACGTGTACAGGTAGAAAGCTTTCAGAGAAAGACCCTTGATGTTGATCTCAGGTCTGCACATTCATGCACATACATGTACACCGACATTCACATGTGCACATACCTATCCTAGCAAGTTTGTACACTGCATCACACACACAGGAAGAGCATTCCAAAGACCAAATTATTGAACTGTTTAATCAGAGCATATTACAATATTAATGAAAAATTCAATGTTTGCTTAAACTGTGACTCTCCTATACTGCACCTGTTAGAGATGCTATAGAACTAGGGACAAGAATACTCCTGCTAGAGCCTCTATAGCATCATTTTTTACAAACATGTGCTCTGTACCATACAAGCCTAAGTGAGGGGACAAAAAGCAACATTTTGTTGAGTGTAAATTGCAGTTTAGCCTGGAGAATCAGCATGTTTCCACAGTGAAAGTAACAACATCTTCCATTTAGCCTTTCTTTTTCACTTACTATTCAAGTTGTCTGATTATATTTTGAGGGTTATTCTTGTTTAACCCATACCAAATCTGCCACATACTTGTGTTGTGAAGTATAAAATGATAGCTAGATGATACCACTGGAAAAGATTAAACAGTAATCAAAAAAGAAGAACAGTTGATTAAAACTTGCCACCACCCACCCACAGAGCCCTTCTGCACTACATCCAATCTCTTTGCCCAGAGATATTACTCACATTCTTATCCAGGGTCTATCTCTTGTGGGTCTCCCTAACCCTTTCTTACACACCCTTTCTCCCCAACCCACCAGATCTAAACCAGACTACACATCCAGTCTAGGATAGCCATAATTGGCTGTGCCACAACCTACTTGTAGGAATTCTCCACAACCAACCCTACCTGCCACCACCCATAGATTCTTGTTGTTCCACATCCAATCTTTCTGCCAGGCCATATTTTCCATATCTTTCTCCAGGAACAAGCATGGTGAGCTCCTGGACTTGCCCCATTCACATACCGTCCCACAGACCTAATTATGCTCCACATCGCATTCTACTCTGGCCAACCCTGTCTTCATGGCAAACAATATCTAGGCTTCTCCAAGAATCCTCCCTACCTACTCCCTAGCCCATAAGCCTTCAGCGTGGCACATCCAACTATTCTACCCAGTCATATCTACACCCACACTCCAGACAGAGACTAGGAGGTACATCCTGTAAACCAGCCAAGTTCCCTCTGTGACCAGACTTCACTCCACACAAATAATTTCCAATATCTAGGCCCAACCTGCCTACAGATTCTTTCTCTGCCCAAATCTACTCTGCTCAATTCAGACTTTGAACTAACAATAGAAGTCTACATGCCCACATCTTATAGCAAAATACAAACATAGTAAAAGATTGACCCAATATGTTCTTGCCACAACCTACCAGTCATCTAGAAATGTTTTCCTTCATCTGTGTGAACTCTAAAGCATAGAATTTAAAAGAATAACCAGAGTTTGAGGACAGCCTGGTCTACAAGAGCTAGTTCCAGGACAGGCTCCAAAGCTACAGAGAAACCCTGTCTTGAAAAACCAAAAAAAAAAAAAAAAAGAAGAAGAACCACAAATTTCATCAGAGAACTCAAGGAATTTAAAGAAAACACACACACACACAGCAGTTCAATAAAATTTAGAAAAAAAAAACACCAGAGTGATGCTCAAGGAAACACGACCAAAAGGCTGATGAGAATGACAAAGAAAACCGATGGCATGAGAATGAAACACTGAACAAGGGGATTTAAGGTGAAATGGCAATGGAATTAAAAAACTCCATGAGAAAACTCAGAGGAAAGTCTTATGAGCAGAATGAATCAGGAATAAGGTATAATATCAAAACTCAAAGATAAAGTAGAGGATCTAGAACAAATAATCAAGGAATATGGAAATTAATGCACATAAACACACACACACACACACACAAAAGGAACATACAGGAAATATGGGACAACAAGAGAAAATCAGATCTTCAGATTGCAAGTATAGATGAGAAAGAGGGGACCCAAATCAATGATGCGAACCAGGTCTTCAACAATATCCTAGAAGAAACCTTCTGCCAACTAAAAAAGAAAATACAGATCCATGAAGCACAGTAAACACAGTAAACCACACAGACTAGGTCAGAAAAGAAAATTCTCACACTCTTTGGTGATTTGAGAGAAAATGGCCCTCAAAGGGAGTAGTACTGTTAGGGTTATGGTTTTGTTGGAGCAGGTGTGGTCTTGTTGGAGGAATTATGTCACTGTAGGGGTGGGCTTTGAGGCTGCCTATGCCCAAACTACTCCCAGCGAGACAATCCATGTCCTACTGCTTTCTGATCAAGATGTAGCTACCAAG
>JAQHUG010000552.1:445003-477619 GCA_028555095.1 Dicrostonyx torquatus | reverse complement strand
TCTCCCTCTCCGCCTTCCTTCTCCCAGCATTCAGTTCTGTCTTCCTTGCCTACCTAAATTCTGCCCTACCAACAGGCCAAGGCAGTTTCTTTATTCATTAATGGTAATCACAGCACACAGAGGGGACTCCCACAGCACACTTTCAAGGCCAGGGCAGGCTCCAGTAAAAACAAGACTCTGTCTTAATCTCCCAGGCTCAATAAATAAATAAATAAATAAATAAAAAGTACTTTCCTTTCGAACAGTTCACAGCTCTGTTCCTCATTGCTGATTCTTGGCGATCATGTTTCAGTTTGTCAATGCTACAAGAACTGTTTGGTAGTGGTCACTATCTGGCAGGCTAATTGCCAAATCTTAGTGATTGCCCTTTACCCTTTTAGCAGTGAATAACTCAGCAGCATTTAATATGAAATTATTCCTTTCTAAAAGTCTTTCAGAGCTTGTCATCTATGGCACCGGTGCTGACCCAGCCTCCTAAACACTCTTTTTCTGTCCCAATGCTACCCCTCAGCTTCATTTCCTTCACTTATTGTTAAATGAATGCAGTTACAAATAAGGAAGGAATATTTTGGTCCCATTTTATCTACACACTGAGAAACACAGACGTTCAGAAACTGGTACTATGTTGTGTTTGTGTATATCTGAAAACATTAGTGAGGTAATAATCTGGATAAGTTTTATTTTCATCTCTTTTAAAATTATGAACTAATTTTTAAAGCTGGGAGACAATAATAAATCCACCAATAGTTACTGTATACTTTACAAATACTTTTAAGTCATCCAAACAAATTCATCTCTCGCTACACCCTCCTTTCCACTTCCGAGAGCACTTTACCAGGTAAGCACCCTACTGCAGCTGTAACTTCACAGTATATGATCCACAGGTGGAAAGCTCCTGAACTAATCATGTTTTCCTAGTGCTTACACACATAGTGTGAAACCCTCAGGCCACCATAGTGACCAGGCCCCTCCCCTGAGGACCTCCAACTTCCAGGGTCCACTCACAGAACACTCTGAGTGCCCTAACTGCTGAGCCCAGTCCCTACCCTACAGAGTAAAACTTCTAGTCTTTGGGTGTGAAATCCCACCAGTCCCCACCCTGGAAAGTTTCATCCTGAAAAGTTCCACCCCCTCCCCAACAAACACTACATAAACCCTGCCTTCTGTTCAGTTCTCTGCTGTTCCTCCTCCTCGTCCTCCTCGTCCTCGTCCTCGTCCTCCTCCTCTCTGACTTTTCCCCTCCCAATAAAACTCTNGTGATTCAATAAAGCCTCTTGCTGTTTGCATCTGTTTGAGTGGTCTCGCTGGTCCTTGGCAGGGTCTCCCCAGACTGGAAGATTGCCCATCCTGGGGATCTTTCAGTTACATCCTAGGGGAATAGAAAAAAATCAATAAACAATAAATTCATTATTGATGGGCATAATTAAATTGGTGAGTGTAGGAGCCAGCCATGATAAGCTAAATAGAAATAGACCACCCAAACAAAGGAAGTTCTTCCAACCATCTTCATCTGCCAGAGTAGGACTCAGCCAATGATAAGTTTAATGGAGACCTGAGTCTCAGTAGTTTACCCTGAAGCAATACCTGGTTGCAGGAAGAACCACAAACTGAGATTACCTGAGCACCACCCAAAAACAGACCATCCAAAGGAATGATTCCAACCACTGTAGAGGGCATCACCTTCCAGCACACTTACCAGGACACTCCTAGACAAATGTAGCCAATCAGGGATCCTGAACCTCAGAAACCCCTCACACCACCTTTACTACTACTTTAAAAACCCAACTCTGAGCTCTCGGGGCTCTCCGTTTATTCCAGTACGTTGGAGATGTGGAGAGATGGAGTTTGCAAACTTACAGAAAATAAAGGCTCTTTGCTTTTACATATGGACTCGGTCTCCTTGTTGGTTTTTGGGGGACTTCGCGGATTTGGGCATAAATGTGAGATTATAGGAGAGCGTGTAAATGACAGAAATCAACAAACTTCCGCCATTCCTAAGAATGACTTAGCAATGACATGAAATGGAAATTATCTTAGGTTAAAGGAATACATAATTTTATTTATGTTGGAGTAATACATAAACTTGATATCTCTAGGTATTAAAAGGATATGGAAAAATGAGAAGTCTTATTATTGGGATGAGAAGGTTGCAAGCAGGTCTCCATTAATAATAAACTTGGGCTCGTCGGAAAAGTACACATCTTTTTGGTGTATCTCATAAACGGCGTTTGCTATTTCAAACATCCCCTACTGAAAGTATCTGCTCAGGATAATAGAGCTTGCATGTTGCCTATTAATGTATGTGCTTTGTACAATGGACTTGAAATTTTACTGTATGCGATCGACTGATCGGCTGGTAAGTGGCAGCCAATCTGAAATATCAATTTAGAATTGTGACGGACTGCGGCTGCGCAGATCCGGACCCAGAGACCGGTCAAGGCAGCGGTCCTCATCCGCCTCACTCACCCTCTGCCGAGGGAGCGTCTGCACCGAGGGCCGGGCACGCCACTGCCTCCGGCCACGAACTGCGCAGTACACACCGCCACCGTTCGGAGGATGCGGGGCACAGAGAGTGTGGCTCGCCGGGACTTCCGCTTCCGGCCCCGGGTGTCTCATCTATAACTGTCCGGGTCCACCCCCACTGTGCTCTCCCGCGGGAGTCCGGCGGGGAATCTACCGACCAGCGCCTGGCTCGGGCCCAGCTTCTCGACTCTTCTGCGCCTGTGCAACCCGAACGTTCGGGAAAATTCCTGAAGCGGCACCGGCGGCTACCGGAAGTCAGCGCCGTCCTCTGCTGTAGTGCTGGCGATTGGCGTGGTGATTTCCTCTTAGTCCGGGCGGTGTGGGTTTCACCTAGGAGACGGAATGGCGCTTCTGTGTTACAACCGCGGCTGTGGCCAGCGTTTCGACCCGGAGACTAATGCGGACGGTAAGGAGGACCCTGGCCCTGAGCCCCCCCGCCGCTCGGCGTCCCCGTCTCGACCTCCCGCCGCTCCGGGAGCCTCCACGTGTCTCCCATGCCTAGGGCTGGCCGCTGCTGTCTCCGGTGCCCCTCATCCCTCACCGGGCACCCCCTGCACCTCCTCAGCCCCAGGGCTAACGTGACCCGGTTTACGCTTTGTCACTGCCTTGATTCCTGGGCGCGGGAGGGATAGGGAAGTGGGCAGTAGACCGGTCTCGCATTGGACTTGTCGCATTTTGAGTGCTGGTGAGAAGCGGACCGTCACTTGTTCAACCCACTTGTTCTATTTACTTGTCTTCTAAAGAACGGTGCTTGGTTGCGGAAATGACTATCACACATCCGTCTCACAGTAGCAACGTTTTCGGTATAGTTTTGCTGGGGCCTGCAGTTTTAAACCACGCCAGCCCAGCATGAAATGAGCCCCAGTTGTGCTCCAAAAGCCAGTGTGCTCTAATTAAGAATGTACAGTGAATGCAAAGCACCTATCCTGGGTGAGCCCAGAGGTATGAGTGTCATTATTCCTCTAGATTACTAGACTGTTGTGGAACGTGACAACACTTGTCTCCGATTTACCTGGCATGTATAGTATGCTTTTTATATGCAAGGTATTGAACTGTCGCTTCGTTATATAACTTAACTACCCTGTGAAGTATCTCGCTTCAGACCAGAGTTCCGCGTCGTGAGAAGAGTTTTAAAACCAGTACCTTAATTAAAGGTCTTTTCACGTTTGAGGTGTTTGAAATATTTATCTTGGTACCCATGTAAACTGGTGAGTTCTTTCTAAATAAGACTGGTACAGGATTTAAAAGGAAAGATGAAGCCGCGCTCCAAGCACTTGTTAAACTGCCGTGGTTATGTGCACATTTTACTTTAACACCGGATACACTGCTGCTGTGTAGGCAGCATGGGGCAAGATTTTTAGGGTACTAGATTCTGGTCCAAAGTTTAGGAGAGGGACCAACTTGTTACTGAAAGTTAGTCTATCCACGTGTGGAATGGTGTATTATATAGAAAAGGTAAAAAAAACAAAAAAACAAAAAAACAGGCTAGGAAAGCCACGCGAGTAAATAAGTAGTCCTCAATTTGGGGCTATTACCAGCATCACCTACAGCAGGGAACTCCAGTCACCTGGAGAGAAATGTGTTTACTTTAGCAAAGTGGAAATTGTTTTAGAAACTGGGGATAAATGTCAAGTAAATTGGTTGAATGAATGGCAGTTGATAACACTGGATTTAAGAGAAAGTTTATTGGGATGGGATTAATTTGATCTTTTACGTTGAAATTATAAATTAAACTGTTTTTATTGGAGGTACCCACCCATGTGGTCTATGTTCTCAGGGAGTGCAGTGATGATGTCTTATTTGTAAGAAGCTGTAAGTCTGTACGCAGTCTTCCCGTTTATAATAGTGTAGTATAATTTCCACGTTTATTGACTTATTTCATCCCTTTAGTTTTGTTTTTGTTCATTTTGTTTTGCCTTGTATGCAAAAATTAGACTCTTTTCAAGATGATAGGATGTTTTAGTTTGTAACTCAAGTACATGTTAAAAAGAAATATTAATCATAGCTTACATGTGTTAAGTTCTCTAAAGGAGACACACGTTTGCAAACAGCACAGCAGCTACGAGTGACAAGTGAAGATTTCAACTAAGCCTAGTGTAAAAAAGCCCTTAAATGTAGCCACTGGTCTGTTGTAAGTTTGAATTTCAGCAACACTGGTAAGCCTGAGAACTGCTAGAGGAGGTTCTTCTGCCCATCTAATGTCATTTCCTTTTGAAAGCAGTGATTTTTACAGTTAACTCAGTGCTGGTTACATGGTGAAGATGCAGCTGTCCTGTTGTCCAGCTGTGTTATCTTTATGTTGCGAATGCACATTAAATTAAATGATCTGGTGTTCTCTCTCAACTTCATATCTTTGTGCATACATATTCCCATGCCCAGCTTCCTTCTTCTAACTCTGCAGTATGTAACTAGTAGCCTCTTCCTAATCTGTGGGTTCTCTTCGTGTTCCATTCCATTAGCTAGTACTTTGTATGCATAACCAGCACTTAGTAAAGAAGTAATAGGAGATAATAGTAGAGGGTAGAGAGATTTCAGGGCAATACAAGGGAAGCCGGGACAGGGTGGGGGGAATTAAACTTGGAAGTTTGAGTCAAGTAAGAAAATTACAGAGGAATGTAAGTGTCTTTCTCTAACATCGTGGTGTACTGTGTTCTCAGATAATGTGTGTTTGTTACAAATAAACAAAATGCTCCACATTGCTTGTGGTAATAAATGTATTTTGTATGCGAGTTAAATAAGTTAAAAATTCTGTAATATGGAGAGAGACCAGAAATACAAAATGACCAATAGCAGCCATGAAATATGTTATAGAACTGAACTCTGGCTTGTATCTAGGAATTACTTGTTAAGAATGCTAATGTAGCAATTAAGTATTTCTGCAGTGATTAAAGTGTTGAGTTAATTTTTTTTCATAATATCTTTTTAGAGAAGTTTGGGCAATTTTTATGGATCAGTTTATAAGTATACTTAAATTTGATGTTGTTTTGAAAAGATAATTGAGACCAGAAGATGGGAAGGAGCGCTGTGAAATTCTGTGCTCTCAATATGACGTGACTGTTCCTTACATGTAGCAGCCGTGGTTG
This sequence comes from Dicrostonyx torquatus, assembly GCA_028555095.1. Classification (NCBI taxonomy): domain Eukaryota; kingdom Metazoa; phylum Chordata; class Mammalia; order Rodentia; family Cricetidae; genus Dicrostonyx; species Dicrostonyx torquatus. Next base: position 472,013 of record JAQHUG010000552.1, on the reverse strand, counting down.
CCTGCACAAGACTGCCCAGTACAACATCCTCTAGTTCAAATATTCCAGCCCAGAGGGAGAAGGAAAGTCTGTGCTTCCCTGAAGCTAAGCTGAGAAGCTGTTGGCTGGTGATGACTGCTGGGACAGGAATGGCTTTTCTTCAGGGGAGTGGCTAGTGAGGTGCATATCCATAGCACTGGTTGGCCTCAGTGGGCATGAAGTTCTGGGGAAAGGAGATGGGTAGGTGAGTAGGTGGGGGTAGCAAATGATGAAGGTAGGTACGACTGAGATAATTTGCACAAGTATGAAATTCTTAGAGGATAAAAAAGAGATGTTGCCAGAATCGTTAGGACTTAAAGTTGAGTAGTAAAGAAGTTTTACTACAAAAGATGGAAGAATGCATAGGAGTGGTTTTCAGCCTGGGGGTCACAACCCCTTTAGGGATCAAATGGCCCTTTAACAGAAGTCTCCTAAGACCATTGGAAAACAGGTCTTTAGATTATGTTATGAAGTAGCAATGAAGTAATTTTATGGTTGAGGAGTCACCACAGTATGAGGAACTGTATTAAAAGTTCACAGCATAAAGAAGGTTGAGAAGCATTGCCAGAGTATTCCCGAATATTATTTTTGAACAGTTCTGTATTTTGTCCTTGTATCATACTCTTAGAGATTTAACACTTACTTTTTTAATACAAAAACTTAATGAAGTGTTAAGAGTAATTTGCCTGCATTTGGAAAAACGATCAAACCTCTACCCTAAGGAGGGATACATAAACTTGTAATTGATAAATAGCTGTGTTGTTTCCTTTCTCTGTTTTGACCAGATGCTTGCACATACCATCCAGGTGTACCTGTATTTCATGATGCCCTGAAGGTAGGAACAAGTTACTTTTCAGTTTCTTTGTACTTAATTGATAAAATTAAAGATACATTTTTTTTTCCTGCTTCAGCTTGTCAGTTTTTCTTAATGACCATTTTAGGGTGCTTTAAGCATAGTCTTTAAAGACAGAAGATAGTAGACAGTAATATTTCCTCGTTATAAAGTTATTTACATTCCAACTCATTTTCCTAATGATTTATTCCCTTCCTAAGTTTGAAGTTAAATAAAAGCAATTATCCTAGTCTTGGTCTTTAGTCTGTCAGTGTTGGCTAATAAGAAAGGCTTCATCTGAATGGTTTTGTTTCGTTTTTTGGTTTTCTGAAACAAGGTTTCTCCATAGCTTTGGAGCCTGTTCTGGAACTAGCTCTTGTAGACCAGGCTGGCCTTGAGTTCACACAGATCTGCTTGTCTCTGCCTCCCAAGTAAGGGGATTAAAGGCGTGCTCCACCACCTCCTTGCTCTACTCTGAGTATTATATTGGTTGTTTCAGATGTTTAATGCTTTTACTGGAAACGTCATACTGTATTTTGTCCTTTATTTCCTCAGTGAGCTGAAGAATCAGAAATATTACAGTGGTGGGTTTTTGTTTGTTTTTTTTTTGCTTTGTTTTGACAAGGTTTTTGATGTTGTCTTTTAAAAAATTCATTATTAATAGGTGTGCAAGTTCTCAGTAACATACATTTTTAGAGAAAGATAAACTTAATTTTGTAAGTATAAGGCTACTTACAATCTTTCCTTGAAGATTAATATTAACAACTTTTCTCTGAATATTCCCCTTATAATACTAAAATGTTTTATTGTTGTTAATATAAATTTAGCTACTCATTTAGTTAAGTAGAAAACTAGTGGCTTTATATTAGTCCTTGTATTACCTGAAATTTACTGGGCCATGGAATCCTAGATTTATAATACATAGTGTAGAATACAGACAGACAATGACAGTCTGGAGAATGATTGACAGTGCCATCACTCATTATCCAAGCATAAGACCTAAGTTTGGATCCCCAACACATACATAAAATCAAAGTGAAGGGCCTGTCTTTAACCCAGGTCAGGGAAAAGCAGGTCCTTGGGCCTTTTTGTCTAGCTAGTCTAGGTGAATTATCAAGCTCCAGGTTTTATAAGAGACCTTGTCTCAAAAAGTTAGGTGGAGAGCAGAGGACCCTAGATGTTGACTTCTGGCCTCTACCCCCACACACGTTCACACAATGAACAGAGCTAATAAAACCAACACAACTATAGAAATGAGAGTAATACAAACACTTTAGTTTAGGAATGGTTTGATGTTATCTGTAGAACACATCATACAAAATATGCCAAAGAATCTCTAGACTAGAGTTGACAATTTGAGAACACAAATGTATTTAAGGAGCGAAAATGAGAAACATCCCTATGGTTAGGAAATAGGAGAAAGTAGAAGGGGAAAATGAGAAATAAAAAAATACAGTAAGAGGGTAAGGAACAGAAATCAAGCAATAGTCCTTTTCCAAGAAAGAGAAATACACCTTCATAGTCGGTTTCAACACACATAAAGGCTGTTAACGAGGCTAAAAAGATCAGAGCAGGAGCTAGACAAAGGACCCTCTCCAGCTGTGTTTTCCTCACACAGAACTGAGCAGATAACACAGACTTAGCTGTTTACACCTTTTACCTTTTTTCATGTACCAGTTAAATGCTAAGTCTCTGTCTCTCAATCTCTCTCACACACGATTAAATTTGTTGAATAGTATCAGCACTCTTTAAATGCTGTAAGAGTGTGGTAATTGGTTCATGTGCATCTTAATCCAAAGTTCACAAGAAAAGGAAAAACAATAAATTATAGAATATTTAATTTTTCTTTTTAAGAACTGAAAGATAACCTGAAAATGTGTATAATGTTATAAAAAATAAAATTCACTACCAAAACTTCTATGCCTTAAGCTGGCCCAATGAATTTGGGGTCGCAAGGATATTGTATTTCTAGTTCTTTACTTCCTGTTACATTAGAATTGAAATCAATAACTAAAAGCCACCTTCAGTACGCTGTTTATGGTCCAGTGCCTGGTTTTTGAGTGAAATAATTAAAATTAGACCCCTTCCTCAGTGGTGTTGACCCCTTCCTCAGTGGTGTAACACCAGACAAAGAAAAGATGGAGGCCAGCACAAAAGCCAAACAAGCTTTTAATGGAAGCAGAGAACAAGGAAAGAATCAATAGTACGTCTTACAGGTGGTGGTGAGGCAAGCAGTGGAAGGAGAGAGTATCAGAACCGGGGCCTCTTTTCTTTGTTCCTTTGACTTTTATTGAGGGTTGAAAAAGAATCAGGATGATGAAGGCTTCTAAAGACCAAAGCAGTCACTTTTCTGGCTAGCCAAGGAGGACTTGTTGAGCCTTGCCTCATTGTCATTGGTTTATTTCTAGGCAGTTAAGGACTGCTCTTATTACCCAAAACCCAAGATGTCTGTTTGAGATGGTAGACCGCTAAAACATTTATTACTATGAGCATGTTTAACGCTGGGTAAGCTAAAAGCTACCCCACTGATTAATTCATTGTAAGCATTCTGTCCTGGCTCATTTTTAACTTGGTGGGCAGAAGCGGGCATTATACCAGGTGACATCTGTCTCCTTCCCAGGTTTTATAAACTCCCTGCTTGAATCCCAAAGTTGGTTAAAACTTCACTTATTTCAGTTGCTTTTGTCTGCTCTGCTTCTGGCTGAAGGTTAGTTTAACTGTTTAGAAACGACAGTGCTATAATTGTTACTTAATAGGCTCCCCCAGGTTAATCACCTTATTCCTCAGATCCTTTAAATACATGAATTAGAGAGTGGTTGTTTGGAATTGAATTTGGCACTAGGCAAGAATTCCAGTGAGTTACATTCTTCGTAGTCCAGTAGATGATGTTTAAAAACTTTTTTTTCTAAAACTCAAATAATATTCATAAACATATCAAAAGCTTCTGATTTTCTATTTTAAATAGTTAATTGATTATTTAAAAAGATTAGGAAGCACCCTACAAACACTGAACTCATATATGTTTGTATATGTGTATATGTCAGGATTCATGGAAAGAAGAGCAGCACAGTTTTAAGGGTCTGCTTGTTTTTCCTTGTCTTGTAGGGTTGGTCCTGCTGTAAGAGAAGAACGACTGATTTTTCTGACTTCTTAAGCATTGTAGTAAGTACTAGCTTGTTCTTTTTATTTTTCTCAAAGGACATGCTCCTAGAAACTGCAGGTGGAGCAGTCAGATCACATATATCCACTAACTCAGCTATCAGGTCACGCCAAACTTTACAAAGGGGATTCCTTTGTTTGCCTTGGAGAATAGGATTTTATTATGTTAACTACAAACCATGCATACCATATATACATATGTATACTTTACATTCTTGATTTTGGTAGTCCTGAAAAGAAGGGAGGAAGTCACAGGCAGACAATGATAAAGCATATTTTTAATTAGAGGCAGTAAATTTTATTTATCAAGAAACCAATGAGATGGTTCATTGTTTAATATAGCACCAAGGAAGAAAGGTATTTCTATATTATAGATGAGAAAAATGAGTTGTAAAAGATTATTCAAGCTAAGACATATTTCAGTTCTATAGGAAAGTTGAAGCTTAGATTGAGAGTTGTTCTAAGGCAGGTCTCACAAAGCCCAAGTGAGGATGACCTTGAACTCCTGAACTTCCAGCTTCCAAATCCAAATGCTGAGATTACAGCTGAGACTATGCCAGGCTTAGTGGTATTGGAGGTCACACTCAGGGCTACATGCTAGACAAGCACTCTACCGACTGAGATTGCAGACTGCGACCTTTTTGAATAAAGGGCTTTGGCATATATACATAATTTGCTTTTTTAAAGCACCCAAAATAGAAACATGCATGATACATAAAGTAGGTGAAAGCATAACTGTTTGTTTGTGTCTTTTACTGACAGGGATGTACAAAAGGTAGGCATAACAGTGAGAAGCCACCTGAACCAGTCAAGCCTGAAGTCAAGACTACAGAGAAGAAAGAGCTGTCTGAATTAAAACCCAAATTTCAGGAACACATCATTCAAGCCCCTAAACCAGTAGAAGCAATAAAAAGGCCAAGGTATACTCCTCTATACAGCTGCTTGTATTTTTAAGACTATGATAATGGCATTTACCGGTGGTAATTCCTTTTAACATTGTATAAAAAGGCATTTATAATGAGGCCACTGTATGTGTTTTTTCCTTTGGCAATACCCTGTCATTTTTTGAGAGCATGCACACAATTAGGAAGTTGTACGTCTTCATTTTCCGGTTTATCTTTCTCATGTGGCATGGTGGAATTAAGTAAAAGAATTGCCCGTTTATACAATTAGTTTAAATTGAAGAGCTACAGAGGCCTAAAGGCCACTTTACCTTTACTTTCAGGTCGAATATGAATTAGTTATTCCCATTAGTACTTGGAGAGTTTTATTTGATTTGATTTGTGATAGCCTGACTGTCAAAATACTTTAAAAATGGCTTTTGCCTCAGTTTGAAGGAGAATTAGATTGTTCATAATCTCCTTCTGTTCAAACAAGACTATATTCTGAAACACATAAATGGGTTTACTTGTGTGTAACACAAGAGCCTCAAACTGCACTCAAATAGTGGTGGTTTTAGAACTTGAACTACAAAATGTAAACTCAGGATTTGGGCTCCAGATATGTCTCTCAGATGAGTTCGTTTTCAGTACAAGCCTGAGAAATCATTGAAATCAATTGAAGCTTTTATTCACACTATAAATTTACAGTGTTCTTTTTTTATTATACTTAAATAAATTTATAGACTGTTAACATATATAGCACAAGGTAAGAATCCTAAGTTATGATGTTTGTTTGCTCATTAACATTTTGAAGTATAGGCTATAGTTCAAGATCAGAATGCTTTTATTCCACCTGCATTATTAATTCAGTCTTAGTAGACTGTCAAACACAAGCCTAGGCCATTAAAAAAAGTACTGGAAAAAGACAAGAATTCTGTTACACTATAGTTTGTATTTTAATCTGTTACGTCACAGTAGAGCTTCCTAGAATATAATAATGAGTTAATACTATTTTTTAAATGATGGACTTCAGATTTCTAAGTTCCACTTAAGAGGCTATGAAAAATATTAAAAATTAAATTTTTTTTTTTAATCTGTATGGGTATGTTTTGGCAGCATGTGTATCTGAGCACTTCATTCCTGGTACCCATGGAGAACATCTGATTCTCCTGGTACCAGAGTTAGAACTCTTGATCCCAGTCCTTTGAAAGAACACTATGTTCTCCTAATCAGTGAGATAGCTGTCCATCACTTAAATATTTTATTTAAATCCATCTAATACATGAGTTAAATGGTTTCAGTGTAATTTATTAATGTTTCCCAGTTTGTCATTGTGGATGCAGAGCAAATTACCTATGATATATTTTATTGCTATATTTATTAATAGTCTTAATATTTACTTATTGTCAGACTTGGAAATTATATATAAAAATCTTAATCATTATGAAATATTAGAAGATGATTGTGACTTACACTGTCATAAAATTGTATCTAAGTTTGGAAGTGTGTATGTCATCTCTCGACTCTACTAATACAGCTAAATATGCTTTCATTTAGTGCTTAAGAATTTGTGCTCAGAGTTTACATTTCTAGTCTTTTACTCCCTATAGCTCCACTGTGTAGTAGTGTCTTTAATATTTGAAACTTAATTTCTTAATAGAAGAATCATTTTAATAAAAGTTAAAATGTTGATAGATTATGATATTTGTTTATAAAATACTTTTTTAAGGAATAACTTAACAAATATTTAATGACTCATGGAAGATTTTTAAGGTCATCAATATTATGTACAAAGAAATACTTTGGTCTATTGATGATAATAGACCAAAATAAACACATTATTATTGATGGTAATTTAACTTCAAAATTCTCCAGCCCAGATGAGCCAATGACAAACTTGGAATTAAAAATATCTGCTTCCCTAAAACAAGCACTTGATAAACTTAAACTGTCATCAGGGAATGAAGAAGATAAGAAAGGTAAGTCCCTGTTTTTTGTTTTTCACAATGTTCTTCTGTGTAAGTAAGAGGTAGCTGTAGAGCACTGGGTGTGTGGAAGTGTAGCACACTGTAGGGCAGGCTTTCTTCATTCCCAGATGCTGATGGCACCATGAAAGAGCATTCAGTTCATCGATTATGTCCGTGTGCAAACTTAGCATCCCTTAATTTCTTTATCAACTAAATTTCTTCAATAACTGAAATGTTTTTTGTGCATACTATAAAATCTATTTTATTAAATCATTGACCTCTGCCTACTATTAAGGGGCAAAAACACCTTCTGTGATTTCTGCTATATAAGAGCTTTAAAATTGGATAAGCTCTGCATTATAGAATGAAAACACATTATATATCATTTGGGGGCATATACTCAAAACCTAGATGGCCGGTTTTTGGTTGTTTTTTTTTGGTTTGTTTGTTTGGAGAGAATTGTCCAGTAGCTTGTCTTGGATGTTACTGTGTAATCGAGGATGTCTTAGAACTCATAGCCATCTTGCCTCAGCCTTCAAACTGCTGGAATGTACAGCACCAGATCAGCTGGGCTGTGGGTTTCTTTTTCTTTAAATCATACTTGTTTTATAGAAAGACTATTTTTTAGGACTAATACAACTGTGGGATTCTATTTTAATATTGTAGTTTTATTCCTCTGTTTTAAAAGAGCATAGTTATGAAACTTTGTGTTACCTTTTTTTTCCATTGCAGAAGAAGACAGTGATGAAATTAAGATTGGGACTTCTTGTAAAAATGGAGGGTGTTCAAAGGTATATATTATAAAACTTTGGATTTATGAAGTAAAATTTTAACATGGATGCAAAGGGCTCTAAATCACTCTAAAGGTAGCGAACACCTGGATGCTAGTTAAATGTTGGGCACTTCGTTGAACACTAGGGCTATAACCACAGTAGAGATTTTCTAAGAGGAACGTCTGGTAGAATTATGGGAATAAATCTAATTTGATTGACAATTACTAAGCACTTGATATAGGCTAGACATAGGTTCAGGGGCTGGAGATAATAGTATCACACAAAAACCTGAGGAGTATATTCTTATGTGAGCAAGAGAACAGAATAGGCCATTGAATAATTAATTCAGACACACCTGAAGTAAATTTAATAAACAGAGCAACTACAGAGGTTCCAGTCAGGGGCTGCTTAAATAAGATTTGTTGGTGAAGGTCTTTCTGATGCAGTACTAGGTCGGAATTGGGGGGAGAGGAGGACTGTAAACCTGGGAGTAGAACCATCCCTAGAGGGAGCAGCAGAGGTCGAGAGGAGAGGCTTTAGAACTGTGCTGCTCGGTGCATGCAAGGTCCCAGGGCTTGGGCAATAATTGAAAGCTGTGGGTAAGGAAGTTGTCAGGATGGTGAAAGGTCTCAACCAGGATGAGGGTTTGAGCTGCTTCAGACTGTGATGGTGAGCCATTTCCTTTTGGGGAAGGTGTTTTCTATTTGGTGAGGCAAGCCTGGCCTCAGACTTCATTCCTGTCCCTCAGCTGAGTGTGGGATTATGGTTGTGTACCATCGTGCCCAATCTAGGGAGAGGTAAAGAGATCACTGTCACAAGGGGAAATGGAAGAAGAGGAACAGCTTGTATATTGTTGTAGAGGACCAGGCAGTGTCATTCTGGAGAGGAGGTTGCCGAGAAATGACTAAATGTGGGGTGTGGCTAAACATCGTGAAATCTTTTGCTGTCTTGTGCATACCCTCTCATTCATGCTTTTTCCTCGGTAACAGTTTCAAGCTTGTCTCCTTCCATTACCAACTACTCCTGTCTCATGGTGAGGATTATGATAACATGGCTTTGTTTCCTTTTGTGGTGTATATTGAATGCTTGGAACAGTGCCTGGCACATAGGTGATGTGTGTACAATTAATAGTATACTTTGAATACTTGTGCCTTCAAGAATCTGGGTAATTGGTGAATTTAGGGTCACAGCCTAAGCCCCAAGAAGCCAAGTTCAGACACTCATCTTTGATAAGCCAATTTTTAAATAGATAAATTAATCTGAAAAAAAAAAAAACTAGGAAAGGCTTTTTTATACATGTGATCACATTGGGAAGAGGAACAAAGATCCAGCAGCCCCCACCACCAGTTCATTTTGTGTAAGAGATGGCTTTAATAGAGGCCTAGAGGTATGCATAACTAAGTGGTCTCTGTTGGGAGCAGCCCCTTGTTCGTTCTGGCCACTCAGACCCAAAATAATCACTCAGAAAACATATTATTTGCAGTACTGCTTGGCCAACAGCTTAAGTGTATTGCTAGCTAGCTCTTACATCTAGAATTAACCCATTTCCATTATTTTATATTTTACTTTGAGGGTCGTGGCCTACCAGCAAGGTTCCAGATGGCAGGTCACATCTTTACCCTGTGGCGGCTACATGGCGTCTCCTTGACTCCCCCTACTCTCTCTTCCTCTATCTGCTTAGAACTCCTGCCTTGCCGAATTCTGCCAAGTCACTGCCCGAAACAGATTTTTTCATTAATCAATAAAAGCTATACATAGGCAGAAGGGCTTCCCACACCAGGTCCCAGTCAAGGTCTGGTTCCACCAGCCATAAACTCATCATTGTCTGGCCTTTCCATTTGACTGGCACAGGATTTAGGCCTTCTCTTCCAACATGATATTCCTGTGGGTAATTTCTTTTTTGGAGTCCATTGTTTAAGTAGTCTGTTAGTTAAAATAAGGGACACAAGTGTCTCAAGCGATTAAGAGCACTGACTGCTCCTTCATACAGCCTAGGCTTCATTCTAACCATCTCGGTTACAACCATCTGCAACTCTAGGTCAAGGGGGGTCCATTACCTCTACTGCCCTCCCTGGGCTCCAGGTACACATTTGGTGCATAGACATGATCAGGCAAAATACCCGTGCTGATATAATAATGAAATAACAATAAAAACGGTATCTTTATCCTTGCTGGACCAGTTACAGTCGAGAGTGAAGATGGGGTCTCAGCAGGTTTGTTTCCTTCCATGACATTTGAGATTCCCTTGCTTACTAAAGGTGGAATGGAAGTAGAAGTATAACTTCATATGTATAAGGTAGAAGTAGTAAGTGAGAGGGGTAATTTCTTTTTCATTTTCAATTTTATTCTTTTAAAAATGTTTCATTCAATTTAATTTGGTAATATTCTTTTCATACTCCCAAGCCCTTCCAAATCCTCCCTACCCACCCAACTTCATGTTCTTTCTCAAGAAATAAATAAATCACCAAATCATAACTGAAAACTGGAATCTGTTTTGTGTTGGTCAGCTCCTCGTGAGCATGAAGCCTGTTCTGGAGCATGGTTGGATTCCCCCACCCCCACCCCCCTTCTCACCAGGTACCAGTTGCAAATTGCTTCTTGGTTAGGTGTGCCCATTTTCCCTTCTCTGTGCTGGAATTTTTTCTGAACCCTTCCTCCCCCCATTTTATTTATTTATTTTTTTTAATAAAGTCTTGCGCATGCTGTCGCAGTCTTTGTTCGTATGTATGTAAGTTCTTTCTGGAGCACGCTGTTTCATTGGAGTCATCCACCACTTCTGGCTCATAGAATCTATTTCATAGATTCCTGAGCCTTGAATATTCAGACATGCCATTTATGGCTGAGTGCTCCATGGTTTCTCATTGTCTACCCACTGTTAAATTGTCTCTCTGAAAATGGGGGGAAAAATTGTCTCTCTGTTAATTACCACAACCACAAGAAGCTTCTCTGATCTATGATTAGCAATATGTATTTTTCCTGTGTTGCTCATTTAGCAGGGAAGTAGTAGTTTTCCCTTAGAGCGCATCGCCTACCTGTCTAGCCTCAGGTTCTGGCCTCATTAATAGTTTGCTGTTAGAGGTCACGGGGTTCATAGTTCGGTGGCGTTGGTAGAGAGTGAGTAAGGCAGTACAGGTGGCAGAGTACAAGCGGAAATTCAACTAAGTACCAACAGTGGGGAGAGGGAGGTACATCTAATAAAACTGCAGTAATAGGAAGAAAATAGTGAGAAAGTCATGATACTGTTTCCTTATATAGGTTGAAATTAAGAGATAACCAAATTTAAGTGGCTGTAGTGGTGAGAAATTAAATTTTTAGATTATAGAGGATTAAGAAATATTCTATTTCATTGAAATAGTGAAATTTGTTAGAACTTGTTCACATACAAATTTAAACTTGGGGGCTTTCAAACTAAAGCCAGCAGTATCTTCAACTTCTTCACACGTTCCCCTGAAAGGGTTATCGTTATCTGTCAGCACGTATCTTGCTCTCTTTGTCCTCTTTCTTAATCTTTCACTTGGGTTTGTTAGATTTGTTTTAGGGAATATAACCATAATCTTGCCCTTTGTGGTGCTTTGTGTGTGCCATTGTTGAGCATGTGCTACAATTGATAATTGATTTTTTTTTCCTTCCCACTGTTGTTTTTTTTTTTTTTTTTAATAACAGTGACCTTAAACACTTTAGTGTGTGACTCACTAGAAATGGGATTACATGTATGTATTCACTTTCAGCAGATACGTAGACATAGGGAGACTTCAAAGGTTGCATATTCTATGTGCTTGTCAGTACTGATGAATTGGATCCACTTGTCTGCACATTCGCACATCTTGTCGTGTCAGTGTTTTATCGTTCAGCTGTTCTGATAGAGCATACAGTCTTCTCACTTTATGTTCCCTTGACCTCAGCGGTGTTGCAGTTGTGTGCCCACTGATGCGCCTACTGCTCAGGTCTTGTCATCCTTTCCCTAGGAGTCTTGTAGGAACTATTAATATCTTTTAGCGCCAGGTCTCTTGTCAGAGGTATTTCATTTCATTTCCACTGGCCTGATGATACCATTGATTAACCAAGGGGATTTTAGTTTTTATTGAAATTAAGTTTTTCTTGTTTTTTTTTCCTTTATTGCCAGTGTCCTACTTTATTTAAGAAGTACTTGTTCTGAGTACATTTTCTCATGCAGACGTACTTTATGTGAAACACTGAGTATGGTGGAAAATAGGAGTTATTTTTTTGTTTTTTTTTTTAAAATAAAGGACATTCAAGGATCGTTTGCTAGTTCTTGAGTGAGTTTAAACGGGTTAGTCTTTTGAGTTTGACCAGATTTTGTGATAACTGCAGAGGTAGAAAGGACAGATGTACTGATTCAGATTTGGAGGACTGAGTGCATTTGGTGCCATTGGATAAGATAAGAAAAGAGACATTTAGGTGGCTGTAATGATAAGTTCAGATTCTAATATACTGGAATTTATGTACCTAAGGTGATAAACACCTACAGAAAAGAAAAACAGAAAATCTTGGTCTTCTCTACTTTAGTTAATATGACTATAAAATTAGAGAACATACTACAAGCTACATCCATGTTTTATTAACATAACTTTTTGTGAATTCATCTGTAGAGCCTTCATGTACAGCAGCAGTGGGGCCCGGATCTTCCAGACAAACCATGGATGTTTATATAGGTCTGCAGCTCATTTTACCATTTGTAGGGATAAGATACCACCATTTTCATGAAACTTCCAGAATTGCTTTTTAGACTTTCCATATTAATTAGTGATGCCCACACAGAGTATACTAAACACATAAATCATACTCTGTTTTGGCGAGAGTACAATAATTCCTCCGATTCCAACAAGTTTCTGTAAATTTAAATATTTGAACATAGTTTATTGTAACCTCATGCCTAAAAGCCTTAAAGCCTCTTATTTACTAAGTTGGCTACCTTTCTGTTTGCTTTCTTTACAGGATTCTATAGTTTATTCATGTTCAAAAGAGAGGCATTTTCCATTTCTTGATGAATTTACCAGTGTTCTTGTAGCTGCTGTTACTTAAGTATTTTTGGAAGTCCTTATAGGTAACGAGTACTACAGATAGGTGTAAGATGCAAGTGTGAGATGAACAGCTAATTTTTTCTCTCTGTCTTTGTTTTTTAGACATACCAGGGTCTACAGAGTCTAGACGAAGTCTGTGTGTATCATTCTGGAGTACCTATTTTCCATGAGGGGTAACTTATGCATTCCTAATAAAATATTTATAGTAGAGATTCAAAATATTAAACCTTTATATCTTTAAACATTGCCATGCAGTTTTTGGAAAAATTGTACCTACATTACCATTTAATCCTTATAATAACCTAAGAAAAGGGCAGAGGCAGTTGCCTTCATTAAGCAGAGGAGAAAAATCGAGTTATAATTTTCAAGTAATCATTGTAATTCTTCAGTGTGTTCTCATTGGACTTTGGTTGTGTGCATTGCCTCTACCTCATGATACTCAGGCCTTAGCCTCATGCAGAGAGCACTTACAGGCATGTCCTACCGTGTGGCCTGAATTGCTTTTCTTAAATTAAAGGACTGTCATTCATTTTTAGGACATTAGAATTTTTGGCCATGGGGCAGTAAGGCACTGTCACCAAGGAAAGCCCATGCTTTTCCATAACTCTCAATTTTGAGTTTGTCTCTGTATTGTGCTATAATTAATATATAGTCTTCTATTGTTTCCAAATGCTGGAGATGCCTGGAGATCTGTAATTTTTAGTTACCTGTGCAGGGTTTTTTCTCAGCTTAGTAGTAGTGGTTTTCCCGTCTTTGAGATTGTTCATCATGTGTGGAAACACTAGTTTCTACCTTGTTCCATGGTCTTTGGTGGGTTGTTGAAGTGTGGCTATTACAGTATCCATTCATACCACTTTTGGTAGCTTCATGAGGAAATTAGGGTGTACATTCTCAGTGAGAAACTGGACTAGGAATTTGTGATTGTAGATATATTCAAAAGCTAAGTTAATACAATAAATGTCACCCTGGTTTTTAAATAATTAGTTTCCCTATTATGTATTAATTTTAACTGTTCACTAATAAATACTTGCAAGATATTTAACGTTGGAGTTTTTGTTTCTTAATTACATCTGTTATAATGATAATACTAACTTTAATCCATTGTCTGATTTAAAGGATGAAATATTGGAGCTGTTGTAGAAGAAAAACCTCAGATTTTAATACATTCTTAGCCCAGGAGGGCTGCACAACAGGGAAACATGTGTGGACTAAAAAAGACGCGGTAAGTCACGTTTCAGACTCACATGCTGACCTGTGCTCATCCAAGCCATGTTTAAGAGATCTGAGATTAGCATGTGTTTATAGCATAAAACTAGCTTTCTTACAAGGTAAGTAAAGCATTGGCATATGTACAAAGTAGTTCATCTCAACCTCCCCACAAAATAACCCTATGTATATTGATGCAGGTATGTAAGTTCAGAAATACTTTAAACCTGCTAAAATTGGAAAATGCTTGTCATATTAAAATTAGTTTCACAGGGGCTACGGAGTTGGCTCCATGGGTAAGAGCACTTGTTGTTCTTTCAAAAAAGGGCTGAGATTCAGTTCCCATCCCATCACCCAGAGACTCACTATTGGACACCATACATGCATGTGGTACACAGACATACATGCAAGGAAAGCCTTCACACACACGCAGAGTAAATCTAAAAATGTATTCTAAAAAATTAGGTTCACAGCCTTTCCCACTTTGAAAATTGTCTCAAAAGCACTTCCTATTAATTTAATGTTACTAAACCAATAGTTAGGCCTCTAATTCTTTTTTTGCCCCCAAAATCATTCCACCATACATACGGTCCCTCCATCTAGTGTCCACAGTGGGATTTCTTTGAATGTCTGCTCGCTCTAGGGAAATTTATCAAAGAGGAAAGAGTTGCAGGACATCAGTTCCTATTTTTGGGGTTTATTTTCAAAATATCTTAGGGCTATGAACATAATTCCCTTATGCTCTTTAAGTTAAGAAAATAAAACCAGTTTGCTGCTACATAAAGGTTTGTATGCCAGATCTTATTATTTTAATAGCATGATTGATCCAAACAAATTTTTGTGCTATGGTGACATTGGTAACTTTAGGAACCTTTCTGGTTCATAAAACTTTTACGTTTTAACTCAAGGATGAACTTTCAGGCTAGACATGTGTTCTGTCTGTGGTATATCACTGTTGTCATTTTGAATCATAAATTACTTACCATAAAACTTGCAGAAATATTTTATTAGAAAATGAGGTATGCTTGTACATTTTCTCTGAGATCAAAACAAAACCTTGAAAAAATAAATTTATGCTTCATTTTTTGTTTAAAAGATAAGAGTGTATTTCTTGGTGAAATGCAATATTTTTTCTTTTAAATAAAAGTGTTTCAGAGTTTTGTAAACTGTTTTTTGCTAAAATGTTCTTACTTAGAAAAATCATAATTTGTTCATTTGTTTTTGAAATTTAATTGATACTGTAGTAAAGCACTAGAGAATAATGGTTATTTCCAGCTAGCAATCAACAGATGATTTCTGTAAATTGTGACATTTTCTGCATGCTAATATGAAAGGACAAGATAACTTAATAGTCATAGGAATAGTTATTAGTTGAAAATGTGTTTGTGTTCATGCATACATGGTATGATGGTTCCGTGTTTGGTGTCCCTCTGTGTCGCCACCATATTTTATAAAATATGGGTTCTCTCTGAGCCTAGAGCTCATCAGTCCAGCTGTGGGATCTTGTGATCAACCTTCTGGCACTGAGATTACAGAATCATGCTACCATATATTAATTTTTTTAATGTGGATATTGATTTCCAAACTCAGCCCCTCATGCTTGCAAAGCAGGCATAGTACCAACTGAGCCAAGTCCCCAGCCTTAACACCACCCAAAACTCTGCTCACCCAAAACTTTCAAGTTCTTGTGTTGTCTTGTTTATCTTACCAAACAAATTCCTTTCTCATTTCTATCTTCAAAGAATGATTCTGTGACAGAACTTAATGGACTATAGGATATGAATGGAATAAAGTTTAGTAAGGCTTGTGAAATTATCTCTTAAGTGAACAGTAACTGTATAGCCCTAAAGGAGAAAAGCCAACCTGGAGAAATGAGGGTGTCCTCACATCATAAACGGTTAAGATATTTTGTATCATCGTTTATTGTTTAGACCTCTTGGTGAAATCTTTAGATGTGTTGCCCCGAAGCCTCAAGTGCTTCATTGTGCATGGGGAATTTTCCTCTACTAGCTGAGCGTGTTCTTTTGAAAAAGTTGTGTTGTGTCTTAAGATCACAGGGTTTTTATTACATTACAGGGGAAGAAAGTTGTTCCATGTAGACATGACTGGCATCAGACTGGGGGTGAAGTTACCATCTCAGTGTATGCTAAGAATTCACTGCCAGAGCTCAGCCAGGTGGAGGCGAACAGTACACTGGTGAGTCTGTGAACTGACTGAGTGAAATTACCCTGACCACATAGTTTGTTCATATTTTCTCAGAGTTCTTAGCGCTGATCAGAAAACTAATGACTTCTATAGAAACAGTATTTTAAGTGAAAAATCAGTGTTTCTGTGTG
Organism: Dicrostonyx torquatus; assembly: GCA_028555095.1. Classification (NCBI taxonomy): domain Eukaryota; kingdom Metazoa; phylum Chordata; class Mammalia; order Rodentia; family Cricetidae; genus Dicrostonyx; species Dicrostonyx torquatus. The sequence continues at coordinate 455,799 of JAQHUG010000552.1, read as the reverse complement.
TTTCTGGAGTTTGTTCTTCAGAACAGTTTGTTCTGAAGTTTTTAAAAAATACAGTATCTTAGAAGAATCACAAAATATAGGTTTTTCAGTATGAACCTTCCAGTTAATTTTTTTATTCTCCTAATCATTTTCTTAAAGGAAGTAGGACATTGGGGAGCCACCATTGACATTTTCTCATGGCTTAAGTAATGTCCGTCTTGTCTTTGTAATTTGTGCTTGGTTTCACAAACCTTCACCCTGATTTGATCAGTTATCACTCTTGACTGGGTGTGGTTCAGTGTTTTACTGCATGCTTAGTGTGTTTTACGCCTGGTTTTCAATATCTACCACCAAAATAATAACAATTTATCTATTTCAGCTAAATGTTCACATTGTATTTGAAGGAGAGAAGGAATTTCATCAAAATGTGAAGCTGTGGGGTGTAAGTATTATGAATCCACTTATTTTTTTTCCTGATGATTGAAAAAATTTTAGAATGAATGTTCATCGAAAGTTAATGTGTCTATCAAGATACTTAAATTGCGTAAAAAATGGCTCCAGAGGCTTGATTTTGACATTAGAATAAGCAAGATGTTTTTCTGAGACCAATAAAAGCACCAAGTTAACGTTTCCTCTTGATGTGTTGTAGGTGATTGATGTTAAAAGGAGTTATGTAACCATGACTGCAACAAAGATTGAGATCACCATGAGAAAGGCGGAGCCTATGCAGTGGGCCAGTCTTGAACTGCCCACATCCAAAAAGCAGGAGAAACAAAAGGAAGAAATTGCAGATTGATTGGAAGAGAAGCAGAAAACTCGTCTGGTTTAGAGTTCTCAATGTGTGTGGTGAAGTAGTAGCTTGCTGCTGTAACCTTTTCGTTGTTTTTTTTAATCTGCCATTTTAGGGTTATCATGAGTTCAAAGCCAAAGTCTCTTGATTTTTTTTTTTTTTTTTTTGTGCCTCTATCTTTCGAGTTCCATAAGAAGACTTCAAGTCTCCTCAATAGTAAAGACATAGTTGTTACCCCACACACAAAGAGGGGAAAAGAACTCATAAGCATAATTGTAGTATTTCTTAGTAAAAATTATTATAAGCAGAAAAATAAGAGGATTTTTTTATCCTTATATCACCGTTACCCTTAGAATGGTAGAAAGGTGTAATATAAAAAATTTAATTGGCCTTTTCATGAACTTTGTTACTGTAATTCTTAAGAATCTTTAAGAAAAAGGGTTCTTTGTTTCCCCTATGAGGTGGTTACTTCGGTAGTGCTAGCCCTGAAGCAGTGTAGTCACTGTCTCTGTGTACTGCTCACAGAATTTGTTTGCAGTTTGTTTAATTTCAGAAAGTTAGGCCGGTATCTATAGTTCTTGTCAAGCAGCTTAATTTAAGACTATAGGAAATAAAATTAAGTTTATAGAAGCATCAATTTGGTTAAAATTCATCATTTCATAAGAGTAAGCAATAATGTTTTAAAAATCTTTATTTAAAGGTGTTTTTATGATGTTTTGACTAAATTTTATTAAATTTATAGTCTAAATCTCTTAGAGATTATCTCTATCTCCCAGATGAAAACTGTATCTGTAAAATTGTGACTGTGTAGCTTTGCTGAGATCTGTTAAGGTATGTGTGAGGCTTGAATCTGGTATGTGTGAGGCTTGAATCTGGTATGTGTGAGGCTTGAATCTGGAATGCCTCTGAGGGCTTGTTTTGAGCCCCCAATTTACGGCTCTGTATTGAAGGCTGTGGAACTTTTTGGATGTTGGGCCTGGTTGGGTTCTCTAGGAGTGAGCCTTTAAGGATTATACGCCCCTGCTGTCAGGGCATGGAGCTACCTTTGTCCCCTGCGCTCAGTGCTGCCTCCCCAGCCTTGTAAACTGTATCCTCTGAAACTGCAAGCCAAAATAAACCTTTGCTCCCATGATTGTTTCTGTCATATGCTGTGGTCAGGGTGACAAGTACAAAGTATGCGGTACAGAACAAGTAGGACAGCTGTGTGTTCTATGTTAATGTAGCTGCTTGATTCTTTGGAATTTTTCTAAGGGTTTCATGAAGAGGTTGACAAGTTTTCCACAATATTGGTTATATGTTGTACCTCATTTCTATTAGTTGTATATGACAAAGAACATTTATGTTTATGCCAATTACAGCCATTAGTAAATAGGTTACTTTTGGAGGCACAGCTCAAGGGGAAACTTATTATGTGAAGGTTAGAACTCTAGTAAATTGGTGCCTTAAGCTGGAATAAATCAAAATGAAAGTTAAAGGTGTTCACTTTGGTATTAATGGAATTCTTACAAAGAAAGTATGAGTATAGTCAAAATATTATCTTAGTTAATAAAGAATCTGGGTGGGGACTGGAGAGAGCTCCCTTAACATCACTGGCTGTTGGGTTTGATTCCCTGTACCCATATGGCAGTTTATATACTCAAGGAACTCTACGTCAGGTACAGGTCCTCTTCTGGACTCTGTGGGCACCAGGCAAGTGTGTTGTTCACCTTAGATCCAGGGTTTCTCTGTGGCTTTGGAGCCTGCATTGGAACTAGCTCTTGTAGACCAGGCTGGCCTCGAACTCACAGAGGTCCGCCTGCCTCTGCCTCCCAAGTGCTGAGATTAAAGGCGTACGCCACCACCGCCCAGCCTCAGCTTGGTTTTTTAAGGTTTTTATTGGCACGTCTGATTTCTTTCATTGGTAGAAGGTCATGGTTTTCCCTGATTGCTTGTCTCTTGTTCTTACAACTACATTTCATCCCACTTTCATGGGCTTTTGAATCAATGATAGATGCCTGTGCCCTTGGATGTGTAGCATTATTCCTAAAATATCTAGCTTGGCAGGTTTCTCTGTGTGTACTTTGTGCTTTTTTTTTTTTTTTTTGAGTTTTCTTGGCATTCTTAGATGTATGGAATTTCTTCAAGAATAGGTTTACAAAGACTTTTTATTTACGGTCTTTAGACATTTTTAGGTCACTTAAAGATTTTTGTATCAAAATAGCTTTGTTACTTCTTTTCCACTAGGCAGATATGCTATTCAGGTGATTAAATTATATAATTATCTTTTTAAAAAAGATTTTCGTAATTACAGTCTAATGATTAAACATGAAAAAGGAAAACCTCCCAAAGCTTCAAATACCAAATAAACAACAAAAATATTGGATAAGTCTATTCCTGTTATATGTGTTTCATTTGTTAGTCTTTTTGCTGCCTGCTTGTTGCTTTGGCTGCTTCTGTTTTGGCCAACTAATGGAAACCTATTTTCTACTGCACTCACTATTTGGCATATGTACATAATATATTTTGAACATATTCATCCTAATTTCCTTATCACTTTCCCTTCAGAACTATCTTCCCAACACCTGTAGACAGAAGTTTCTGTCCTGCCCAGTCTGGCAGCTATTCAGTCCCAAATAAACACACAGGGGCTAATATTTTGGCCTATTGCTCAGGCTTATTACTAAGCAGCTCTTACAGCTTAAATTAGCCAATAATTCTTATCTATGTTTAGCCAAGTGGCTTGGTACCTTTTCTCAGTAAGGCATTCTCATCTTGTTTTCTCTATATCTGCCTTTCCTCTTCCCAGCCTTCTAGTCTGGTCACCCCACCTATGCATTCCACCTGGCTACTACCCAATCATAGTTTTATTAAACCAATACAAACGATAACTTATTACAGTGTACAAGAGCATTAGCACAGAAACCTACTACTTCCATGTCCTTTTTTTTTTTTTTCCAATACACTGAGTTTAATTAGGTTCACTTGCATGTGAGTGCCTGTGGATCTGTTTACTGGGCCATGGGCAACTTAGCAGTGGCTACAGCCTGAAAAACCAGCTTCCCTCTACTAAGCATTAACTGCTAGTAGTTCTTTCTTTACAGAAGGGACCTCCTGAGTCCCTCCCTTATCTGTTCTGGACTTCTGTGCTTGATCTGTGTAGATAACCTGCACCTGCTACACATTCATGCACACACCAATAATGTCCAGAAGACCATTTCCTAGCATGTCTTCACATCCTCAGCTCATATATTCTGTCCGCATCCTCTCCCTTGATACTCCCTGAGCTTAAGGGGAAAGACTGTTCTAAATTTTTATTTTCAGTTATTTGGTGAAGTGGTTAAATAATCAAGCTTACTTGATGTATGAGTGTATATGTGCTCGTATATACATACATATTCATGCATGTGTATGTAGTACTGAGGAAAAAAAACTTGGCTCTTGAACAGACGAAGCAAGAGCCCTACCATTGAGCCAAGTCTGCATCTTTTCTTACTGAATGAAACTTCAATGACATTTACTTGTAATCCCTAGACTCTGTCAGAAACCCTGTAATACTGGTGAACTTTTCTTAATGGAATTAGGGTGGTGAGTTGGAACGGTTATTTCCTCATTTGTTAGACTTACATATTTATTCAATAGAACTGAATTATCAAAGTGCCATTTGTACTTGATATATTCCTTGATCATTTTACAAGCAGTGATGTTCTATTTTTGTTTTTTTTTTTACCTGACTTTTTCTTTTGGTAGGGTTTCCCCCTTATAATCAAATTTACCTCAGCATAATTTTCAAAAAAGATAAAGACATTTCAATGACAGCTTGATGAGATTTGGTAAATGCATACACTGTGTAACTAACACTAAGCTGGACGTATGGAAAATTACATTTATCCCCAAAGTCTCAGCCTTATAAAAAGATAAATAGTACTATAGATTAGTTTGGACTTATGGGTTCATTTATGCCCAACTGTTTACTCATCAGGATCTGCCAATAATAATTGATGTTTATCAGTTCTGTGTGTGTATCACTTGGATGTCCATGAACATTTGGGTTGCTTGCAGTTTCAGTTTCATTGAATATGCATGCAAGAATTTAAAAAGAAAAAAATAACACTACAGATAAGTATGGTGGAAGTACAAAACATGATCTGAGAATCATGGTTTTAGAATGTCCTGGCCTCTTGAATCACCAGAGAAAAAGACATTTTGTCTTCAGACTCCCAGCAGCCTCTACCAATGAGTCCATATGAGCGAGACTCCCTCTAATAGTTTGACTCTCAAACACTGCAGTGATGAAGCTTCATCTAGTGATGAAGCTGCTTGACAAAACCTTCATAACACATCTGTCAGGGTCCCTGCTGCTGCTTGAATCGTGAAAGCTGCGATAGAAATATGTTTCTTCACTTCTGCCCAGGCCGAGTGAGGGTCTGCTCTATTTTCAATATCAAACATGGCATCATAAATCCCAGGGAATGATTCTCCAGCATATTTGTTGTGGCTACTTGGAGCGAAGATGATGTGCCTAAACAAAAAATTTGGTTATTTTTACAACAAATGAAAAATTACAGGTGTCATAGCTACATTTATCTAAGAAGTTGTTGGGCAAAGTATAAGTATACAATATGCCATACAGTCATTCTACAAAATCTTTTTTTTTTTTTTTTTTCCGAGACAGGGTTTCTCTGTAGCTTTGGAGCCTGTCGTGGAACTAGCTCTTGTAGACCAGGCTGGCCTTGAACTCACAGAGATCCACCTGCCTCTGCCTCCCGAGTGCTGGGATTAAAGGCGTGCGCCACCACCGCCTGGCTTGTTCTACAAAATCTTTACAATAACACAGTAGCATTATTCTAGACTACTGCAGTCAACTAAAACAATATGAACTACTTTAGTATCTACATATTCAACTAACAGTTTAAAATGTATTCTTAACATACAGCATGATAGTTTTTAGAGGACATTTTGACATATTCTCATTAAACTTTAAAATGTGTTGTCTTTTTTGGTCCTAAATACCAGGTCCTGGTTATAGAGATATTAGTATTTATAAATGCTTACCTAGAACACAAGGACATTTACAGAACTGTATTTCATAATGGGTGAGAGAAGCTCATCTAACAAGTCTCAATAATAAGTCATTAACGCTCTAAATGAAAGCAAAACAATGAAATACTATGTGGGAGATTAAAGTGCTAAAAATCTTCTATGCTGACATTAACAGATGAATTATTGATTAGAGAAAAGAAAAGCATTGTAAAATAATGTATGGCTCCATTTATATATTAAAAAGCTGTATATGTATATATAAATACACACATTTACATGCAAATATAGTGCATGAGTATAGTAAGCAGACTTACCCATAAATGTGTGTGTGTACAGTTACATTTAAACATGCATATAAAGTACATATTTGTATATACATATACATTACATAAGTGGCTTCACTTCACACAATGTTGAATTACCCTGAAAAGATTAGCAGAACTATATGTACAAGTGAGGAGGAAACTGATAAAATAGAACTGTCTCTAGATTCCATGCTTCACAGTCTGAACATTTTAAAAAGTACAGATGTTTTCATTATAAAATGTGGTTTTAAAGGATCAATAGACTAGTAACTTTCAAGATAATACTAAAATAGTAGATGTTTCTTGCTTGTTATATATACACACATATTCATAGCTATTATCACCAACTTATATCTATGAATAGACAGACATTTATAAATAGAGCTCACACCCCAGAGTGCCTCCATCCATCTTCTAGCTCAATCTTCAGAAGCCTTAAATCCACGGGCCTCAATGGTAAACAGCTAAAATCTCCATTTGTAGCTGAGAAACCAAAGGTTTACAGAAATAATCTCCCAGGTCACAGTGGAAGATCCCAGCTCTAAAAGTTCTATTTATATCATTTGGATGGTAGTCCTAACCACTAACATTTAGAAAGGCGATCACTAGCTTGGTAAAGTAGCATTTATTATGTTAAGTCAGACAGGCAAATCCTAGAGGCATTCTATTGAAGAGCACTGCAACCCTGAAACTGCACCCAGTCCGACTTTGCATGACCATGAGTGAAATTTTTCTGACTTTAAATGCTAGACTCATCTTAACTTCCATCAAGGAACCCTTTAAAATAGTTTTGAGATGTAATTACATTGTTATGTGCATAAATGCTTTCCTGGGTGTATGTATGTGTACCACATGCATGCCTGGGCCTCCAGAGTTCAGAAGACACTGAGTTGAAGATGGTTGTGAGCCACCACATAGGTGTCGAGAATCAAGTGCCCTTAATCACTAAGCCATCTCTCCAGTCATAAGGACCTTAAGAAAATAAGCTGGGGTGATAGCTTTAAGATACTAAAAGAAAATATGGTGTAGATACAAAACAAAAAATAACCTGAAACAAAACAATATTTCTTCCAAGGGACCTGACAAATATCTTAACAACTTAAATCATTATATGGAATGAAACTAAATTTAATAAATGTAATATAAATGTATTAATTAAACTTGGTTTACTTGGGAAAAAAGATCAGGTTAGATGAAAGAATTACAGGATAGATTTGAGATATTTATGAAAGAAATTTTCTACGCAGGCTCCAAAGCGACAGAGAAACCCTGTCTCAAAAAAAAATGTTTTTTCTAATAATTACTCCTTCAAAAAACTATAATGGGCTTCTTTAGGGACCTGTAAGGTCTCCATCACGAAGTCTGAAGCAGACCTACCTGAAAGCATGCAGGAAGAATTTACTAGACTTGGACTGCATGTGCACTAACGTTCCTTTCGAACTCTGTGGCTGGAATATTGTGTTAAAGTTCTTTCTCAGTTTGGCCCACAGTGAAGAACTAATTGATATGAGAAGTGTTTCTCCAATACTACATATTATACCATTACTGGCTATATAATTGTATTCATATTACATTTATATTACATTAATATATTTCTTGCTACTATGATGGCATTTATTTAAATCATCTTTGATATACTCCTTTGACTATTGTGAGGTGTTTGGTGCCCTCTGTAGAACACACGTCTTCCTCTTACCTGTAGAACCGCCTCCCAGGTAAACCAAGAGGATCTATGAATGCTCTTTCCAGAAGCATCAGTTGGTCATTCACAATTCTTACTGCAATAGGACTTGGAGAATAAGAAACAAATCATTGAAATCTCTACTAGCAGGCCACAATTCAACTAACATTAAATAAAAATAATGCATGGGAAGATAAAATAATCAGTAGACCATTAGGAGAAATAATGTTGACATGGTATTATGTCACACAGCAAGCAACATGTAACAGCAGGGTCATCTTAGCATTTACAATAGACACAGAATGCTATTGAGAAATGGATTGTTTTGTTTTTCAAGGCCACAAAGTGGTCAAAAAGAAATGAAAACTATTCTTTACTTCTCTGTAGGCTAACCAGACCTCCCAGAAAGATGGAGGAAACTGCCAAGTCATTCCTTATGACTCACACAGTCCTACTCTGGAGGAAAGAAACAGAATAAGGATGAGCAAGAAACAACACAGAGTAAAGGTTTCTGAAATCTGTGAGAAAGGGGACAGCTTGCCATGGTGAGCAGGTGGTCCTTTCCCATTCACAGTCCTTACACTGCTTTTGCATAGTTGACCTACATACATCTTCGGGCTCTCCCAACAATCCAAGGGTCAAGAGAGCCTCCTCAAAAAGACTGATACAGCTTGTTGTTTAAGTCTGAAAAAATAAACTATACTTGGTGCAATTCATATTTATTGTATAATGTTTTAATATGTAAAAATTATTTTCTACCTAAAAGTAGCAATAACAAAAAAAATTCCAGAAAAAAAAATCTATACAAAAGAAGTGGTTGATGGGTGACTAGGTATTGAGAAGGACTATACAGAAATATATTCAAAGCACCCCAGTTTATAGTTTATGAATTACCAACTGTAACTCTCATCACACAAATTCAACTTTGCATTACTGTAAATTAAAAAAAAAAAAACTCTGAGAGCCCTAGTTATTACAAAGAAGCCATGAACTTGAGAATGAAGCTAGGGAAGGCAACAACAGAGGATTTAAGTGAGTGGTTGGAAATGACATATTAGAGAAAAGGCAACTCTAAGCATATCTTTCTGGGTTCTAAGAAGCTGGTGATTCTTGCTGATGCTGCTGTGTTGCAGGCCATGGCTTAAGCAGCAATGACTTCACATTCTACACACATGAAGACAGTCTGCCCTTCTGAGAGTAGGCAGCTGAAACTTACTTAGTAAGATCAACTTGTGTGAGTCTTCTATGAAAGTCTGAAGCAGCCTCTGAAAAGTTTGTCACAGCAGAAAATAAGGAATCTTTTAAAAATAGAAAAGTAAAAGAATTTAGTTAGTAGTTCACATTTCAGAGGTTCACATTTCTGCCCTCTTCCTGATAGGACCAACCAAACAATGGAAAATCTTTGTTCTAGAGACCCTTCTTGTGGATTCATGAAAAGGATTGGCAAAAAGATGGGAATTTTAAATGTAGTCAAACTGTATTATTTTGTTGTTGTTTTTTGCTTTTAGTTTTTTGTTTGTTTGCTTGTTTCTTTTGTGTGTGTGTACTTGTGTCCTGGTATCCATGGAGGTCAGAAGAGAGGTTGAGATCTTTTGGAGCTAGAATTATCAGGTATTTATGATTCTCATGACATGATGAGTCTTGAGAGCTGAACTCCTGTTCTCATGATAGACCAGAAAGTGCTTTTAATCACTGAGTCATCTCTACAGCACTCCCCTAATTTGGTTCTTAAGAGAATTCCTTTCACAAGTGCAGGAAACAAATACTACAATCAGTTATTTACCCAAACTCCAGCATTCTTTAATTGAATATATTTATTGGAACAATTAGTAATTATGATATGTTAGCAACTGGATATATGTATAAATATGATTAACTGTCATTATTACAGGATTAAAACAATACCAATTCTTATTTTTCAAATAATGGCATATTAACATCTTTTTTCAAATATTGACTTGTGACAAATTAATATGTCTAGATGAAGAAACAGTATGAAGTTTGGTCTGGACATATTCTTTATTTCATAAAGTTTTAAAAATATAATTAGACTTTCAGCACATACTTTTTATTACAACAACCTATTTGCCATGTTGTGTGTGTTCTAAGCAGGAATTGACATGCATTATTGATATACTGCTTGCATTTGAGTCTGTTTTGCAGATCAAGTGCTTGTAACTCAGATCAATGACTCTGCTACATCAGCTGTCATTGGGCTCAGGCCTTCAATATAAATACATTTAGTATTTTCAAAAAAGTCCTTTTAACCTCAACTTTTCCAAGCTTTGTTTAAAATGTAATCAAAGCAAGTAATCTAATAATGGGTATGATGGAAGCAAAGGAAACAGGATGTTGAAGAAGGAGATCTAAATTTTACATATCGTACATAAATCAAGATAAAAACTGAAATATGTCATTAGGATTAATCAGAAATAACATTTACAGTGCAGTAGTAGTGATATAGGAGCATAGTGAGTTGCTTAGTGGAAGATAAAGAACTGGGAGTATAAATTATATATTGATTGATTCATTCACTCATCAGACCCACGTTTTTCACTAATACATCTTCTGAATAATAGAGAATTTTGATTGTGAAGGTGGGACATAGCAGAAACAAATGCTACTGTTAAAATGGAAGAGATGACAACATGCCATCTGATGGGCATTCACTAATAGAGACACATATGCTATCAAAGACCTCAATATAAATTCAGTTACACTGAGGCTGATAGAAAAGAAAGTGGGAAATAACACTGAAGGCCCTGGCACAGGAGACTACTTCCTGAATACAACACCAGCAATACAGACACTGAGATCGACAATAAATGGGACCTCTGAAACTGAGAAACTGCTGTAAGGCAAAGGACACAGTCAACAAGACAAAACGGCAGCCTATGAAATGGGAAAAGATCTTCACCTACCCCACTCTGACAGAGGACATCTTCAAAATATATAAAGCACTCAAGAAACTAGACATCAAAATATCAAATAATCCCACTAAAAATGGGGTATAGATTTAAAC
>JAQHUG010000552.1:395285-425793 GCA_028555095.1 Dicrostonyx torquatus | reverse complement strand
AGCACTTTTGCTTGAAAATAAATACCTGCTTTTAGAGACACTAGCAGTAAACAGGCAGGTAGGGCAAGCTTACAGAGATTAGGAAACAAAACCTGCATTAGAGTGACACCTCTTTTCACTAAGGCTGATCTTAAAGCAGCAAACACATTTACAAGCAAATTCTTTGGTTTTAAAGATTCATTTTATTTTTATTGATGCGATTTTTTTTGTTGGTGTGTGTGTGTGTGTGCACACCACGTGTTTCAGGTGGCCAAGGACATTGAAAAGGGTGTCAGATTCCTGGAGTTGGAATTACAGGCAGTTGTAAGATGCCTGATTGGGTGCTGGAAACCAATCTCGGGTCCTCTGGACGATCTGAAAGATCCGCTGGTGCTATCAGCCTGTGATGGGCCTCTCCAGCACTTCTCTAGGTAAATTCTATGACGGAGGACTGCTCAGAATGTACAGATATTGGGAGCACACCATCTGATTGCACTTTGGGATTCAATGTGCTTTAGTTCTCATGAGTACTTAACAAGTATAATTAGTTTAATATTTATGGTGTTTCTGTATAATCACCAGATGGAGGCTTCCTCCCCTTTTGCCTTTGGACTGAGTACTCTCCACTCTACCCACTAAGTTGACATACAATGAAATGTCTGGCAATAAAGACCAATGATTTCCACATTGCCAGATTTTTTAATTCCTTGGCTTATTTTTAATACTTTATTTCTTAGCATCCTCACAATTATGTTATATAAGAAACTGTATATGATAAATTTTGTTTTAGCTGCTACTTATTTGAGTCATCAATGTTCTGACAACAACTTAAAAACAAATACAGCCAGAAATGTGTTACCCATTCATCATAAAATAGTAAGCCAGGTGTCCTCATTTACCTCTCTTGCCACTTTATACACCAGCCGGTAAAGAAGAGGAGTACAGTCAACTCGTAGAGTGTAATTGCCTGAAGGAAAAACCAGACACAAAGGTCATATTTCATACTACCCAATGAGTCCATTCATGTTTAATTTCACTTTCTATTTCAAATATAATGTAACCGTCTAATTCAAAATGCTCCTGAGAAGTGGAGAGGCTGCAGTGCGTTGATTAAACAGACGAAGTGATGGTGGGCTACGGTGGCTGACATGGCAGCTGACACAGTCATCAGCCAATTTTCCTTGTAGCACCATCTCTCAGAGGACAATGTCAAGGAAAACACTAAGACCACAGAATTCATTCTTCATTCTTTCATTGTTTTAGATCAATGTATTAGAAAGCAATATGCATGTTGTTACAGCTTCAGGGACAATAAACAAAAATGCACCAAAAACACTGAGAGCTGAATACAATAGGTCAATTCAAAAAACAGTTTCAATAAATAGTGGAAATATTATTTTATTTTTCAAGGAAATGTTTTATTAAGAAAATATTTCTGTATAAGACATTCTTCTGAAATACTCTAGCCAAATTTCTCTAATTCATCCACAAGAAAAATGTGGTGAATGCTAGACCTTTAAATCACAATCTAAGGCAAGCAAAGATAAACCAAAGATAGACCAAAAAAAAAAAAAGAAAGAAAGAAAGAAGATACAAAGAAATCAGGAGTCATAGCTCAGTTGTGAGTCATAATGATCAATATTAATTATTTTTTCCTGCAGTAAAACTAAAAGCTAACTTATTATTGAATAGCCTTATCTAAATATAAGATTTGAGATACTATTAAGAATTTATAGACTTAAGAAAGTAATAAGCCATAAAACACTACGGGGCACTAAGGTGCACTCCTATAAACCTAGTGCTTAGCAGGTAGAAGTGGAAAGATGAGGAGTTCAAGGTCATGACCACCAACACAATTGAGGCCTTTCCATTCACGAGACTCTTATCTCAAGACAGAAAAAAAATTCCAAACAAACAAAATAGCATACTAACTAGAAACAAAATTACTAAAACTAGAATTTATTTTTTGAATGTCGTATTTCAAAATAAAATAAGATGCACCTTCTATAGATGAATCTGAGTTGATGTAAGCAATGCTTCTCTCCTGTAAGATCTTTGCATTCTCCTGCAGTTGAATCAAAGTTGTTAGCATGCAGTTTTTACTGCTTTGAAAAAATAAAAACAAGTAACCACAATAATCTCCTGGAAAATGGTCTGTTGGTGTTTATAAGTCAAAAATACAGTATCTGCCTGAGACCACAAACTTGTAGAAAATTCTGAAGACTGCTTAATTGATGATAGCAATAAAAATTAAAATAAGAAAATGAGAATGTTATGAAGCTATATACTAAAAGCAAAAAGCCCAGGAAAGATATTTTTAGGTATAATTTCTTCATTCTCTGTATCAAAATAAGCTAAGGTGAGAGTCCAAAATTTGGTAGTTCTACATAAAATCTTTTGATTCTAAACTGTTCAAAGTGAGGCCTGAAACTGTTTTCTAACAGGCGTTCTTAGAAATTGATCCTTATAGCCACTGAAGTTTGAGAGCCACTAAGTAGACACCTAAGTATAGTATAAGAGTAAAAAACACATAAAAGGCCACTTATCTATGTTTATAAAAATCTATAGAGAAGTGAAAGAATAAAATAAAGAAAAAGCCTATTCTCTATGCTAGTGTTCTGGGCTGAAGGAAAGCAAGCAGCAGTGTTTCTCTAGTTCATCTTCCCGACTTTGGATTTAATGTGGTTGGTTGCTTCTCAGATACGTCCTCACTACTTTCCTGCCATGATGGGTTGGCCTTTGAACTATGGGCAGAATAAACCCTTTGTACCTTGAGTTGCTTTTCTCAGGCATTTTGTACCAACAAGAAAAGTAACTAATATGATTGCCTTGATTATAGTCAAAGTTTCTATTACAGCATTTGCAGGCTGGCCTCAAACTATAAATCTTCCTTCCTCGGCCACCTGAGTGCCAGGAATTAAGGTTTGCATCACCATACATAACTCCTTATATATTCTCAGGGAAGTTAAATGTGGTATTGAATATGACAACATATCTTGTAGAAAACTGTTGTGGAATATAATTTTAACTAGACAAAGATATATTACATTTTTTATGTTACAGAATATTACTTTAGCTGTGCTAAGGTGTAACATTTATTTATGCTGCATTTGTTTAATGATGTAAGGATGTGTGTTTAATTATGTAAAGATGTTTGTTTCACCTTGCCTGTCAGGTATCTGATTGGTCTAATAAGGGGGTGGACAGCAATAGCTAGGCAAAGAAAAGATAGGTGAGGCTGCTGGGCAGAGAGAATAAACAGGAGGAGAAGTCTAGGCTCGAGAGAGAAGAGGATAAGGAGGAGGAAGGAGAGAACAAGGGATACGCCCAGGGCCAGCCAGGGCCAACCAGGCAGCTGCCAACCAGCATACTCAAGAAGCAGTGAAAGTAAGATATACAGAAGTGAGAAAAGTAAAAAGTCCAAGGCAAAAGATAGATAAAGAGAAACAGGTTAATTTCAGTTAAAAGAGATGAGCCTAAGCTGGGCTGGGCATTCAAAACTAATAAGTCTCTGTGTCATGATTTGGGAGCTGGATAATGGCCCAAAAGAAAAAGCCTGATACAGAAAACTTGGAAGAAAGTTGAAATTATTTCTAAACTCACTTGTGTTATCAATACAAATTTACTATTGCAAATCTTAGATTTCTTTGATTTTTATTTTGGATTTCTGAAATTGAAGGAATATATTTGTGCACACACACATTAGAAGTAGTCAAACATTCTAAAAAGAAATTACTTTGATCAATAATATTTAATCAATCTAAACTAATGTTCTACCTGCAAATTTCATATTTATGGTACCAGTATCAAAATGAAACTTTATAATGTGAATATAGACAACAAAGCTCAGTGATATCAGATAAGTGGCTATATGTGATTTTGCTTCATATTTTATAGTTATGTAAAAGGGAATGAGTCAGGAGAAAAGCGTTTTGCAAACTGTACACAGACGTGCATAGAACACACCAATAACATTTATGCTTGCATGCGACAGAAGATAGAAAGCAAGCACCACAAAGTGTTTCAACGGTATAAAAATGTGTGCTCGCTTTCCACACGTAAGAACCTAGACACTGCCAACAGAGGAGAACTGGAAAGGAGAAAGACGGTGTGTAGGAGAGGCTCTTTAAGAGTTAAGAGCCTGGGGGCTGGAGAGATGGCTCAGTGGTTAAGAGCATTGCCTGCTCTTCCAAAGGTCCTGAGTTCAATTCCCAGCAACCACATGGTGGCTCACAACCATCTGTAATGAGGTCTGGTGCCCTCTTCTGGCCTTCAGGCATACACACAGAAAGAATATCGTATACATAATAAATAAATAAATATATAAAAAAGAGTTAAGAGCCTGTAAGAAAGAAAAAAAACAGACAACACTGTGAAATAATAAGTTAAGCTACTTTATTAAATTTACAGAATTATCACTTTATATTTAACAATCAAAACACATTACTGCTATGAAAGGTAAAAAGATTAACAGCTTGCAGATTCTGATTATTTTCCGAGTTTACTGACTTTGTTTTCACAATACAAATGCAAAAAATGAAATATTTTGATAATAAATAGGTTTAGCATAAGTGACTCGGCTGTGCCAAATAGACTTGAGAGTAAAAACAAATTCTATGTCTTGCTCTCCCTTGAGTCATTCTCTATTAGGTAAGAGAATCTACACAGTATTACAGTAAGCACCTTCACTGTTACTTACTTCCGCCCATTCAGTTGAACCCAGCAGTCCAAACTCTTCTGCATCCCAGCTGGCAAAAATAATAGTTCTCCTAGGTCTCCAGCCTGTAATCACGTTAGTAAACACAGTTAAATACACCCAGCTACAGGGACAGGAATACAAGCAAGTCACTTTCAGTCAGCAGCTACCTGAGAAATGCTAGTTACCTCGATTCATCAGTTTTCCAAAACTTTGGACAATCTCTTGCAAAACTGCAGTGCCCGTGGTAGGGTCAATCCCTCCAAACACCCAGGAGTCACGATGACCTCCCAGAATGACATACCTATCTGGACAAGAATGTGTTCCGAAAGCTTCAGCTTACACACATTACAGGCATTAGTCATTTATGTCATTAAATTAAACCTTCTCTTGCCTGAGTTCCCTCCACAGAAGACAAACAACAGTGTAAAGGAAAATCTTTTAAAGGGGAAATATCCTTCTCCTGAATTTTACTTTCAAATCAGCCAGAAAAATATGTTATTAACAGAATTTCATCTTTCCTTAATCTTCATTAAAAAAAAAAAAGTCTTCAGATTTTTGACAACTCACCAGGTTCCCAAGACCCTCTGATAGTTTCTAATGACTCATCAGGTTCCAGGGACCCTCTGATAGTTCCAATCTTTCTAATGACTCACCAGGTTCCAGGGACCCTCTGATAGTTCCAATCTTTCTAACAACTCACCAGGTTCCAGGGACCCTCTGATAGTTCCAATCTTTCTAATGACTCACCAGGTTCTAGAGACCCTCTGATAGTTTCTAATGACTCACCAGGTTCCAGGGACCCTCTGATAGTTCCAATCACATTGTAAATCCTTGTGATTCTGTTAATGTTACTGACATGCATTCTAACTTTCCTAGAATTGTAAAAATAATGAGTTAGTTCAATAAAGCACTGCATTTAGTTTTATTTAACATTTTATTGTGAAAAATCTCAAAACTACAGAAAACTCTACACTAGGACAGTGAATTCTCATATCTTTGCTACCTCAATCATTGAATTATTTGAAACACTTGCAAAGCATCATTATAATTTATTCCTGTGTATTTAGGTATGTACCTTAATGTCAACTTTAAATACCAACATTTTGGTTTTTTCTTCATAGTCGTATTACTTATTCTTACTTTTAACTAAAAATAGTCTATTAAATGTTTCAAAGTACTAATTTTAAAACTTTATATTCTCACTACACAGGAGCAACTGTTTGCTATATACTAACTGAAAAAATAAATTTATTGTTTGAGCATCTGTTTTTATAAATCCCTGCAGAGCACAGTGATGTCTAAATCAGTAACAGATCACACATATGATAGTATCCCAAAAAGTACAAAGGAACTAGAAGGATCTACTAACACCTGCTATGATGCCATCGTATAATGTATTGATACTAATGGAAACAGACATTATATTGCCAGTCATAAATGGAGAGTGATTCAGTCCTGTGTAACACATAGTGTGCTTTCATTGTTCACTTAAAGTGTGCTCGCACTTACTAAAAAAGAGTTTCCTCTAAGACAGACTACCCTGTTAGGCTAACAGCAGCCTCATTCTTCTTGTTTACAGAATCCCAATGGCATCAAGAAGTCACATTCCAGACTTTTTGACTCCCCAGGGAGACCTCACCCTCTCTGAGGAGTGCATGGGGGAAGGTGGAAGAAGGGAAGGAGAGGGATCTAGGATTGGTATGTAAAATAAAAAAAGATTGTTTATGAAAGATCCTTTTTTTAAAAAGTCCCACTCAGTGACTGAGGTATGTGTAAGCCCACTCTGGTGTTCCAGCAATGACACATTTCTCAAAACACATCTTCCTGGTAAGGGACACACGATTACAGTAATACCCACTGTTTATTAACTTTCATCATGACTGAAAGCGGTCTATAGAAAGATTACTTAAAACTGACCTCAGTGCTGACTGAAAAATATTATGAATTCTATTGGTAAATAAGAATTTAAAATGTCATGCTACGTGCACAACGACACGCTGGAACTTCCCTGGGCCATCCATTTTGATTTTGATTTGGGCTAAACTTCAATATTCCTTCATGATTTTAACCAATTTAAAAGCAAAGGCAAGTTTGGTCAAACTCAGCCAGACTTCCTCCATCTCAAAGGCAATACACACTATATAAATTCCAGAAGGACGTGATAAATAGTGACCATTTTCATGGGAACAGAAAACGAGCCTTTGTTTTCTCTAGATCAAAAAAGATCTATAATTTGTTATCCATGATGGAAGGAAAGACACAGTTCCCAAGGCTTGACAATGTAAAGTACGTGCAGATTCTGCCATCCTCCTGAAATTTTTCTAAATACATAAGTAATCCTAAGAGTAATTAATACATACTTCAGCTAAACGTTGCATCAAGAGCAAAACCAATCAACAAGTGAGGTTTTTAAAATGCATTAAGCAAAAAAAAAAAAAATGTGCTTTGCTACTAAAAAGTAAACACAAGAAGGAGTTGGGGAAGGCTTAATGGTGGAGCCACTAGCTGACAAAAGAAAACCCCAGGTTCAGTTTTAGCAACAAAACACCAACTGCTACAATGCAAAAACATTTTCAGCATCTTCCTGTGGCTAGGAGCTTAAAGTCTATGAGGCACTTTGTGTACAGCTAGTGTTCATCAAGTATTTGTCAAACGCATTAGCACACTCCTATCGGGGAAAGCTAGAAAAGACTTGAGCCCCTTTATCAGTGTCACCTGTATCTTTGGGTTCATTTCATTGTATAACTAGACTGCTGTATGCATCTCTGTAGAGACAGAATGAATAAGCATGCAGAATCATGACAAAGCACAATTCATAGTAGAGTCATATCTAGGACACATTCATTTAAGGTCGCTCGCCACTGTAAAAGCAAGTTTTGCTGCAATTTTGTTCATCTCAGCATTCCTAATAAGCTGATTTGATGTATATAAATATATGTGTGTATATGTATCCTTGAAGATATATTTGAACCAATTTTTCTGTTGTTATTTTTTTCTTTGTTTTTCAAGACAGGGTTTCTTTGTGATGCTTTGCAGTTTGTGCTGGAACTAGCTCTTGTAGACCAGGCTGGCCTCGAACTCACAGAGATCCACCTGCCTCTGCCTCCCAAGAGCTGGGATTAAAGGTATGTGCGACCACACCCAACTTCTTTGACCCAATTTTAACACCGGTGCTGGTTCCTTTATTAGCTAATAAGTCTAGTGAAAGATAAAATAAATTCTCATTTCACACCTGTCCAACAGTTATCACTTTAAATTACTCTTTATCAGTTTTGGCGGTCCTGCTGAGATGTGCCATGACTCCATCTTGCAGGAACAATATGGGCAGTTAAAATTCCATTATTTTAGCTATCTGTATAGCTAGGTTTAATTTTGATCTACTGTTTTTGTGTTTATTTCTATTTCCATTTTTGTTAGCAACAAATTATTCTTCATTGATGCCAGCAATATGAGGAAGTATCTTTATGTCTTGTCATTTGATAGTATCCCTAAATGAACAAATAATTATCAAGACCACTGTGAGGTGAAAGAAAAGAAAGAATCTCTCAAAGCTTTGCTGTTATTGCTTACTACGTATCTATCCATTTTGAACTCAAATCACAACACTGGTGGACAGTGTTGGATAGCCAGACCTACACTCTACATTTCTTATGCTTTCTGAGTTTTAATCTGTTTTTTATAATATATGCTTTATTCATGTATTTGTCCATGTGTATGGAAGGGCAGGGAGGCCAGAAGAGGGAGGAGGGAATTTCAGATCCCTTAAGAGCTGGAGTTACAGACATTCCCTGAGACAACAAAGACACTGGGAACTGAACACTAGTCCTCTTAACTGCCAAGTCATCTCTCTGTCAGACCCCTGAGTAAACTCACAGAAATTATCAACGCATTTTCTCCATGTCTGTCTAATTCTGCTCGTAAATTAAAAAAAATAAACATTATCTTGTGAAACTATGCAATCTTTATCTCTCTGAAGAATATAAGTAAAATAGATAATAATTTTCTAATTGAAGGAACACTGTTCTGACTGAATTATGATGATTATTAAAGCCCTTATGTAACTCAAATTCTAAAATTCCTATAAAAGTAAGAAAACCAAACTTGTTTCAATTTAGCTTTTCTGAAACAAGCCAATTCTAACAATAAAAACATATTCTGATTACCAAAGTCCACATAGATAGGTAAATTATTAGCAAACAAGACTGACTGAGTAATGCGGGTTTAATAAAATAAACAGCTATTTTTATCCTTTCTGGTTTATCAGCACTAACATTTCCCTTTCCCCAGTCTTTCCAGTATATCACACTTCCCACCATGGCCTGTGTTTCTATAACTACTTTGCCTGCCTGCTTTTTCTCAACCCATCAGGCACATATGATCAATCCACTGCAATAGTCCTGCGTTTAAAAACGATACTAATTATATTGGGCAGTGGTGACACATGCCTTTAATCCCAGCACTTAAGAAGATCTCTGAGTTCAAGGTCAACCTTGTCTTCAGAGCAAGTTCCAGTACATCCAGGGCTACACAAAAAAAAAACCAAACAAACAAACAAAAAAAAACCCTGTCTTGAGTAGAAAAAGACAAGAGCTCCTGAGTAAACAGGGAGTGAAAGGATCATAGGAGAGGGAAGAAGGGGAGGGAGGAGGAAGGGAGAAGGTAGGGGTGCGGAGAAAAATATATAGCACAATAAAAACAATTTTTAAAAAAGAGGAAAAATAGTAAATATTTTAATTCAATTCAAATATTTACTTAGAAATAATATAACTCTGCCCATTTTCTTATTGAAATAAATAAATAGCAATACTATTTATAATGAAACATCTATTGAGGATTACTGAATTGTTGAACAACATGGTTTCCTCATTTTGACTCATTTATGCCATGGAGTGAAGGTTAAATAACTGAGGGCTCCTTTCTCTCTGCCCTTTATCTTCTCTCAACTGAACCACCGTAAACGTCACTAGGAAAACTGATTTAAAACTTGAGTTGAAAATGGAAGTTAAAAAAAACAACACTGCTTGAAATGTCATAAGCCTAAGCTCAAACACAGTAATATTTCATCTAATAATACAATGTCACCACTGAAGAATTCAGTAGTACATTCTGTAAGTCCTTCTGGGTTGATATAAAATGATCAGTTGCTCACTGGTGACAAGGAAAAACAGGCAAAGCATACTTTACCTGGCAGAGCATTAACCTGACATTTTTTCTGTTAAAAGCAAATTTTTCAGGCTTTTAAAGATCCACATCGTTACCTGGAATATTCGCTTCCTGCAAAGCCAGGCCCGATATTGTAGCTAACATTTAGCGTTCCCTTCCAGCTTTTGTCTGGGGCAGCAATTCCTCCCAAGTTCCTGCCAAGAGTACACGAAACAACACAAAGATTGATGTTGAGGAAATCACGAGACTGGGTAGGATACTGTCGAGTAAGAACTCTGTACCCAGAGGCCTGACCTCATGGAGCTCTCACGCTGGAAAGAGTCATAGCCTAGACAAATTAGTAACATGTTACTTACAAAGGCGAAGGGAAGAAAATAAACCCTGGAGGACAGGTGCACGGCAATAGCCTCTTCACACCTGACGTAGTTGGAGGAGCAGGAGATTGAGGCTATTCGAAAGGGGGAACATTCATGACTGTGTTAAAAAGCACCTAGTTTTAAAAGCAACTACTGACTCCATTGGGAGCACCTATAAAAGTTACTGTGGTACAGACATTTAGGAAATGGTAGTTGGGAAATAGGCAATAAAATACAGAAAACATTACCAGCAAATATTAGCTCAATGATCGCTGTACTGGAGACAGAGATCTCAGCTGGGACACAAGAAGCAGCACCGTTCTCATTTAACAGGTGAGGACACTAAATCAGACAAGGACATAACTGGTGCAAGGTCTCACATCTAGCGTGAATGCTTATACCATAGATGAACAGCTAATGAGTGCCTAAGGAAGCCTAAACATTTAAATGTTTTAAATCAGTACTCGATTTTAATATTTGGACAGAATTACATATTTGAGAACTTCATTTGAGCAGAGAAATGCTTTATTATTATTTCCTAGTAGTTAATCTGATTGTTCTTCTCATAAAAATAGTGTTCCTACTTCAGGGCTTATTTTGATATATGTTAGTTTTAACGTAACCGACGTATAGAGCAGAAAATGGACAATATAGGGGAAGACACACTCATCTCCAACTAAATGACTATACCGTAATAGTATCTCCGCATCATCATATCCAATTGGATGTACGGGTATATTCGGAATCCCTACTCCTTCTTCAACTTGAAGTCTGAAGGTGTACTCTGCAAGAATCAAGTATATAAGTGAAATCACTGAAGAATACAAGCAAAGACAATGGTATACAGGAATTTCTTGTAATATTATTACAGATTTGCTATATTTTGGCAATTAAAATAAAATTAAAGGTTACCAAAAGGTCAAATTGTATTATTTAAACTGGTCTATTTGAGTCAGCAGTAAAATAAGTAATTTATGTTTTAAAGTAAAATCAAATCATAGAATCTATAGATTTCAAACTAAACACTTGAAATAATTTTCTTAAAATTTTTAATATTTTATTTGCTCAAAAGATATTATAAATTACTATTATAGAAACTCCAGCAAACTGTATGCTTGGAAATATATCTATATGTCTAAAGTCACATATAATGGGTAAAAAACAGAAAACTTATGGGATATTGATTGAGGAATAATTACATTTATCCAAATAATAAGACAAAGTTTTCTTCATAGCATGATTTGGAAGTGCTGTCAGAATGATAATCTCCTTAGGCCTGGCTATCAGGCAGGATGGATTAAAATGGAAACTTCATGCCATGTCTGAACCAACTTAAAAATGATAAGACATATGAAACAACATCTTAAATATTTTTTCTTATTACTTATTTTTATAATTGCCTATTGAAACAAAAGCCTGACCATATTGTGGTATTAGGGGCCATAAAACATGTTCCACTAAACACAAAAATCATACAAAGTGTATTTTTTGACAATAGTGGGATTAATTATATTGGAATTAGAAACCAATATTGAAGAAAGTATTTCCAAAGTTCTTGAGTATCTAAAAACCAAACAATGATTTTCTGCTAACCCACAAAAAAGCAGGTAGGCTGCCTGCAAACCTCCTCTTCTCTCTTTGGTTCCCCAGTTCGAATACCAGCTCAATAGAACACCCTTGGCAGCCCCTTCTCCCATCTCCCGTGGATCCCACGGATCTTCCCCACTTCTGACCTTCCTCCTCCTAATTGTTGCTTTACCCCAGACCCCAACCCCAGTGGGCACTCCCTGCTAACAGTCCTCTTCTCTTAGGGTGACAAAATAGGCTGAAGGCAAGCCCACATCTGTGCTGCTGCTCCCAAGATACACCCTATTACCAGTGTCATCCCCAGCTCCACAGCAGGAAACCTGCTGTAGTTTCCCTTTCTTCTGTGACCCCACTCCAGTGGAACACAAAGATCTTCATCCCTAACCCTCCTTCCGCCAACAAATCCGAGTATCCCAACTTCCAACACCAGCAGGCATTCGGTGGGACACAGCAACCTAGTAGAGCAAGGGAACAGCCCACAGCTCCCGTCCACATGACCATGTTAATTCACAGGCCACACCTGTAGGTTCCCTTCAGATCTCTATTCTTTCTCTGTTCCACCAGTTCCACCCCCAGCTCTACAACAGAACACATTTGGCAGTGTCCCCCCACCCCTAACCCTCCACCTGCTCCCATCTCCAGTGGATCTCACAAATCTTTCCCCTTCTAACATTCTCCTCCCAATCCCACCCCCACACTACTGCTTTGTCCTAGATCCCAACCCAGCACACAGCCTTGCTAACCCAGGGGCCCCTCCTACCAGGAAAAGAAGGCTGGAGGCAGACTCACACCTCTCCTACTGCTCCTGAGTTCTAATCCCCCCATTTTCATCCCAAGCTTTCTATCACAAAGTCTTCTATGACCTCCTTTTCCTGTCTGACTCCATCCCCAAGGAATAACAAAGACCTTCTCCTCCAACCTTACTTCCCCTGCCTCATCCCAGTATCCCAGCCTACAACACCAGCAGACTGTCCCTGAGAACACATCAGCTGGATGGGACAGGCAACACTCAGTCAACACACTCTCTGGAAATCCAGAGAGAAAATCGAAATCAAGGATTGAAAACAAAACAAAACAAATCCAGAAATCAGCACCTAGACCTATAATCAACCCAAACCCAGATGCTTAGATGCCAGCATTAAAACAGATTCAATAAGAGCAAGGGCAGTATGTCTCCATTAGAGCCCAGCTATCCTACCACAGCAAAACTTGAATATTCCAATACAGCTGAAACACAAAAATACCTTCAAAGCAACTATATGAGGATGATAAAATTCCTTAAAAATAGAAATTAATAAATCCATGGAAACAAATTGTGAGGAAATGAATAAATTACTGAAAGAAATCCAAGAAAACACATATAGTTAAAGGAAACAAATAAAACTGATCAAGACTAGAAAAATGGAATTAGAATCAATATAGAAAACTTAAGATGAAGGAATTCTGGCAATAAAAATTTTAGGAATTCAAACAGTAACTATAGAGGAAAGCTTCACCAAGAGAATATAAGAGATGGAAGAGAGTTTCAGACATTGAAAAACTATAGAAAAAATGAATACATCAATTGAAGACAAAGTTAAATCTAATAATTTCCTGACACAAAACATCCAGAAAATCTGGGACACTATGAAAAGTCCAAACCTAAGAACAATAGGGATTAGAAGAAGATCTCCAGCTTAAAGGCCCAGAAAACGTCTTCAACAAAATCATAAAACAAATTTCCCTAATCTCAAGAGGGAGATGCATATACAAAGGTACAGAAGCTTACAGAACACCAAATAAGTTGGACCAAAATAGAAAGTCCCCACAACCACATAAAAAGCAAAACACAGCCTTTTCATGGCGGCGAGTCCTTGGTGAGTGCCACAGCTTCAGATCCACCCGCCCAACTGGACTGAAATTTCGCATGATGGATGGAGATAGAGCCAGAGACCCACATTCACACCAGAGCAAGGGATTGTGCTACCAAGGTCCAGTGGAAGAGCAGAAGGAGGGAGAAGATGAGCAAGGACGTCAGGACCGTGAGGGACTGGCCCACCAACAGAGAAGTGGGCTTGATCTATTGGGAGCTCATCAAATCCAGCTGGACCAGGACTGAATGAGCATATGACCTAACCAGACTCTCTGAATGTGACTGCCAATGGGGACTGACCGAGAAGCCAATGATAATGGCACTGGGACCTATCTCTTCTACATGTATTGGCTTTTTGGGAACTTATTCTATGTGGATGCACATCTTCTTAGACTGAGATGGAGGGGGGAGGGCCTTGGGCTTCCCATAGGGCAGGGTATCCTGCCCCATCTTAAGGAATCAGGGGGAGGGCGGTGGGGTGGGGGGGAGCGGGAGGGCCGGGAACAAGGGGAGTAAATGTAAATTTTTCTTGTAATAATAATAATAATAAAATAAAAAAAGCAAAACACAAATCATACAGTACAAAGAAAGACTATTAAAAACCATAAGGGAAAACGGCCAAGTAACACATTAAGGCATTACACCCAAGTTCTCAGTGGAGACTCTCAAAGCCAGAAGAGCCTAACCCTTGCAGACTCTAAGAGACCACAGGTGCCAGGCATGCCTACTATACCCAGCAAAACTTTCAATCACCATAGATGGAGAAAACAAGATATTCCATGATATAGCCAAATCCATCACGAAAGAAGGTACTAGATGGAAAAATCCAGCCCATCAATGTTAACTGCACCCATGAAAATGTAGGAAATAGTCTTACATCAGCAAAAACAAAAGAAGAAAAGCTCACGCACACAACAACCACCATCACCATCACAATCAACAACAAAGTAACAGCAATCAACACTAACTGATCATTGATATCTCTCAATATAATTGGTCTCAATTCCCCAATGAAAAGACACAGACTAACAGACTGGATGCAAATCCTTCTGCTGCATCCAGAAAACACACAAACAACAAGATAAACAGTACATCAGGATAAAGGGTTGGAAAAGGATTTTCTAAGCAAATAGATCTAACATGAAAGCTGGTGTAGCCATTTTAATATCTAAGAAAATAGACTTCTAACCAAATGTAATAAAAAGAGACAGGGAAGGACACTATATATTGTTACCCTAGTTAGGGTTTCTATTGCTGTGAAGTGTACACATAGGAGCTTTTCTTTTCTCACAACCATCTGGTCCCAAATAAACACAGAGACGCTTATATTAATTACAGAATGTTTGGCCTAAAGTTCAGGCTTATCACTAATTAACTCTTACAACTTAAATTAACCCATTTCTGTTCATCTACATTTTGCCACATGACTTTGTGGTTTTACCTGTTTTCTAGTATCTTGCTTCCCTGGCAGCTGGCTCATCTCTCCCTCTCTCCACTCGTTTTTTTCCCTGTTTCTCCATTTGGCTTTCCTGTCTGGCTTTAATCTGCCTTGTTATAGGTCAAAGCAACTTCCTTATTAAGCAATGAAAGCAACACATATTCATAGTGTACAGAAGAAACACCCCATAGCAGTGAAAAGACAGCATGACCACAAAAACTCTTGTAAAGAAAAGCATTAAATTGGGGCTGGCTTACAGTTTGCAGTCGTTTGAAAGAAAATAACCCCCAAAGGGAGTAGCACTATTAGGAAACCTGGCCTTGTTGGATGAAGTGTTTCATGGTGGAGGTGGGATTTGAGGTTTCTTTTGCTCAAGCTTTCCTCAGTGTGACACTCAGTGGACTTTCTGCTGCATTCTGATAAAGATGTAGCCAACACCACATCTACATGCAGGCCACCATGTTCCCTGTCATGATGATAAGGAACTGAACATTTGAAACTATAAGAGAGCCACTCCAATTAAATGTTTTCTTTATAAGAATTTTCATGGTCAGGGTGTCTCTTCACAGCAATAAAAACCGTAACTAAGACACAGTTTCAGAGGTTTAGTCCATTATCATCTTGGCAGGAATGTGGCAGCGTGCAGGCAGACATGGGTTGGAAAAGGAGCTGAGAGTTCGACATCTTGATCAATAGGCAGAAAACGGAGTCTGTGTACCACACTGGGTGTAGCTTGAGTACATGAGATCTCAAAGCCTGCCTCCACAGGGCCAGGACACACTTCCTCCAATAAAGCCATACCTACTCCAACAAGGCCACACCAACTGATAGCACCATTCCCTAAGGGTCAAGCATTCAAACACATGAGTCTATGGGGGCCATTCCCATTTAAACTACCATGTTCCACTCCCTGACCCCAAAACAATACAACCAAAATTTTTCCTGAAAGAGAAGACTGTCCAATCTCTCCATATCTACTCATAGTACTCAATATTTTAGCTAGCACAGTAAGACAGCTGAAAAAGATTACGGAGATACAAATTGAAAAACAGGAAATCTGCCCATCAAAAATCCCAGCAAAATTTTTGAAAGACCTCAAAAGAATGGTACTCAACTTCATTTGGAAAAGCAAAAAACCCAGGATAGCCAAAACAATCCTGGGCAATAAAAGAACTTTTGAAGGCATCACAATCCCTGACTTCAAACTCTACTACAGAGCTACAGTACTGAAAACAGCCTGATACTGGCATAAGAACAGACAGGAGGACCAATGAACTGAATAAAAGACCACACATCTTTGAATACCTGATATTTGATAAAGAAGCAAAAAACTATTAAATGGAAAAAAGAAAGCATATTTAACAAGTGGTGCTACCATAATTGAATATCAACATGTAGAAAAATGAAAATAGATCCATATCTATCACCATGCACAAAACTCAAATTCAAATGGATCAAAGACCTCAACAGAAAGCCAGCCACACTGAACCTTATAGAAGAGAAAGTGGGAAGTACACTTGAACGCATTAGCACAGGGAACCACTTCCTAAATAAAACCCCAGCAGCACAGACACTGAGAAAAACAATTAATAAATCGGACCTCCTGAAACTGAAAAACTTCTGTAAAGCAAAGGACACGGTCAACAAAACCTACAGAATGGGAAAAGATCTTCACTAACCCCACATCAGACAGAGGTCTGATCTCCAAAATATACAAAGAACTCAAGAAATTGGACATCAAAAGATCACATAATCCAATAAAAAAAATGGAGTAAAGACTTAAACAGAAAACTCTCAACAGAAGAATCTAAAATGGCTAAAAGATATTTAAGGAAATGCTCAACATCCTCAGTCATCAGAGAAATGCAAATCAAAACAACTCTAAGATTCCATCTTACACCTGTAAGAATGGCCAAGATCAAAAACACTGATGACAACTTATGCTGGAGAGGTTGTGGGTAAAAGGAAACACTTCTGTATTACTGGTGGGAATGCAAGCTAGTACAACCCCATTGGATGTCAGTGTGTCGATTTCTCAGAAAATTAGGAAACAACCTTCCTCAAGACCCAATAATACCACTTTTAGGTATATATCCAAAGGATGCTCAATCATGCCACAAGGACATGTGCTCAACTATGTTCATAGCAGCTTTGTTTGTCATAGCCAGAACCTGGAAACAACCTAAATGCCCCTCGATCGAAGAATGGATAAGGAAAATTTACACAATGGAGTACTACACAGCAGAAAAAAATAATGACAGCTTGAATTTTGCAGGAAAATGGATGGAGCTAGAAAACATTATTTTGAGTGAGGTAACCCAGACACAGAAAGACAATTATCACATGTACTCACTCATAGGTGGTTTTTAAACATAAAGCAAAGAAAGCCAGCCTTCAAACCACAATCCCAGAGAACTTAGACAACAATATGGACACTAAGAGAGACTTACATAGATCTAATCTACATGGGAAGTAGAAAGTATAAAAATACAAGGTCTCCTGAGTAAATTGGGAGCATGGGGACCTTGGAGGAGGGTTGAAGCGGGGAGGGGAGGGAAGCAGAGAAAAATGTAGAGCTTAATAAATATCAATAATAAAAAAAATTTAAAGATTAAAAATAAATATAAAAAATAGCGACTGGGAAAAAAAGAAAAACAGGAAATCAAAGAATCATTATTTGAAGATGATATGATAGCATATATCAGTGACCCTAAAAATTCCACCAGGGAGCTTCTACAAACAGAGAAAGAAATCAGGGTAACAATACCTTTCACAATAGCCTCAAATAATAATAAAAAATCAAAAGCCTAAAATAATAAAAAAAATTACCAAATTACCAAGCAAGTGAAAGACTTGTATGATTAACTTCATGTCTTTGAAGAAAGAAATTGAAGATATCAGAAGATGGAAAGATCCCCCCTGCTCATGGGTCAGTAGGATTAACATAGAAAAGATGCCCACTATATCAAGAAGAATCTACAGATTCAGTGCAAGTCTCATCAAAATTTCAAGACGATTCTTTACAGACCTTGGTAATACAATTCTCAATATAGAGAAAAAACAAAAAACCCAGGACGGAGAAATTACTTATTTCTGAGCAGTCAGGATCCAAAAAGCCATAGAGTGCTTGTTTTTATAGCAAGGAGTACTTCACAAAGTGAGCGACTAACAGATTTGCTCATTACCTTTAGCTGGATAGCCTGGCGTAAGCGGGTCACCTGCCCCATTCAGATTTAAGACATTTCCTCTCTGTGCTGCAGTTCCAGGCAGGTTCCATCCTTTGGGATACGGCTGTACCACGGGGGCACAGTAGTCAGCGGGATCAGAGTACAGGATGATTCCCCTGGCTCCGGCTAGCATGGCATTTTTCACCTGCAGGAGCAATGTGCAACATGATGCAGGAATGCAAAGGACTGGCTTACTCCTGCAAGAGTAGTTTAATAACTGCTTTTCGATGCTGTTGTTATATGCTTGGTATCTTTGCTTCCAAACTCATCTCCTTCATGGTAAACTTAACAAATGGTCATTTATCTTACAAAATCCTAACTATCTCTTTTAAGAACTGTTTCTGTCATTCCCAAACCTGCAAAATTAGTCTCCTTTCTTTATCCTTATATATTTCTCTCATAGGAAGTTTATGATAAATTAAAATATCTTTCTAGTGTTTGTCTTCCCTACTAAAATGAGAGTGTTGATGAGAATGTGAATGATGCTATGCTCTTAACCAACTACCCACAAAAATCTTGCACATCACCGAGTAAGCACTTAAATACTTACATAACAAACAGATTGGGAACACTATGTAGAATAGTTATAGCGTGTTCTTGAAAAGGAACTTTGTAAGCATCTAACCATCTGGATTAAATTTGATAAGAATGGAAAACTTTATTCTGTGAGATAACTAATAACTGAATTGTTTTGGTTTGTTTTTGTTTTAGAAGACAGGGTTTCTCTGTGTAACATCCCTAGCCATCCTGGAACTAACTCTTGTAGACCAGGCTGACCTAGAACTCACAGAAATCTGCCTGTCTCTGCCTCCTAAATGCTGGGATTAAAGGCGTGCACTACCACTGCCTGGCTGAGATAATTGAATTCTTAATCATCAGAAATGTTGCAGAAAAAAATAGGTAATTCTCATTCTTGGCTCTTTTGTATGTATTACAGTGTTAAGAAAGCACTCAGCTTTGTCAACATCTCAACTTCTTGGGAAGGAAATTAGATTATTTCATCAAAATTATGAAAGAACATCAATACTATATATTATATACACACATACATACACACTTAATTTTTATGAATGTATATCACAAAAATTGGATGCAAATGTTTGAAGTATCTATGAAATGTTAACAATGGAATTCTTTATAGTAGTAACATACTGAAGCCCAGCTAAGGAAAGTATCTGTCAACAGGAGAATGATTAAATACATTATCAATTCTGAAAAATACTATTTAAATGAATGAGGGACTTAATAAATAGGCATATAGAAATTACTAGTATCAGTTTGCTACTGAGATGCTCTCTTCGGGACAGACTAGGATCCAGTGAAGAGCTCCATGATGTTGGTGCTATTAGCATTCCTATTCTACTCATGAGGACACTGGGACAGAGATAGTAGGAGACAGTGAAAAGATCTAAAGATCCAGTGCCCAGACTAGTCCTGACCCAAGTATGTGGAGCCAGGGTCTGGTCCCTTAACTGCTACTATATTGTACAGCTCTAGCGTGTGACCGTGGGTATGCATAGGAATAGCTGAGTGAGAACAGTGTTACAGAACGCACAGTGTGTCATGACCTCTTTAAAATCTAATCGTAATAATTGCATAAAGACTACATGTACTCAGATTTAGAATTCAAAGAATTAAATCGGGAAGGGTTGATTAAAATTGAATAGGTCTAGTGATGTGAGATTTCCTTCTGTATGCTGCGATTACCATTGATAAGTAAAGGAACTGCTTTAGGCCTACAGCAGAGCTATAGGGGAACAGAGTTAGGTGGGGAAAACTAAGCTGAATCCTGGGAGAAAGGAGGCAGAGTCAAGAGAAGCTATGTAGCCCTGCCGCAACCATGTAACGCCGGAAATTTAGCTAGTAAGACACAGCCACGTGGTAATACACAGATTAATAGAAATGGGTTAAGTTAATATGTAAGTGTTCGTCAATAAGAAGCTAAAGCTAATAGGCCAAGCAGTGCTTTAATTAATATAGTTTTCTGTGTGATTATTTCAGTTCGGGGCAGCCAGGACAAACAAGCAGCCTCCTTCCAACAGTCTAGAAAAAATAAGTTGGGTAATACAGAGGAAAGGTTCCTTTTAATTGATACAAATTTCATTCTATTGATCTTTAAAAAGCAAATACTACCTTTGTAACAAAAAGAATGTCCGTTCCAGAATTAAAAAGTTACACCAGGCAGTGGTGGGACACGTTTGTAATCCCAGCACTTGGGAGGTAGAGGCAGGCAGATCTCTGTGAGTTTCAGGTCAGCCTGGTCTACAAAGCGAGTTCCAGGATAGCCAGAACTATATAGTGAGACCCTGTCTCAAATAAGAAAAGACATAAAAAGTTATATAAAATAAAGTTTTCTGTATACCCATGAGAACAAAGTTAAGAGCAATTTTAGAGAGTGAATATAACTGACCATTTATATTTGTAGGATCCAACCTCTCCCTTTCCCTCTAGAAAAAGAAATACCCTACTTTATTTCCTCGAAAGATCTTCCCATATCTTGCAATAACAATCTTCCCAGTACAGTTGATGTTCATCTCTCTTTCTAGTTTGAAGAAGTCTTCAGTGCGAGCATAGTTGACATAAACAAGCTCTCCCTACAAGAAAAGGGAAAGATACGTACGCTACTGCCTTCAAGACAAAATTCAAATAATTTGTTCTTCAAAAGTCTATTGGTAGTTTTCGTTCCTTATTTGGAACTCAACGACACCATTTTAATACTTCATAAACTTCTCTATGGAGCTAAGACATATTTTAAATAGTTATTGTCCAGAAGAAAATATCAGTAGGAAAAATCAATCAATTTCGATGAACCCAACTATGTTTTAATTTTTATTGTCTATCTTTTTCCATCGTTTTTCTTTTATTGAAGATACTTTTTTTTAATACAATATATTCCTTAAATGGTTTCCCCTCCTCTTACTCCTTCCAGATCTTCCCCATCCCCTCTCCCATTAGGATCCACACCCTTTCTGTTTCTCCTTAGGAAACAAACAAGTATCTAAGGAATGATAGTAAAGTAAAATAAGATAGAAGCAAAAACAAACAAATCAGAAGAGGATGACATAATCAAAAAAGAAAAAGAACAAAGAAAAAAATTATAAGAAATGCATATAAGTGCAGGCACTTGTATTCATACACACAGGAGTTCAATAAACGCACAAGCTAGAAGCCATAGTATACACGCAAAAGACTTACAAGACTAAAAAAAAAAAAGAATTGACTTAAAATTATGAGAAAAAGAGCCTCCAAAGATGCTGTTGGGTTCATTTTGTGTTGACTATATATTGCTGGGCATGGGAGCCAACCCTAAAGAGTAGTTTGCTTCCCCAGTGAGACTTCCATGGAGAAAACCAATTTTTCATTTGTAAGTGGCTATCAATTGGAAATAGCTTCTGAAATCCCACATGTGTTTAATTTCCAACCACAACATGATTTTAAGAGTATCTGTAGTATGAACTACAAAAACAGGTGGATAAAAAATAATTTAAAAATCACACTGTAAACAGTGGGGAAAGCTGCTGAAAGCGCCTGCTAAGAGCACTCTTGGAGACTGGCTGTTCCGCAGAGTGCGTTCTGCTTCAGCAGGACTCAGTGCTCTTTTCCTTTCGTTCTTCTCTCTCTTAGGATCTTCTCTATTATTAAAAAAATCATTCTAATTTTTGAAAGTGTTCACAGTACTGAACATGAAACCATGGATACACGAATATGTAGTCTGCATGTGAGGTCCCCTGGGTGGTGTTTCTCTACACTGGCTTTCACAGAAAAAAGAAGGGTGTAAAGGCGTGTGTTTTTTACCTCTGGCATGCCATGGGCTGAAAAGGCATTATAGGGTGGTACGATGTTTGTAACGTTCTCATATCCATCTGGTGGTGGCTCGAGGTATGAAGTTTTAAAAATCTAGCAAGAATTCAAACATGTCAAGTTACAGAGAATAATCTCATATCATTATCAGGCATGGTCCCTCTCGCCCCCTAAGTTACACTTAGATAAGGTTTTATAATTAAATAGATAAATCCTGCTGACAACAATGAATAAGGTTTGCATCATCTTCAAAATAATAGTCCTAAGTGATAAAATGTTCTCTTACTAAGTGTAGAAGCAGAGTTTCAAAGGTGGCATTCGTGGGCTGGGGTGTAGCTTGGTGGTAGGATACTTGTGTAGCGTGTTGAATTCTACCCTCAGCACTGCTTAAAAGTAAGCGAGCAAAACAAATGTGGTGGCACTTTTGTGATTTCCTCCTTTGTCTTTTCTGTTTGCTTCTCTTGCAAAGCCCTTTTCTTTCACCATCGTTTAAATGGTTACCATATTCTATCCCTATACCACTTCTTGGTAATTTCCTATACCTTCCTTCACTATTAAAATTGTGCCAACAAGTAACAGGCTTCTGGGGGGTCTGCTTTTTACATTCCTGTATTTAAGAGCCAGGTGATTATTTAGCTTTGATCTTCAAACTCAACATATTAAAATTTGCTTTTATCTTCTACCATGCTTATGGCTCTACATCTCCCACCTGTGAACTGTCTCACTAAGTAAGCCACCTGCACCAGGCAGTTGGGCGTGGAGAATCAGTCATCCTGATTACTCATGCACATCCTTGCTCAGGTCAGCTGAGAACCCTGTTGCTAACACACTCCTGATTGCTTATCAAGTTCATCCCTCACCTTTATTTCTGCAAGTAGCCTAATTCAGGCCTTCGCCCTTGACTTGAACTATTCCGTTACTGTTGTAACTTTGACTCCCTGCCTAGTCTACATGTGCTGTGTAAGAGCCCTCCTGCTTTGCTTTGCAGTCCTACCTTTTCCTTGCCTATGATTTTCAGAAGGTCTCATAATTGAATCTTGCCATCTAACTCCTTAAGATACAAATTAATCCCATGACCCGTCTCCAGAGCTTATCTATTCCTCTACCCCTTTCTGTAGTCCACTTTGCTTTCACATTATTGGAGCACATAAAATCTTTAGACTCTACCAATACTACCCAGCCAGGATACACATCCAGGCATGTCTAGTGCTTCCTCTGACTAGAATTCTCTTCCCTGCTTTAAGTTTTCATGTGGTTAAACTCTTACTCTCTTTTCTGACTCATTCATGTATCAGTTCCTCCAGCAAGACCTTTTATCTCCTTGTTTAGGCTAAATGGCTGAACCTTAGTTCTCTCTTCCTAGCACTTACCCTACTGATTTTAAATGACAAAGCCCTTTGTCTGCCTCACCTCACTAAGCAAAGAAACTGCATAATAGTCTTCATTCTGGCCCAAGGAATTAGTATCGTGCTTAACACAAATAGACACTGAAGAGTGCAGTACATCACTGTTTCTGAATTATGTGAATGGTACCACACTATCAACAAATTTATATTGTTCCTTGACTTTGCATTCCAATTAGTGAAGGAGCAAGAAACAAGCGACGAATTAGGTTGTGTGCACCTTGCCACACATTTGAGGACAGTTTGGCTCATACAGCAGATTCCAGGCCAGCAAAAGTTAAAAAGTGAGATCCTGTCTCAAGGGCAAAGTACAAACCAGGGATTTCAAGGTAAAAAAATTCCCAAGAATTCCACATCACCTCAGTTCCATGGCCATCCACAATCGATACATAGTTTGCATTTGTCTCATTTGGGTAAGATAAGAGAACATCATAATGAACCAAGTTGGCTGAATCTAATCCAAATTTCTTCCACTGTGTTTGGATTTTCTTGGCAAGCAGTAAATTCTGTTCTGTTCCTGCCAGATGGGGAAATATTGTAAAGGACCTGAAATGAGATGAATAGAATTGGAAGTTGAGCGGGCATCCAAACAAGGCTCCCCGGCTCATCCTTCAGGCAGTCCATGGCAATTACGTATCAGAGGAATTGCCTCTTTCAGACTGGCCTTGTAGCAAGTCTGTTGGGAATTTTCTTGATTAATGATTGTTTTGGGAGGGCCCAGCCACTGTGGGCAATGCCATCTCTGGGCAGGCAGTCCTGGAATCAATAAAAAGCAAACTGAGCAAGCCAGAAGAAACAAGCCAGTAAAGAGTTATAAAAGCGCAAGGTTCTGAAGTGTGTGGTTTATGTAGATTATAATCTAACAAAGCTGATTTGTTATAGCACTCTTTCCCAGGGAGTCTGAGAACAAAAACGTGTTACAGAAACTGCCTTCCAAAAGAAGTTGAAACGTTTACACTGTCCTTACTGTTTCCATTTTGTTCAGTGTTTGAGGGGAAAAAAAGAGAAAGAAAGAAAGAAAGAAAGAGGAAAAAAATTGCAAAATGAGAAAAACTGCAATCAGAAAGACTGATCTCCTTTCTAAGTCACCAGGCTGCCAGTGTCCTAACTCCTCTTAACAGAATGCAGTAAAGAAAGGGTGCTGGGAGAAAGGAAGAAGTATACTGATTAAATTCAGTATACTGATTAAATCCATGCAGAAGGAACAAAAGCATCTCATCCAGTTGCAGTTCAAGGTTACATGAAGATGAAAGGTCTCCAAAATCCACCAATCAGATCCTTTCCTGCGGGATGAAGTTATGGGCGAGAAACAGCACCTCTGTAACATTTGTAAGGATTTCATCCTTAGTGGTTCAGACACATTTTAAAAACTCGGTGAATTGATGAACAATGTATAATTTCACATACAAATAAAGGCTGGCCATGTTTTAATACATCTGTTCATGCAACAAACACTATCTCTATGACACAAAATGCAACACAAACCTACCGGAGAAAAGATCTAATGTTTTCAGCCTTCATTTCAGATAAGAGTGTCCACTGCATCCTCTGATGAGAACGAGCTGAAGTAGATGTTTCTTGGAGAGGATTAGTAAGCCAGCCTGAGGGTAGAGTGAAGTTTCAGGTAGACACTCAACACACAGAAATACACAAACACTCATAAAGATGCAGAACACGCAGACTGGTTGCTTCTGACAACCAGAAATCAAACAAAGAAAAAAACTCACAAAAACCAAAAATGTGGTGATACCTAACCAACAGATCACTGTGCACTTTTTGGGGGGGAGGGGGTGTTATGCTAATTGCAGAAAGCTATTAAAATTCTCATACGTGGGTTAGCACAGGTTTACTTCAGGAAGTGTTCTTTTACTTTCCTTGTGCTATGAACATATGAGGCATAACCTTTCAGGCTCCCTCTGGAAATCTAGTTCATAAACAGCCCCTGACACTCAAGAAGCACTGCAAAAGCATCCAGGTAAAAAATGATTCCAATTCATAATTATTTAGAAATAGGCATCTTTTTTTTTTCCCATTCACATAGATAATGGCAACTGGTGTTTTCTTCCCAGCAGCCCACAGCTGTGGTCTGAACTCAAGGAAAACTTAAATAAAGTTGAATTCCGACTGAAATGCATTGTATTTGCTCTCTACTTTTGCTGCATTCTGTTGGAAACTCCACAGAGCACGCCCTAAGCCACTCTGGGCTTTTCCTCTCTCCAGTGAGATCTCCTCATCTAACTTTCACACTTACCCATAGTAAAGCCGGCGAGAAAGGACGCCAGCGCCGCAGCAATGCAAATCCCCAGACCTCTGAGCTGCCTAGGCCTCGCCATGCCGTCCTGGGCCCCGGAGCGCCGTGGACTGCAACAGCAGGCCTGGGGGCTGCAGGTGGAAAGCGAAAGTGAGCAGGAGACTTTGCAACAACCCAGAGACTGAGAGAAACTGGGCAAGGCGCCTGCTCAGTCGGCCTGCAGTGGAAGGCAGGGCAGCGGGAGGAGCTGCTACACAGAGCTCTGATTATTTACTGAAGAGACCAACCAGAGCCTTTTGTCAACTGCATCCCAAGAAGGACGTTTTCATTGAAATCTCACGGATGAGTTCCTTACTCAGCTTTCATATTCTTACAATTGCTACCTGAACACACTGAGGCTGTGTCCTGGGCTTCTTCTGTAACAAGCTGGAGCCTCAACCCTGTAACACCAGATCCGAGAGATTGAGACCTAATTCCTCCCACACCCACCCACCCCCACCCACCACACGCATATCTGAACAGGCCTCCACATTTCTGCATTTCGATAGCAGAGGTTTTAACACACCTCGTTGGAATAAGTAGCTGCAGGTGAACAAAATTCACCATTACAAGGCCGTGCGCGATTACTAGCAGTAACTTCTAAATGTCATTTCTGTCCTCGTCCTTCCGTCAAACTTAAAAAGTATTTCCCTTTAACCATGTTTACAAGGTTCACGACACAGCTGGTTTTGCAGCCGTCTCTCCCAAATGGAATATCCAGCAAGTCATGGTTGACTTTCCACCCCTAGCCAAATCAAAATTCCCTAGAGGATGATGAAGGTGATAACATGTGCCCAGCAGTTCTCCAAGTCCTGGGCAGTACTAATGGCTTTGGAAAACACCTACTTCCAGCAACTTGGTGGAAGCTCCTAATGTCTTTGTTCCTCTTGACTGGTGTGTCAAATGGCTTTTCTTTTGTAACTTTGCAAAAGCCTTAAAAGCTGCCTTTAAATAAAACAGGTTTGCTTTGTTTATTGTTTATTTAGGAGTCTCCCAGTCTGGTGTTGAACTTGCTATGTAGACAGGCAAAGGCAGTCTTGAACTCCCATGATGGGAACGGAGTCTTCTTACATGCTAGATGTGGCTTCTATTAACTGTGCCACATCCCGTGTCCTGACAACTTACTTCTAAACGTTTGTAATCTTTTAAAGCCCCTAATAACATCAGCTCCTTCAATAGTGGCTCTTTGGACTGTCCAAACCCATGTCTCTGTCCCTCTCATTTTAGAAACAAACACTTCTTCCAATATATTTTCATATCAAAATTAATCCCCCTACATGTGGATGAATACATAGGAAACTAGAATAAAATTATTTCACAGGTGCAACAGACTGTGAAGTAAACACTCCCCAAATACAACATACATGATTCCACAATCTATTATGTAAATAATGTAAGAATTTTGTTTGTTTTGTTCATTTGGTTTTTATCTTTTCAAGAAAGGGTTTCTCTGTCCTATATCTTGCTCTATAAATTAGGCTGGCCTCGAACTCAGAGATCTCCCTGAGTTTGACTCCTGAATGCTGGGATTAAAGGTGTGCACTACCACACGGGCTTTAAATAACTATCCAGTGTCTAACAACTGGGACAAAAATCACCTCCGTTCACAAACAGTATGAAATGTTACTTGTATGCCACATAAACATTTTGGTGTAGCACCAATAATAAAAATCCAGAGTCAGACATTGGTGTTCAACCCAAGGTTGGGCAACTGCAGACTAAGTAATCTAAACCTCTCCCTCCTCACGTTTAGCGCTGGCATTAAATGTGTGACTCCCTAGGACTGGGATTAAAGGTGTCAGGCACCACACGTGGATTTGTTCCTGAATTGATCTTGTGTAGCCCAGCGTGGCCTTGGACTCAAGAGATCCATATGCCTCTGTCTCCCAAATCCTGGGATTAAAGGTGTAAATCACCACTACCTGATCTCTAGTGGCTTTAGCTTTGCCTCTGGTCTTCAGGTAAGATTTATTTACTAAGATACAAATAATATACCACTATATTTTGGGAATTGTTTATATAATTTTCTGGTTTCCAGAACTTTGACTTTATCTAAAAAATACACAAAAATTCAATAAGGTTTGTGAGAGAAATGGTGGAAACTAAAGATTAAAGAAACTAAAATTATTTTTAAATTTTAATTTTTTCCATCCTATCTCAAATTTGACAGCCAATTGAAGTTTGACAGGTAAGAGAAACTGATGCATCATTTATCACTTTTTCAATTTGATTAATCTTCCAAAATTACAATTAGAATACTGATTCAGTGAGCATTTACTCAGGAGCTGTTGCATGACACATTGTACAAACTTTCGAGGATGCGATACTTGCCATTACAAGACTACGATAAGTATTGAATAAATTATTCCATATAGCAAATTCTAAGAAAAAGCAGAATTACCTCCAATATGACCGCCGTCGATGCCCTATCAGGCGGCATCTGCAGTCTGAGTCCTGAAAATCCATTGTAAAAAGTGGAACTGTCTGGCTCCAGAGTCTTTGGCCCTTGATTTCTATGGAATCTGTAAGCATTCAGAATTTCTGCTCCATTAAGTGTGTTACAGAAGGCTGCTGTTAAGTAACACTTTGTAATAATTGGCATCGTGACAGATATTTGCATTTTCCAAAGCACATGTAAATGAACAATATTATTGATCTTTTGCTAACCTTTTCTAAAAATTGTCCTTTAAAGCTAAGTATGTGTAAAACAGAGATTTTTTTCTGGAAACCAATCTCTCCATAAAACTATTTGATCTAATTATGCAGTCAGCCTCTAAAACTGTTTTCCATTCAAGTTGAAGACTCTTATACAAATACTTTTCTTTCTCTTCTCACATCTTAGAAACATCCTTATAACTCTAAAATGAAGCCACTTCAACTGATTTTTGGCTAATCTTTTGAAAAATGGTGAGACAGAGCTAGGTGTTGTGGTACACACTTCTAATTCCAAAACTCAAGAGGCCGAGGAGGAGATTTACCTCGAAACATCTGAAGACATCCTAGACTAGGTAATGAATTTCAAGCTAGTCTGAAATAAATAGGTCCTATTTTTTTAAAACAAAACAATCAAACCCAATGTAAAATGTATACAAATAAGCAATATAGATATAAATATCTTAATAATATTTTAATATTTATGTGTTTAAACTGGTTTAGTGACTAGATATTGTTGGGCCCTAAAGCCCCATCAGGAAGAGGTCGCCCCAAGAAACACCCTCAACGTGGTTGATGCAAAAGCAAGAGGAATTTTTATTCTGCTGCGGCAGAGGTCCCCCAGCCTCTAGAGGAGAGGGGACCCCCGCCTTGTCTATGACAGGCTCTTTTAAAGAAAAAAACCACAGAATCAAGGAGGGGCATAGCACAGAATCAAAAGGGAGAGTCAGAAATCATTTGTCAACTATTTTGATTAGTTCATTTAATGGTCAGCTAACTCTAATTGATCAATGTTATGGTGATTGTTGGGTTGGATGAACAAGGAGGAACACCTGCATGCTATGTGCACGTCGTCTCACCCCAGGTCCAGAGTCTGGGTCTATTGAAGAAAGACTCCAGAGGGGATGGAAAGAACTCAAAGCTCTAGTGCACACGTGATTGGTTGCCAGGGTCCTGGTTCCCAGGAAGGGGGGTGCAGTAATGCTGAGGTGCCCCAAAGTCTTTTCAATATTTGTCATATCAACATTCTCAACAATGGTTATATCAAAAATTCTGTCCTTTAAAGATTTATCTTTATTCTAGATAAATTCCAGATAAAATATTCTTTATAAATACAAGCAGCCATTAGTGATGCCACAAGGTAACTACAGAAATGTCGCTACTTCAGAAATGGTTGTAGGCTACATGATATTGTTCTCAAGGCAGCAATGCTTACTTTCCAAAAAGAAAACATTGAGTATCTGGAGTACTGGGATTCATGAAAAGAGAGGCATCCCAGGTGAGCATTTCTAAGATTCTGGGCACAAGTGTTCTTACAAATATAAACTTAGATATTATAATGTTAGCATACTGAACAAAATACAGAAACCTGTTGGACAGATGAGAGATAAAATAAAGACTAGCAAAGACTAGCAAAGGGGAGGAGAAATTTAGAGAAAAAGCAGAAACCATGGTTTTCTTCTGATGTCACAATTACTCTACTCAACAATAAATGTGGAAATTAGGGAACAGTCACATATTTCCAGTGGAGCTGAAGGACCTCTGCCTCATGGCTCCTGCCGAGCACACTTTCCAGATAGAAAGAGAATACTGGTAAGTTACATACATTGGTCTTTAACCCAGACTTTCCTACCTCTCTTATTTTTCCATTGTTCCTCTCTTGCTAACATAGACATTCAGCCTGTTACCCATGACACTTTGCCAGCTTTAAGCATCTGGTGTCTTTTTTTTCTGTGTTCTCAACTTTTCTTCAGTAACCTTTGTGATTCAATGCCTCTCCATTCTCTCCAACCATCTCTTTTTCTGATAGCTATTTTCATTTAATGATCCCTTTTCCTGAAAGCTAGCTAACCAGCCATTTTCTCTTCCTGCCATCCTTCATCAGAAGTCAGAAGTGAAAAAGACTTTTGGTCTGCTGCCTTGTTCTGTTCTACACTGCCCTTTGAAGTCCCTTTTGTACCTTTGCTTCGTGTCTGCATCCTTCCTGCAAGCTGAGCACCCACTACCCTTTATGCTGGTGGTAACAGCTGTTCTTTAAATTTTGAGTTGGCAGAGGTTTTT
>JAQHUG010000552.1:320213-351687 GCA_028555095.1 Dicrostonyx torquatus | reverse complement strand
AAAGAAAAATTATCACATGTACTCACTCATAGGTGGTTTTTAAACACAAAGCAAAGAAAGCCAGCCTACAAACCACAATCCCAGAGAACTTAGACAACAATAAGGACACTAAGAGAGACTTACATAGATCTATTCTACATGGGAAGTAGAAAGTATAAAAAGACAAGATATCCTGAGTAAATTGGGAGCAGAGGGACATTGGGGGAGGTCTGACGGGAGGAGGAGAGGAGCCCAGAAAAATGTAGAACTCAATAAATTAAAAAAAAAAGAATTAGAACCTAAAAACTAATGGAAGCACAGAAGTTTTTGCTGTTGTTTTTTGTTTGTTTCTCTATGTAGCCATGGCTACCCTGGAACTTGCTCTGTAGACCAGGCTGGCAATTCACCTGCCTCTGCCTCCTCAGTATTGGGATTAAAGGAGTGCGCTATCAAGCTTTTAAAAAAGATTCATTTAGTAATGATTTCCAAGATACGATATCAAAAGTATAGGCAAAAAAAAAAGAAAAAAATTAAAAAAAGAAAAAGAAAGAAAGAAAAAAGGAAAGGAAAGGAAAGGAAAAGAAAAAAGTAAGAATAACTTGGGGTTGAAGCATCTGTGGTGTCTGCTCAGCTGTAGCTGAACTTCTTGTGATTAACAAGAGATCAATACCACTGTAGTAAAACCTTTGCTTTGTGGGCATGATAGATACTGATCAGATGGGACTGCAGGATCAGCTGTGTTTGAGAAGACAATAGCAATCTTTTGGGACGTGTTCCCTCAGGGTCAGCATACAGGACCTTTAGTCCTGAGTTCAAGACTGTACCTCATGCTAACAGCTAACCTGAGTACTGTTAAGAACTCCCAAGTGGTACATTTTTAAAGGCATGAAAGAATGAGGAAGGACAGTTAAGGCTTGGGACCATGTGGCAGGGCTGGAATCCCTAAAGAGAGGTTGGGAGAGGTCCCTGGTGAAGACGAAACCTTCCTTGCAGTAGAAAGTCCAGGTCTGAAGGGGTCACAGAGAGAAGACGAGAGCCAAGGTGGTATTAGTTGAAGGTACAGCCCAGCCCAGCTGCAGTGGAGACAAGAGCATTATGTTGGAGACGCCGGTACAATGGCATGATGACTAAGGACATCAGAAGTTGTGGAATGGAGCTAGGACAAGCTCTGTGTGCTGCAGACGGTAGAGCTCAAGATATATTCGAAGCTCTTTGGAGAAGCCCAGAGAGCTGTGAGCGGATCGGAGGAGTCGAGCACCTAACTTTGTACTGCTGAACTTTGGTTTGGTTTTGCTTTGATTGTAACTGTGCCATGATTTGTCCCACATGGAGTTAAGAATGAGTGTCATTCTTTTTTAACTGTACAGAGTCCACAGTTTTGAGAGATATTGAATTTATCAAGTGACTTTGGAGCTTTAGAGACACTATGGCTATTTTAGAGATATTTTGAATGTTTTTGAGAAACTCTGAACTTTGAAAGAGACTTTCTATATATTTTCAAGATATTTAAAGCAACTGGGCTTAGAAAGGGAACTTATAAAGACTGTGGGACTTTTAAAAGTTGGAAGGTTTTATTTTCTTTTATTTTATTTTTATTGTTAAAAGAAAAATTTACATTTACTCCCCTTGTTCCAGGCCCTCCCACTCCCCCACTCCCCCACCACCCTCCCCCTGCTTCCTTAAGATGGGGCAGGATACCCTGCTCTGTGGAAAGCCCAAGGCCCTTCCCCCTCCATCTTGGTCTAAGAAGGTGTGCATGTTGGAAGGTTTTATATATGATATTAATATTAAAATGAGATCTTGAAGATTGACAAGAAAGTAAAAAGTTACAATTGTAGGGTGCTTGTGCGTTAAGCTGACAAGAGGTCAACTGTACTGGCAAGCTTTATGTCAACTGGACACACGTTAGAGATACTTTGGAAGAGGTAATCTCAACTGAGAAAATGCCCCTATCAGATAAGCTTCCGGTGTATATTCTTGACTGATGACTGGTATGGGAGGGCCCAGTGCCACCACTGGGTTGGTGTTCAGGCTGCTATAGGGCTGAGTAAGCCATGAGGAGCTTAGTAAACAGCACTGCTCCATGGTTTCTTCTCTTGTTCCTGCCTTTGGTTTCTGTCCTGAGTTCTTCTCCTGGGTTCCGTCAGTGATGGACTTGTAAGCTATAAGGTGGAAAATCTTGTTCCTCCCCAAATTGCTTTTGGTCAAAGTTTTATCAGAGCAATAGAAACCCTAACTA
This sequence comes from Dicrostonyx torquatus, assembly GCA_028555095.1. NCBI lineage: Eukaryota > Metazoa > Chordata > Mammalia > Rodentia > Cricetidae > Dicrostonyx > Dicrostonyx torquatus. The sequence continues at coordinate 349,469 of JAQHUG010000552.1, read as the reverse complement.
AGACTGAGTTATTAAATCAATGCAACACAAGGCTGATGGGGGCTTACCAAGTGAGGCCAGGTTCTTCCAGTTTTCCAGCATTACCTTCCGGTACAGAGTTCTCTGTAAAGGGTCCAGCAAAGCCCACTCCTCCTCTGTGAACTGCACAGTCACATCTTCGAATGACACCAACTCCTAAATCATTCACACATCACAGTTTAGCGAAGCACCCCATCAAAGACAAGAAGAGAGCCCAAAGTGGCAGACCCACAGATGAACCCAGAGCACAGATGTGGAGGCAAGTTGAATTCTATCTGCCTTGGTTTCTGAGCTTGGTGCCCTGGCTCTTCTCCTGTCTACTGCCCACCTCCCAAAGTTCCTTTCTCTTTCCACTCAGACTTGAGCTCCTAAAATCTCATTTCCTAGGGCTGAGCACAGGCCTGGGACAATCCACAAAGAGGAGAAACAAATGTTACATAAAAGAATAATTGCCCCATGCTGTGATAAACTGCCTGAAAGAGTCAAACTTTTTGCTGACCTCCCCACAAACTCTTAGGAAGCATATGGCATCCTTAGAGATTCTGGAAGGAGCTTCAAGAACGCAGCAAATGTAGATATCAGAGACATTTTCCAGGACATCTCCTAGCTCTTGCCAGATGCTTGAGGATTCTGGTTGGAGTTCATAAGTCTTTATAGTAATAAGTTTTATGCAAGGAATGACTTGTCAAAAATGAAGATCTGACTCACCTGTATCAAGTTTGTCAAGAATTCACTGGCCAGCCCTTCTTTCCCTGTGTGTCCTTTCTCAGGAGACAGTGTGTACAGAGAAGGCTGAACTTGGGGAGAAGAAATAAATTATGAGAATCTAGGACACCCTGGGATGATCTGAGGTTTACTTATCCACCAGAGACTGAGAATACACCATCCACACCTATGGCATGCATATTCACATGCACACACATAGCACTTTCTTTTACCCCTCCTTGCACAAATACATAGTCACAGCTTTCATAAGCATGGCACAACCTTGTCTCTACTTAGCTACGATACAGGGTACCTAGGTCTGACTGCTTATGAGGAAGAGAACATTTATTCCAGGAACAATTAAAGGTAAAATTCAAAAGAGACTGTATAATTGTCATGAAGTTGACAGATCCAAAACCCAGCATCTACATCGTGTCCAAGACCTATCACATCCATGGACACTGGGCTTCACTCTTGCCTTTCCTGCTAGCCCTGAACTTCCTCAAGGGCTACCCAGTCTCTACTACTTTCTGAACTGGGGGTTTGGGGGACTATGAATCTTACTGTAAGGGCTGCTAGAACCTAGTGACTTACCATATATCAGAGGCATGACCGTTGCTGCCATCCTGAATCCAACACCAGAGCTTCTGAACAGGATGCAATAAATGGGCCAGATATACTTCTGACTCCCAGAGACACCAAAGGCAGCACTCTGGAATTAACAGAAGATAGGAAGGCTCCACAGCCACTGTTCTTTCCAGGGGTTTTGAGGACGAGTCTTTTCCAGCTTGTCCATCTTGGCCTTCTTCAAAATGCACATTCTGTCTCCCACAGTGGACCTTTATTCTGCTTTATTCTTGTTTGGCGAGGGGGGAAAATCTGTTTTCATTCTGCTTTCACATCACCATTAATAAGAATTCTCCCCATTTAAAGCAACAAAGCAATTCTGAAGTCTTCACCAGCTGGAAGTCTACTGATTCAATCCAATTCTGGCACAACCTGCTTGAATATACTCTCAGACTTGAATATTCACAGACTGCAGGCTCAGCTCCCAGAGTGTCCCTGTGCCCCAAGTTTAGATGTCACTTGCCAGTTCTCAGTGGGGTTCCCTATGCTCTTGACCCAGTGGCTGAAACACAAATAGGGACTTTTAAAAACTCACAGGAACGCTGCCTGAGGCACTTGGAAATCCTCAGCTCCAGAACAGCAGGAGAATGATGTTTCTGTGTCATCTGAAGCCACCATTTATAGTAATTGGGATCCCAGGCACTGTTCGCTTACAACCCAACTACTACTTCTTTCCAAACGGCTCTGCTGTCTCCTTAGACGCAGTCCTCAATATTCTCATCTTGGCTGTCTTTTCTGTTAGAATGTACATTCCATGCAGACAGGACAAAGTCTGTTTTGGACCTCATGCATCAGGCCAAGGACCAGGTCATGAAAGTGACCAATTGTCCCAGATTGCCTAGACTGCTCTGACTCCCTAATGTCCTCCGCCCTAGAAAACTCCTCAGCCTTGAATAAAACAAGGGTCTTGAGCATCCTAACCTGTGTAATAATGAATATCAATTACATAATAACCAAATAACCCTTAATATGATTTCAGGAATGCTTTAAAAAAAAAAAAGGCAGGTGCAGGGATGTGGCTCAGCTGTAAAGCACTTGCCCAACCTGTCCAAGACAAGTGTTTGATCCCCAGCACTGGATAAAAGAAATCAAATACATATAGCTAATAAATATCTTCTATATTATAAAAGATCATACTGCTGTTTCAGAAATGTTAAATTCCTATCAGGAGGCAAGGTAGGAAGGACAGCCCTGTATCTTACTCTGTAGTCTGAAGGCTGTTCTTTGATACTCTTCCAAATGTTTTCAATCTTATCAAAATTTAGTAGTTAGCCTATTCAGTTTTAGATTTCTGTTACTAGCATTAGGAAACGCAAAACTTCTTCATACATGCCCTTTTATTCTGAATTCTCAGGAAGATGCAGAGGTTTTTAGAAGTCACGTGGAATGAGCGTGAAGAATACCACTGAGTAGCTCTAGCATTTACTGGGAAGGCTTGTAAGTGCTAAAATACATAGAAACAGCTCATCTATTCGTACTTAATATAAAACCCTGAGCATTTTGGTGCTGACGTAGACAAGAAAATTCTGCATTTATGAGCTTATTCATATTCATCGTTAGTTATGTTTGTGTAATTTGCACTCAACTACATTACTTATTACACACCCTAGCATCCATCCCTTGGATATAACCCATCAAACATTAACACAGTGTGTTGAGAGAACCCTCCTTCTTAAGTGTTTGCATCCTTAGAGTCACAACCTGTTACAAGCAAAAGAAACGCCCTGTAGACGTTCCATACTGCAGGGTCTGCGGGAACTCTCTTGCTTCACGTTCCACATCCTGGTCACCTGGTGACACGAAACTGCTAGACTAATGAAGACAGGTGTTCACTGAGAAGTTTTCAACACCACACTGAAGTTTCAACACAAATCTGAGCTTGAGAATGATGGGTTTTATTTATTTATTTATTGTCTAAAAAAAAAAAAAGGCATTAAAAATCGATTCTGAGCCCTTTTACAGTTAGTACTAAAGTTGTGACAGGAAAAAAAAAAGCCTCCATCACCCGCCCTCCACGTATATTTACAGATTTAACATGTAATAAAGAGCCCAGCCTATGGCTGGGCAAATGGAATTACCTGATCTCTATGCAGGCACAAGCTCAAAAGGGCAGGCAGAAGATGAAATGATTTGTTTGTTTAATGGCGTAACTTATTTGACTGGAAAGCGATCTTCCGGTGACTCCATGGACGGTAAACATGCCTTGTAGTTTAGAAGGCCTAAAGGTGACGGAGCTGAAGAATTCCCACCCTAGCACTACTGCTAATTTACTCGGCTTGGGGCTTGCAGGGCGGGACACAGAACAGCGTCCCGGGCCTCCGGCCGCCCCGCCTCACTCTGTGAGAACAAAAAGCGTCTCCAGAGCTGAGCTGTAGAAGTGCTCGGGCTTGACGTCTGGGCAGCGGAAAGATCCTGAGGTCTCCGGGCGGAGGACGCAGCCAACCAGCGTTCCTCCTCACCCGACCAAAGCCGGCCGTGCACTCCCTACACCGCCCCGCCCAGCCGCCCACCAGCAGCGACACCCGCACCCGGAGCCCCTCGCTTCCATTTCCGCCCGGCGCTAGCGCTTCTCTGCTCATTTCCGCCCAAAAGTTCGTCGGATTTCGGGGTGGGGTTGGTGGGTAGATTTCTCGTCCGTGGAGCCTTGCCAGTTTGCTTAATGACAATGCACCCAGTTAGACTTTGGGATAGGTGAGCCAAGGAGACCATGGGAGGCCCCTGCGGCGGGGGCTGTCGGAGGAACCGGGCCATGGGAGCCCCCAAGCTCTCAAGCCCTTTAGGTGATAATGGGAAATAGTTCAGAGGGCATGGCTATGGTGCGGATTAGTTCCGGGGGAAGGATGATGGGCAGATGAAGCCTGGAGTGAACTGAGTTGACTGTGGGTGGCCAGTGGTGGTGTGGGGTGTGAGGTAGGATTGCTACTTTCCCTAGGAGTCAGAGAGGTTAGTTGCAGGGATGGGAATATGGGTAGGTATAGGTAATGCGGGGAGGTAAGTCCTATGGTTCTAGGTAGGGTAAGAGATCATCCCCAGGGGTGGTACTGCAGGTGATCCTCCTTGGATCATGTCAGAACATGGACCATGAATGAAGCTGTGTAAGGATAATTCTGGTTGCTTGTGAGAAAAGAGAACAGGACAAGACTCTTGGAACTCAGCCGTCCAAACACAAAATTGTTCTCAGAATGTACTTTCGTGCCCCTCCCAGGAGTAGTATATAGGAGTGGGCTTACTTCAGATTATTTTACTATTCAGATGATGTTTCCAAGCTCAGATTGTCCTCATGACTGTCTACACCAGCCATTCTCTACCTGTGGGTCACGACCCCTCGGTGTGGGGGGGGAGGTTTGAAGGACCCTTTCACATGGGTCTCCTAAAACCATCGGAAAACACAGTATGAGTTTTACAGTATGAGTCATAACAGTAGCGAAATTACATAAAGTAGCAAAGAAAATAATTTTGTGGTTGGGGAGGTCACCGCAATATGAGGAACTGTATTAAAAGATCGCAGCATTAGGAAGCTTGAGAACCACTGGTCTACAGCCTAAACACACGTGAACATGCTTTGCCCTTGTGACTGGATTATGTATATTACTGTGTTTTCTTTGAATTTTTTTGACTGTGAAGGAGCTAAGTACAGAGAGACATTGTATGGGCTGCTAAGCTAAACCAGCATATATATTATAAAGGTATCTTGACTTCAGAATTTGGGTCTAAGAACATGTTGCTTGGGAAAAGAGGTTCTTCTTTTGTTTTCACAGAAGATGAGAACCTGTGGATTGCTTCCAGGCAAATATGGTTTCATGGACCAAGGCCTCCTGAAAGGTTGCCATAAAAACCCTCAAAAAATTACTTCACCCAACTGCTGAGATGAACCTAGCGTACAAGATACACCATGAAATAACAGCTCCCCCAAAAGCAGGAAGCAGTATGGACAAAACTATGCCCATATTCCCAAATGTTGTTTATAGTTCTTTGTTTACATTTAAAAGGGCATATGCTATAAAGATAAATAATTTGCTTTGGTATAGATCTTGGTTTATTGATACAAATTTAAGGTTAATTTTGTTTTATGTATATTTCTGCTTTTGATTAAGGTATTGTGTTTGTGTAGCTCATTTAAAATTGTAATGTATTAATGTCACAAGACAATCTTACACCAGTTTGATTAAAAAGGGGTATTTTATTGGAGGGGATAAAACTTACAGATCAATGTCCCAAACCACATTCCTCTGGTCGCAAACAGGAAACTGAGTCTAGCAGTCAGCACTGAAGCCAGAAGCAAGAGAGCGTGGAGAGCTGCTGCAGCTTTTTTAAAAATGAAAACCACGCCCCAGTGGGCTGGTATCTTAAAAGCCATTGGCTGAAGGCAAGAGAGCGAAAGCTCCTGCAGCAATGTATAATTGAGAAATATAGGTTAATAGATAGTCATCTATAATAGTCAAGTTTATAGTCATGTTTTTTAGATTTTCTAGATGTATAGAGATATATTTCAGTTAGATATTCTTCAAATCTTTCAGAGACCTTCAGAATATGGTATTTAAAATGTTTTAATAACTTAGGATTTTTCATGACAATGAGACACATCTGCTCCTGGCACACTAAGCTACTTCAAGAGGATGGTGGCATTGAAGAGACTCCTTATGGAGTTAGTTAGCCATTGGGCAAGAAACTTCTCTTGCCTGCTTCATGGACTGCTTCATGGTATGCTGTAAATACTGGACATGCAGAACCCAAAGAGAAATGACTGCTGAACTTGGCTAAAGGTGAGATGACCCTTCGGGGTTCCTGATTCATGAAAGTGTCTGCGAGACATCCTGCAGCATACAGAAGAAAGTGACTGACAAACTGCCAATATAGGAAGACCTGTCTTTGAAATTTTCTGCTTCATGGAAAAATCTTCTGGACACTATGGGCCTGTAGGCTAAAGATGGATGCCCCAATGGTACAGAAAAACTTTGGGTGACTGTCCAGGCAGCAAGATGTCTCTGTCATTTCTAGAGTTTTGGAAGTTGCTTACAATGCACTTCCTGTTTACTTAGGTAATATTATATTTTTCTGGAGTCTTTGATGGAGTTGAAAAATTTATAGTTATAGTTTTTCTTTGTTATGATAAATGATAAAGTAGATATAAATATTGTAACTGTAATTCTTGCTCGATAACTGTTTTGTTATATGTAATTTTACTGTGTTAAAGTTAAAGCCTTCCTTTTTGTTTAAACAGAAAAGGGGAAATTGTGTAGGAGATCCTTCTGTCTTTGTGTTGCTTTCATTTGTTAATAAAGAAACTACTTTGGGCTGGTTGATAGGGCAGAACTTAGGTAGGCAGGGAAGACAGAACTGAATGCTGGGAGAAAGAAGGGCAGAGTCAGAGAGATGCCATGGATCTGCTCGAGATAGACACTGGAAATTTTACCTGGTAAGCCACTGCCACATGGCGATACACAGATTAATAGAAATGGATTAAATTAAGATGTAAGAATTAGCCAATAAGAAACTAGAGCTAATGGGCCAAACACTGATTTAATTAATATAGTTTCTGTGTGGTTATTTCTGGGCTAAGCTAGCTGCTGGGTGGCCAGGATGAACAAGCAACTCCTTGCAACAAATATATCTCAAAAAACTGCTTTCCACTTACAGAGTATGTGAAAAATTTCCTTTTGGATCTAATAACAAAGGGTCATTGTGACTTTTTCAAGAGAGAGTCATAGAATGATGACAACACATGAAGGTTCCGAGCAGTCTGAGGAACTGGTTGGAGGTAAGATGCTCTGGAAAAAAACATAATATAGATGTCCCTTCTTGAGCAGTTTGGGCTAAGAGGAAGGGACAGAAAAGATTAGACAAAGGATTTCTATGAAGTTCAGAGAAATGTAAACATGATTAAATTCCAAAGGAAGGATTCCCTAGAAAAAGATATTGAACATTGAGGGATTTCTTGGTATATTGTGGGCATGAGGTTACAAAACAGGAAAATGGGAAAAATCTCAGACTGGAAGATAAAGGAAATATCAGCATGATTGGAAGAAGTGTACAAACTGCCTAAAACGTGTAAGTTTGTCAACTGGACCCCTAAAGCTTCAGCTTAGTCACAGTTTCCCCATGCAGCACTGGGGGAGTTGTAAGGGAACTTGAGTGTGTAGGAGGATGAGGGCTTGATTCCTCTGCTCTTGACTGTGGATATAAATATCTTCCTCGGCGTCCTGGCAGTGATGGGCTATAATTGGAACTGTGAGCCTAATAAGCTCCTTCCTATCCATTGCTTTTACCAGAGTATTTTATCACAGGAGCAGAAAGAGGAGTATTAAAAGTGGAAATGACAAAAAGTAAAAATTCAGAACGTATCAAACAGGCTTAAGGTAAATTCAGTGACTTGATAGACTAACACCTTTTACCATGTTAATGTCAAATTTTTGTATTTATAGTTGCACCAAAATAGTATGTTGTGTGTTTTTCAGCAGGTATCATAAGACTAGCACTAGCTATGGCATGGTAATGATAATATTCTTCCTAAGTTGAAGTTTTACAAGGTAGGTAAAATAAAAGAAAAAAATCAGTAATACCAATGGAATTATTGAGATCACAGACTGTAAAATTGAGTATTGATGTGGGATCAGGAAGAAGGAGCTTGGATAATGGGTACCAAAGAATCAGTTCTTATATTATATAACAGAATATTATTCTATTATATTCTATATAAATATTGTGACTATAGTTCACAATATTTTAATACATATTATAAAGAACTTAGGAAAGAGAAATCTGAAGCTTCTCAGCATAGAAATGGTGAATGCTGAGATGGTTAAAATGCTCGATTTAATCCTAACAGAGTGTATATATGTACCACAGGATCATACTCTCCTGTACTTGTTTGTACTTTGTATGTTAATCTAAAAGAACAATTTCCACAGAAGCCAAATTGTAGAATGTGCCCAGATGCCCATCATCATATGAATGGATAAAGAAAACGTGGCATATATAGACAACTGAAATTTTTATTTTTGAGACAGGGTTTCATATAGCCCAGGCTGGTGTCAAACTCACTATGTGGCTGAGGATGCCCTTAAATATTTTTATTTTCCTTCTTCTATATCCCAGGTGCTATCATTACCAATCTGTATCTCCACACTTAGTTTTATGGAGATCAAACCTATGGTTCTGTGCATACTAGGCAAGCACTATGCCAACTGAGCTCTATAGTCAGTCCCTGCACAACAGACTGTTACTCAGTCATAAAGTAGAATGAAAGTGTGCCAATTGCAGGACAGTGGATAGAACTAGAGACCACCCATCATTTTCAGTGAAATAAATCACACTTGGGAAGATAAATACCAGGCTGGGGAGATGGCCCTTCTGTGCAATTATGAGGATTGGAGTTTGAGTCCCCAGAACCCACTTAAAAATCCAGCCAACATTTAGGAATATATGTATATTTTAATGAAAAATAGGGTTTTTTTTCATTAAAAGAGAGAAAGGAGAGGCATATGGGGGCCTGGTGGGAGGAACGGGAAGGGAGAAATGATGTAATATAATTTCAAAGATAAAATATGTTAAAAAAACAAACCAAACCAACTAAACAAATAAAAATACCAAACAGGCAAGTGTGGTGGCTACCTGTAATCCCATCACCAAGGAGGCAGAAATAATGAATCTCAGGATCAAGCTGGCTAGCTAGACTACCCAGAATTGGTCTCTCACTGGTTCAAAGAGAGACCCTGCCTCAATAAATAAATAAATTAGAAGTCTATTGCAGAAGATACCTGGCATCAACTTCAGGCCCCCACAGGCACACATGACCTTGCACACCCACATGCAAATCGATCTTTTATTTTTTTGGTTTTTCGAGACAGGGTTTCTCTGTAGCTTTGGAGCCTGTCCTGGAACTAGCTCTTGTATTCCAGGCTGGTCTCGAACTCACAGAGATCCGCCTGCCTCTGTCTCCCAAGCGCTGGGATTAAAGGCGTGTGCCACCACCGCCCAGCGCAAATCGATCTTGTTTAGACAAAAGGGGGAGATGATGAGGAAAGGCCATTAACCAATCACATCAAGTTGGGGTGTGTGTGGCCATTTGAACCCCAGGTAACAAAAACCGAGAGAACACAGGTGTGCTCTCTCTCTTCATGTGGTGTCCGCCTGAGGGATAGGACTTCGGACTTTCCACCCTGGTAGCGTGAGTCTCCCTTCTTTTCATTCATTAAAAATACCCTTTCTTCTTGAGCTGGCTTGGTTATTTATTGTGCCAACCTAATACGCTTACAGTTGGCTGTGGATCCAGAAAGTAGAAAAATGCACTCAAGCAAGGAGGGAGTTTTGTCAGGTGTTTGGATAATTTTGATTTTGAGCTTTTTTTTTGGTTTTTCGAGACAGGGTTTCTCTGTGGCTTTGGAGCCAGCGCTGGAACTAGCTCTTGTAGACCAGACTGGTCTCGAACTCACAAAGATCCGCCTGCCTCTGCCTCCCGAGTGCTGGGATTAAAGGCGTGCGCCACCACTGCCCGGCCGATTTTGAGCTTTTTGTGTTCAACTTAGCTCTGTTCAATGATGTCCCAAACTTATTACCAGAGGGAGAGAGGGAAGGTGGAAGTTAAAAGCAGCATTCATAATTGGTAAGTGTCACATGGATAATACAAGGAGGCAGCCTTCGTTAAATTTATCCAATTTTATGACATGCTTTTAGGGTTAAGAAAGGAGTCAGATGGGCAAGACTTCACAGAGGAAGCAGTGTGACTGGGAGAACCTATCAAAGCCAAAGCCTTGTTTACACACCTCAATTCCCTTGCGGATGTCCAGTTATACATTCAAGAGGCCAGTCACTAGAATCACATCCCATCTGGGCAATGAGGTAAGATATCATCAGTGGGAGGAGACCTTGGTCAAGCCCCAACAAGCCTGCTGGCAGAAGAGACTGCAAGGACTCCAGGCCTACAGCAGTGCAGGAGAACTTTTGAGCACATCAGATCTTGCCAAAGCTTTGCAAGATCTTAGACCTAAAGGCACAGATGCATCTGTTTCAGAGACTCAAGCCAACAGTGTTGACTGTAGGCCCATCACTACCCATAAGTCATCTTCACGTTTGGCAGAGGTGATTCCAGAAGCGGGTATCCCACAGATCCTTTGCAATCAATTTCTTGTCACTGAAGAAGATATTAGCAAACAGGAAAAGAAAGTGAAAACAGCAAGAGAAAGACTGGCACTTGTCATGATTGCACACAGGCTAGCAAACGACGCAGAGAAAGTGAGGGGGTCAAAGAGGGCAATCTTATAAACACAGGGAGGGGAAGCTGGGGAGAAGATACTGCAGCTGAAATGCAGAATTGTTTTAACACTTCTTTGCAGTGTCTTTTGTTGTTTTGAGATGTTGAAACTTTAAACTTGACAACACTTCATTAAAATTCTTTGTGTGATGCGAAAAATATAAGTGATAATTATTATTTTTCTCTTATTCTATCCACCTCTTTCTCTGTATTAAAGGTCAAACCCAGCTTTCCGCTCATATCAGGTGAATACTCTACCATAGACCTATATCACCCAGCCAGTAATTATTATTTTTTAAAATCATTTTAAAGGCTGGAGAGATAGCTCTGTGATGAAGATCACTGGCCAAGTATAATCCCCCATATCTACATAGCAGGTTACAACTATCTGTAATTTCAATCCCAAGGGGATCCATTGCTCTCTTCAGATCTCCACAGACACCAGGTACACACACAATACATAGACATAGATGAAAGCATATACATAGCAAATTATTTTTAATTATGTGTATCTGTGTATTGCTATGTGCACATGAGAAGAGGTTCATGAAGTGACCAGAAGGTTTTGTATTCCCTGGAACTGTAGCTATAGGTAGTTGTAAGCCTTCATGCACTGGTGTTGGGAACCAAACTTGGGCCTGCTGTGAGAGTTTTAAATGATCTTCATTATTGAACCAAGTCTCTAGCCCCAGTAGTTTATTTTTGAGATGAGAAAACATTTTTTCTAAGCTCACCACTTTATTTTTAAAAATGTTTATGTACATGAGTGTTTTACCTGCGTGTATGTCTGTGAACGGTGTGCAGAGTTGGTGCCCATGGAGGCCTTAAAAGGATACTGAATCCCCTGGAACTTGAGTTATAGACAATTGGGCACTGTCATACAGGTTCTGGGAAACAAGCCCAGGTCCTCTGGAAGAACATTAAGTACTCTTAACTTCTAAGCCATCATTTACTTGATACCTAATAGTCTTGCATTTTACTAGTAATGTTATAGAAATAGTTTTGACTTCTGACATTTTCAGAAGGCACAATCTCACAGTAACTCCCTTCCCCCTTTTGCCTTTATAGTCTTTTTGCCCCTTCTTAGCAATGATCCCTAAACCTTAGGTTCAGGGATTGTGTTATATGTGTATTCATTGGGACTGAACACCACAACTCTGTATTTTGATTGGTTGTGGTTTTCTGTAAAAGAAAAGTTCCTTGATGCAGGGAGGACTGTGCTTATCTGTGTAAAGGTGTATGATGTGCATATACAGTAAGATGACTTTTACAAATTAACAGCTATCATGTATTTTCCAATTACTAATGAACTACATGTCAAATCAACTGCTTCATAGTTTGAGGGGGCAGTCAGAAGGCTTGACAGCAGGAATGAGACAGCTGCTCACATGGTATCTGCAGTCAGGAAACAGAGAGACAATGTTGGGGTTCTACTCACTCCCTCCTATTTTCTTCTTATTCAGTCTGAGCTCTCAGGCCATTAGATGGTAGCACTCATGTTTAGGATGGATCCTCTTTCCCCAATTAAACTCTGAAAATAGTCTCACGGACATGTCCAGAAGTGTGTCTTCTAGGTAACTCTGGAGCCAGTCAAGTTGACAATGCAGATGACTACCTCACACTATTTCTCACAGTTACGATCTTATGGGTAGTACCGACACCTAGCATCTAGTTTGGTCAATTTCAATTATATAGCATGGTGTTACTGACTGGAATCCTTTGCTCTGGACATAGTTTTTCTACATAACTTCAGTTTTGTGCTCACTAATCTGCATCTGTCCATGCTCACTCCTGCCCACAGTCACAGTCATTCTATTACCTGTTTTCATATATCTGCCTTTCCAAAGAATACATATAGCTATACCATAAAGTCAATCACCCCCACTTCTGTGTGTGTGTTAGTTGTGTGCCACTGACCATGCCAGAAGACAAATTCACGTGTTGATCCTCACCTCTCATCTTATTTGAGACAGGATCTCAAGCCCATGAGCTTCCATCGAGTCTCTTGTCCCTGTCTTACCTCCTCACAGGAGTGCTGGGATTTCAGACACATGCCAGTGTGTCCAGGTTGTGGAATTTAAACTCCATGTCTGCCCAGCAAGCATTTACCTGTAATGGCATTTCAATTGTATTTTAATGAATAAAGCTTTCCTGGGATTTAAAGCAGCTACACTTGTCAGCCTTACAACCAGGTAGTGGTAACACACATCTTTAATCCCAGTAACCACACTAGTTGCCATAGAAATTGGGTGATGCACACCTTTAATCCCAGACCTAGGGAGGATGATAACGCAGGAGGAGACAGCTTGCAGACACCGTCTCATTCTGAGATTTCTGGGGGGCAGGATCGCCATTTCAGACTGAGGTCAAGGTAAGAGCCTGTGGCTGGCTGCTTTGCTTTTTGGGTCTTCAGGTTGAACCACAATTTCTCTTTCTGAGTCTTTATTAATCATGCTTCATATACCCACATGACTCTTTCCCTAGTTTTCATATTTCTTTTTATTCAATCTTATTTTGCTTGAGGTCAACAGGAGTTATTATGTATGTGTGGATAGATGTTTCTGTCCCACCCAGTCATGCAGCCATTCAGTCCCCCCCAAAAAAAAACACACAGAGGCTTATATTAATTGTAAACTGTTTGGCCTATTAGCTCAGGCTTATTAACTAGCTCTTACAGCTTAAATTAACCCATAATTCTTATCTTTGTTTAGCCATGTGACTTGATACCTTTTCTCAGTAAGGCAATATCATCTTGTTCCCTCTGTGTCTGACTGAAGACTGTGTCTTTGCCTTTCCTCTTCCCAGAATTTTCTTAGTCTGGTTGTCCCACCTATACTTCCTGCCTGGCTAATAGACAGTCAGTGTATTAAACTAATACAAGTATATTACTTATATTGCTAATACATTTGTAAACTAATGCACTTGTATTAAGCTAATACAAGTGACAAATCTTTACAGGGTACAAGAGCATTTGTCAGACACATAGCTTTTATATTCCCAGCAACTGAGGAGGTGGATGTGTATATGTGGGGCCAGAGTTACAAGCATAGACTACAGATCTACAGGGGGTGCCACAGAATTATGTAGTGCCTTGTCTTTACAGATTGTGATGGCTTATTCTTGGCTGTTAACTTGATTACATATGAAATTAGCTAAAACACAAATGCCTGGGCCCATCTCTGAGGGATATTTTTTCTTAAGTCATTTGGAGGAGAAACCCACTTTTATTCTGGATCTTTGGGAAGATACACCTTTAATCCAGATCTTTGGAAGTGGGGAAATCAACCTTTAATGTGGGCCACACCTTCTGCTGGCAGCCTTTGGAAAGACTTGGAAGAAGGAAGTTTGCTTCTCTCTTTGCTTGTTCTTGCTTTCACTCTCAATTCCATTCCTTCCTTGACATTAGAGCCCATTTCTTCAGGATTCTGATGTATACTGAAGACAAGCTGAGATGTCCAGCCTTGTATACTGAACAAGTACTGAATTCTTGGACCTTCTATTAATACACAGCCATTATATGCTAACTGGACCACAACCTGTAAGTCATTTTAACTAATCCCCTTTCTCTCCCCTGTGTGTATGTATTATATGTATGTATGCATGTATATAGATAATAGATATAGGCTATATACAGATATAATAAACAGGTATAGGCTAAAGCTGTCCAGCCACGATATATTGGATTTATGCAATATTTCAGTATTCATCTAAGTTATATGTCTGTTTTCTAGACAATTTTTAGAACATTTTGTGTGTGTGTGTGTGTGTGTGTGTGTGTGTGTGTGTGTGTGTGTGTGCACACATGCATGTGGTGCCAGGTACCCATGTAATGGTCAGATAATTGCTTGGGGTAATTGGTTAACTCATTCCACCATGAAAAATCCCAGGAATCAACTCAGGATTTCAAGCTTGGGAGCAAGAGCTTTATATATATATTTTATTATTGTTAAAAGAAAAATTTACATTTACTCCCCTTATTCCCAGCCCTCCCGCTCCCCCACTACCCCACCACCCTCCCCCTGCTTCTTTAAGATGGGGCAGGATACCCTGCCCTATGGGAAGCCCAAGGCCCTCCCCCCTCCATCTCGGTCTAGGAAGATGTGCATCCATATAGAATAAGTTCTCAAAAAGCCAATACATGCAGAAGAGCTAGGTCCCGGTGCCATTATCATTGGTTTCTCAGTCAGTCCCCACTGGCAGTTACATTCATAGGGTCCAGTTAGGTCATATGCTCATTCAGTCCTAGTCCAGCTGGATTCGATGAGCTCCCAATAGATTGAGCACACTGTCTCTGTTGGTGGGCCAGTCCCTCACGGTCCTGACGTCCTTGCTCATCTTCTCCCTCCTTCTGCTCTTCCACTGGACCTTGGTAGCTCAGTCCCTTGTTCTGATGTGAAGAGCTTTTACCTGCTGAGATTACATGTGTATGCCAGGCTGCCTCTATTTTTTTTGATAGTTTGTCTAGATCAGTACCTTGAGTTTAAGTAATTCTTTTCCTTCCTGCTCTAGCAAGCTCATGCCTTTGAGTCTCCATCCTTTTAGCTATAACATGTAAATAAAACCTTCAAGAATTGTGTCTTTGTCCATGTCCATGGGATGTTGCTATAACACAAAGCCACAGAGCACTTAACTAATAATTTATTCTCTTACAATTTTGGTGGTTGGGAATTCCAATATCAAGGTAGTGGCATCTGAGGGGTAGCTTCTTGTTTCATCTTTCTCTGGCAGAAGGTGGAAGAACAAAGGAGGAAAAATGCTAAGTACCTTTTTGGAATCAGAGGAGGCAGAAGAACCAATGCCCACAAGATCTCTGTCAATAGCAGTTTGACTCCATTTGTGGTGACAGAGAGATCCTACATAATCAGAACACTTATTCTCAAATTTCAAAAACTGTTGCCTTGGTGCTCTGTGAGCTTTCAGGGCAAAATCTGAAAAACCACTCATCCCTGAGAGACCAAAGAAACAAAACCAAAGTCTAGTTGGTGAACCACTGGAGTTGATTACAGGTAAAGGTAGCTGATCACAGAAATGTCTATCCCAGGATGGGGGGCTACTATTCAAGACAGCTGTAGCCTTGAAGATCCCTGCAGAATCTGAAGGCAGTTACATGGCTATTCTCCTGTGGCCAGCAATTGTTTACTGTGTTTTATCCTTGGAGAGAGGCCCAGTGAATCTTGTAACTTTCTTTCCCTGTCACCAACTTCATTTTTTTAAAATAAAGATTAATTTTTATTTATGGTGTTTGTGTGTCTGTGTATGTGTGCACATATATGTGAAAGCAGGTACTTTCAAAGGTTAGAAGAGGGTGACTGGAATTACAGTTGGTTGTGAACTGCCCAGTGTGGGTACTGGGAAGAGAACAGAAGAGCAGTATGTGCTCTTAATTGCGGGCCATCTTTCCACCACCAACTTCTTAAGGATTAGGAAGCTCCCCTCAAACTAAAGGTAATGTTTAAGTTAGAGAAACTAACTATAGAACACCTGGGGATTGCATTCCTAACATATAGATTTTGGAAGGGACACTTATACCACAGCAGGAATATAACAAAGATAGCATATACAGAGTTTGTCATCTGTTGTGCTTAACATGTGCTAAGTCTTGTCACCTACTGTGATGTTATTTTCACAATAAAAATCACATCTCTATGTATAAGATAAGTTATATAAGAGTAAATATAAGATAAATTCAGATAAGATTCAATTATACTTGTTTGGAAAGTTATTAATGCACAACTGTAATAAGTATAACACTTATCAATAAGAATTTGAACTATCATGTTCTTGAGTGTATTCTCAAAGAAAGACTACTTAAGTAGACTGAGGATGCAAGACTAACACCAAAGGAAGTTTCCAGCTTTCTCATTTTGATTCTTAGCCATTGGCTGTCATCACTTATGATTTTCCAAATGTGTGGAGACCAGATTAAGAGTGCATACTACTCTTCCTGAAGACCCAAACTCAGTCTCCAGCATCCACATCTAGTGGCTTGCAAGACACTGTGACTCCCTTCTGGGGGATCCAACACTCTTCTGGCCTCTGCAGGTGGCATAACACACACACACACACACACACACACACACAAACACACACACACAGATAAACACACACATGCATAAATTATATAGGTGTAATTTCTTTTTTTTAAAAGTGGGCTAGAGTTAAAGATTTTTTGTTTGTTTTGTTTTTTAAATATTTATTATTTATTATGTATAAAATATTCTGTCTGTGTGTATGTCTGCAGACCAGAAGAGGGCACCAGACCTCATCACAGATGGTTATGAGCCACCATGTGGTTGCTGGGAATTGAATTCAGGACCTTTGGAAGAGCAGGCAGGCATCTCTCCAGAGCTATAGGTGTAATTTCTAAGAAGTATGTAGAGATCATACAGTGTATTCCAGAAAATTCAAAGCAGGACAGTTGTGAAGCTAGTCTATACTGCTTACTTGTGTTCAGAGTACAAGAAGATAAAAGAAAATTTAAATGGCTTGACTTTTCCCATTGTCTTCCTCCATGTTAGTTTTCCATAATGCCATCATGTTCCAAGTTCTAACTCTGGTTTTGGAGTCATTTCTGACCCACTCACTCATGCCTTTACCTACTTCCTGTTTTGGATGATCCAAAAGGCGAAGGGAAATGACCCAAGAGGATTTGGGTGGAAATCCTATGGAAGATGAGTTCAGAGAATTTAAGTTTAAGAGAAACTTGAGACGGCCAGACCTTCATGAGGTTGAGGAATTGGAGAAACACACACCAGTGTGATAACTGTCACTGGAGTCAAGGGAAGGCATGCAGTGTGTGACTACGAGTGTGCACACCACATTGAAGGGGTGTGTTCATTTTACACCATGACAATTTCTATACTGGTGTGGTTTGAAAGTAGATATTGTTCCTTAGAATTTCACATATTTAATCTCCAGCTGCTGACACTGGGGTGATTGTGGGAAAGTTGTGAAATGGAGCCTTTCTGGAAGAAGGGGTTCATAGGGTGATGGGCTTTGAGATGTTTTAGTGTGGCCCTGCTTCTTGTTCCCTGTTCCTTAACTGCCTCTGTAATATAACTAGCTTAGTGCCTGCTCCAGCCACCACCTTATCTCCACCTGGGAACCTGGCTGTGTTCCCCTGGAACTGTAAGCCAAACTAAACCCTCTTTTATTTTACTTTTTTATTCATTTTACAAACCAACCACAGTTCCCCCTCCCTCCCACCCTCCCACTCCCTCTTGCCCTCATCTCATCCCATTCCCCATCCATTCCTCCCCAAAGGGTAAGATCTTCCATGGGGAGTCAACAGAACCTGGCACATCTTTTCTTTATGTTGCTATTGTCAGATATTTTGTTTTAGCAGCCCCAAAGTAACTAATACAACAATTTGATGAGTTCTGTTGTTCTTGAAGAATTGGATACCATGAGGCCACAGACCACAGCTAAGAGTCTCCACCAGGACTTCACAAAGGAGGAACATTTCTCTCTTGTCTCCAGGGACCCCCTCAGGGATCACATCAAGAAAGTCACAATTGCTGGATCTGATCCATGTGGTTTATTTATTCTTTGGACCCTGATAGGGGAAAGGTACTGCTGGCAGGTGGAGTCACGGGAGCTTCCTCAGATCTAGGTGAGGCAGGTAATAACCTAGGCGGTGACGTTGAACCTGGTAGTCTCCCTCCTTTTTTCTTCTGCAGACAGTCACCTGTGAGAGTCAGGAGAAGTCATAAGAATGAATGAGCCAGCCAGCCAGGTAGGGGAGAAATCAGGAATAAAAACATGACTAAAACCAGAGGCCTGATATTTCTTATATTACTCTTCTTCCTTTTTCTGTTTAGGTTTTTCCCTTTAAACACCTTTTCCCCTTACTAGTCTCATTAATTCACCCATATATCTCCTTCTGAATTAATTACTATTAAACAAATACTTAGCTATGAACCATGTATAAAATTGTCTGTCATCCATCAATAATCTAGTCTCTACTTGCAGCATCAGTTGCCTTTGTATTATCTATCAACTTGCAATCATTTATGATTCTATCATCTATCTATTGTGTATTAATAATATATTCTCTGTTATCTATATAGCTACCATCAGCCATCTGTGTAGTCTTCTGTCAGTTAGCATCTGTCAACCATCTATTCATCATCTCTATATATATTTCTAACTATCCAGCACTCATCTACTTATTTATATTTTTCCCTAATATTGCTTTCTCATCTCATTCACAGCTTGATTTCTGTGCTTCTTCCCCACTGTCATTTTCTTAGCTTAAAAGGGAAATAACTCACATGCAATAAAGTCGACATATTTAAAGGGAATGATTTAGTGAAGCATAGAGGTGTGTGTCTCTACTCCCAGAGGTGTGTGTCTCTACTCCCAGAGGTGTCTCTACTCCCAGAGGTATGTGTCTCTACTCCCAGCAGTTAGGAAGTTGAGTTAGGGAGACTATCAATTCAATGTTAGCATGGGCTATGTTGTGAAATTCAGTTTAAAAAAGAATCAAATGAATTATGAGTTTTTATTACAACTCCTTAAACCATCATTAAGAAAGGGAATGAAAAAGTACCTATTCATTATCTCTGTGGTCTGTTCATCATAATTCTTTCTTCCCTGCCATTTGCAAACATAATTACATTTGCATGACTCAAGAAATCAGGCTGATTTCTGTATCTACAGATTAACCATTCACTTTTTTTTTATTACGGAATAGCATGCAATTGTTGAGCTATACCTCTTGATAGAAACTGAGCTTGTTTAACTTTCAGGTTGAGTTTATTCTCCCTTTTTTTCTTCTCTTTTTGGTTTGGCTATGACTAAAAGGGTAATTATGCCCATTTTTGTACAGGCCTTTCGATAGGTGGTCTCTCTTTCTTTATAGTCTTCTAAAGAACTTTTTCATATGATATATTTTCATTGTTTTTCCTCCCTCAACTCCTCTAAGATCATCTCCTTTTCCCTAACCCAATCGACATTGTGATCTTTTGTTCTCTCTAAAAAAAAAAGCAAGAAAAAAAATCAAAATGAAAATCCAATAAGACAAAAGAGTGCCAAAACAAACCAAAAAAATCCTATCCCTCCACCCAAAAAATCCCAATGAAGTTCATTTTGTGTTGGCTAACTACTCTTGTCCATGGTGCCTGCTCTGGAGTGTGTTAATATACCTAGTGACACTCCACTGAAGAAAAATCATTTGTCCCTTTGCCAGCAAAGATCAATTGTAAAGAACTTCTTGGTTAAAGGTGGAACTTTGTATCTCCCTCCCCCTTTCAGTGCCGGAATTTTGTCTGGCTTGAACTTGTACGGTCTTGTAGAAAGGCATGTTCATTTTTCTTGCATAAATTAATAGGATTGGGATGGTTGTGTCCTATGGCAAGTATATATAACTCTCAAAGAAATGATCAACCTACATTCTGCTAGCTCTCAGTAAGAGTTCCTGTTACTTCAAATCTTTGCCAACACTTACTAATCTCAGCCTTCTAGTTATTGTTTTATTCATTTTGCTATATCACTGTGTGCATTTCACTAATGACTAACATTAGAACTTTACGATCTATTGTAGAGCATGCTGACTACAGTTAATGTAATATATATTTCACAATGCCCAGGGTAAGAGTAATACCACACAAAATGATATGATATTTACTTGGTTTAGTTATTTAATGAATACCTTGTAAATTATACAAATACACATTATCTGTGAAATAGAAATAAAATAGATGCTAGGCATGGTAAAACACACTTATCATCCCATTACTTGGGAGACAGAAACTGGGAGGTGGAGGAGTCCTTAAACTCAAGATCCTTCTTTGCTACCCACCTGGAATAAAACTAACTAACTAACTAACTAACTAACAATAGCAGTAAAATTAGAAAAGAGAGATTAAAGTGTCCAGACACACACACACACACACACACACACACACACACACACACACACACACACACACATATATATATATATAGTCTAGAAGAAAATGTTCACAAATCCTATCACCAGCAAAGGACTTGTATATGTATAATAGACAGTTGTACTGCATAACTCTAGGGCCTTATTTTATGAATGCAGTGTTACTTTACAAACATTATAGACAGTATTTAAAGAAGCTTAGATGGCTACAATGACACTCAGCAGCATCAGTTTTGGAGAACATTGTCATTGATGTGACATAATTATCACATCCTAGGACCATCCTCGACCAAAGAAATGCTATATGAGACTTGCCTGTTTAAAAGTTCTTAAGAATTCAGTATTGAGAATACAGGAAACCCCACCCCACTTCCTTGCTCACCAGGAAACAGCACATCAGGCATGTAATGAACACCAGTAGTACTGCCAAGCAGATGAGAATGATGGCCCAGAAGGGAAGACCTGGGGAGGCAAACAGTGGCATGAATCCTCCATTGTCCCCTCCTGGCAATCCTTCCTGAGCCCTGTGTGTCCTGAGGATGGGTATGAACCTTGTAGAGAGAGCTTAGTGATTCAATTCCACATGACTTCACATCCCATTTCTTCCTGTATGGGCTTCCAGTATGACAGAATCCCTAATGTCTGTCCCCTCAGTCTCATCAGTCCTTGCCACGGCTTGACCCTCTCTCATATTGATCCTCTGTACACAATACTTGGTGACATTGTTACAGATAAGGTGTTCCTTATGATATCCCAGGCATGGATGACTCCGAAACTTACCAGAATTCTTTATCATATCGTCATCCCTGTTTGAAGAATACCCTGGAAATAAATGATGCACATGAGCATGTCTTATTTATTTACTTATTTATTTATTTTGAATTTTTTCAAGGCAGGATTTCTTTGTGTAGCCCCTAGCTGTCTTAGAAGTCACTCTGTAAACTAGGCTGGCCTCAAACTCAGAGATCCTCTTGCTTCTGCCTCCTGAGTGCTGGGATTAAAGGCATGTCCTACATTGTTTGGTCAGCCTTCTTTACTACCTGAGGCTAGGTATAAATACAAGGTCTTAGGCATGAGAGAATAGTTTTGTAACACTGAGATAAACCCTCAGTCAGTTGTTACTTTCTCTTTTTAACTTTTTTTTTGTTCTTTTTGAGACAGGATCTAATTATGCCCCAGCTGACCTGGAACTCACCATTTATTTCAGGCTGACCTGAATCACAGAGATCTACCTGCCTCTGCCTCCATAGAACTTAGATTAAAGACATTCATCATCATGCCTGGCTATTCATTTAAATAAAACTTTAAAAAAAGTAGACAGAATAGCATAATAATCACTGCTTAAATTTAACTTTTGTCCAATTAAAATAGTATTTGCAAATGATTACCATTTACCACTCTTGCTTCATTGAGCATTTTCATTCAAATTTTAAAATGAATTAGATATAATAAATTTTCCCTGAAAAAAAAAAACTCTAGCTAAGAACCCATGGCTGGGAATATCATCTTGCCTTCCCTGACCAGGGAACCTTACCATCCACAAGGACACTCTTCCTGTCCAGTGTGAAATTCAGCAACTGGGTACCATTCTGTGTCATCCGAAGGAATTCCTCATAGATAGCAATTCTGTCCACTCGCCGAGCCAATGGTGAGAAGTTACACAGGGAGTCTACCCCTGTGTGGTTGCTGTTGGAGACAGACCTGAAAAGGCACAGAGGGTGAAGAGGGGGTGTTTCTTATTCTACAATTATTATATATTCTTTGTTGCCAGTCTCTTTCTCAGAGGATTTTGTCCAACAGTGTCAACATTCTGCACTTGCACTTTCAGATACAGGTTTTAGCTGTATCATATTGCTACTTGATACTAGAAATGTGGCTAGGCCTAAATGAGTATTCTGTATTATATTCCTCGGAAGGTTCTGTGATCATTGTGTAATGAGGTGGAAAGATTTTACGAGCCAGAGGTCAGGGAGGAGGGCTGTGAGCTAGTGTTTTCCAGATATAACTGGATCACTGCATTCATGAGCTCACGGCTGCTGTTGGTTGCCTACAAATAGCTTGCACAAGATAAAGCCAGGCGAAGACCTTGCTGCTGAAGGCAGCATATACTTTTTTCATAGGACATGAGAAATCTAGCTGAAACTGACCAGGAAGATTCATCCCTAATGGCCAGCTTTCACAGCACTGGGACATGCTAGGCAGGATTCTGGGGCGGGGGTCACTAGCAGTCCTACACAGGTGTTAACCCTAGGAGCTACACTTATGACCAGTCTGGCAAGACTTTCTCATGGGTTCAATAATGGCACAAATGGTATAGGGGTAACCAATTGCTTTCCAACTGGATTTTTTTTTTTTTGGTTTTTTCGAGACAGGGTTTCTCTGTGGCTTTGGAGCCTGCGCTGGAACTAGCTCTTGTAGACCAGGCTGGTCTCGAACTCACATAGATCCGCCTGCCTCTGCCTCCCGAGTGCTGGGATTAAAGGCATGCGCCACCACCGCCTGGCTCCAACTGGATTTAAGACCTGCTTGCTCTACAGAAGGAAACATATGCCCGGTACTTTAAATCTGACCAAGAACCCAGAATTGTGACGCTCATAGTCCCCGTGAATGAGCCCACTACTATTATGTCGCTCAATGGACATAGTTGGCATAGGCCATCAACAATGAGTCATAATTACATGGAGTCTGCAGTATTATGGGTTCCTAGATCTCGCCTCAGGTGAGATTCCGCAATCTTATTGAAAAATATTTTTATTGTTTATTTGTGTGTGTGTATCCATGTATGTGTGTGTGTGTATCTCTGTGTGTGTGCTTATTCAAATATTGCCAATTTTATGCAGGTGTGTATTTGCCATAGTTCTACTCTTTGGATTCTATGACCCCTCCTACCAATCGCCATCATATCTGGTTGGCTTCACAAACTCAGTTAAGTTTCTAAGACGGTTAGACTTTATGAAAAAGCTAGCTTTTAGGCAACAATTTTATATGCCTTAGGCTGTCTTTCCTAAAAATAGGAACCAGGAAAGTATGAAATAGGAATCATTTTAAGTTTCTATCACCCTGCCCAGCTCTGGGGTAACAGGTGCACGAGGCCATGCCAAGTTTTTGATGGGTTCTAGGGATTCAAACTCAGGTCTCCGGTTTACTTACTAAGGCATCTGCCTCCTCCCTCGAATCTATATCATGACTGCTATCCCTGACCAGACCACTAGAGGGGAGTGCTGTCCCATGACAGTGCCTCGTGGCTGCACTGTTATACTGCAGAGACTCTACACATTAGTAATTTCCCAGATTTGATGGTGCAGGGCTGTAATGCCAGCATTCTACACCAGAGGTGAAGGTAGCGAGAGCAGAAATTCAAGGTCATATTCAGTTACATAATGAGCTTGAAATCAAGAAGTCCTCAGGGCCAACAGGTCCTGAATTGGCACTTACCTGAAGGCTAAAACTTGACAGTCAGAAAAATAACTCTTGATGCTGCTGTTTCTGAAAAGCTGGTTGAGCTGAAAGAGAGGGGAAAATTTCCTATGTCAGAACCTCAGGTTCCACTGTCAAAGAAATTTACCAGCCACTAAGTATCCTTTCTAAACTATGTTTTCATTGACAAATGCAAGCCCAAGCATAGGATGTCTTGTCCCAGGGTACGGCACAGCTGTAGCACCCTTTGCCAGCCACTGAGTCTCTTGTGTTCTTCATGATTCGTAAATGGGAATAAGAATGTGCTCTCGGGAACTCTTATTTTTAAAATATTACCCACTGACCCAGTGTCAGCAGTCAGTTTCTGCCTGGGAGTGAAGTGGACAAGCAACATGATTCTCACCGCGTATTCAATACTTCTCTTGTTTTGCTGGTGTTTGGTGGTGCCTGGCTGGGCTATGTCTTGGGAATAGGGTAGGTTGGTGATGGTGAAGTTCAAGTTGAAATGCTGAGAGCTGGAACTGGTTGTTGGATTTTCTGTTGGCAGAAGAGTGGGTGGCTTCGTGTCTAGAGAGAGAGAGAGAGAGAGAGAACTTCCATATTAAGGATTTGTCAACAACCAATCAGCCATTCATTATGGGCATCCAAGGAGGCAGCTCATCTTAGTTTATATGGAGGATACTAAAGAAGATGGCTCACTCACTCACTCAGTTTGCATTCACTGTGCAAGGATAAAGACCTGAGTTTGAATCTCTAACACCCACACAAACAACTGGGAACAATGGCCTACTGCTATTTATTCTGCTAAATTTACATAGCATAAACTACCTTATCAATTAATATCTCTCTCACCTAGATACTAATGCTACTTTCAGGTCTTACCAAGTGAAGTCCTTTTGCACAGTAGACGACAACAGTTAATAAAGAAATTCATAACTAATCAAAGTGCAGAGAATAAATTTCTCTGGTGTGTTCAGCCACAAATGGGACACAATGCCCCTGTTAGGTCTAGGAACCATCATGGAATAAGGGGTGGAAAGACTGTAAGAGCCAGAGGTCAGCAAGGACTGGAGCAAATCAGTATCTTATAGGCAAAATAGCACTGCTGTACCTATGAGCTGTGGTTATCATCTTGTATCAAGGTTGATACAAGATTAATCCACTAAACATTCCGGCATGGGATTTAGAGGACTCACAAATGGGAAGAAACTTCAGAGTAAGAGGAACCAAAATTTTACAGAGGTTCATATTACTCAGATATTTCTTTTTGCCTAATCTGGTTCTATTTTCTGGAATGTTCTTCCACCTTCTTCACTCAGAAAACCCGTCTAGTCCTCCTGGGTGAATTTGCTTTCTTTTGTTCTAGACTTTTCAGGTGTCTTTTAACTCACTAGTGTGGGATTTTTCCAGCTTCTTTATGTAGGCATTTAGTGCTATGAACTATCCTATTAACACTGCTATCATTGTGTCCCATAAATTTGTGTATGTTGTGTGGTCATTTTTGTTGAATTTTAGGAAGTCTTTAATTTCTTCCTATTCTTTTAGGACAGGCTCCAAAGCTACAGAGAAACATTTTCTCAAAAAACCAAAAAACAAACAAACAAACAAAAAATGACAAGAGACTACAATTACTCTGATACCCAAACCACGTACAGACATTACTAAGAAAGAGAATTACAGACCAATTTCACTCATGAACATTGATGCAAAAATACTCAATAAAATACTGGCAAACCGAATCCAAGAACACATCAGAAAAATCATTCACCATTATTAAGTCAGCTTTATCCCAGAGATGCAGGAATGGTTCAACATACAAAAATCTGTCAATGTAATCCACCACATAAACAAGCTGAAAAAAGACCAGATGATCATCTCATTAGGTGCTGAAAAAGCCTTCCACAAAATACAACATCCCTTCATGATAAAGGTTTTGGAGAGAGCAGGGATACAAGAAACATACCTAAACATAATTAAGGCAATATACAGCAAGTCAACAGTCAAAATTTAAATGCGGGGAAATCAAAGTGATTCCACTGAAATCAGGAACAAGACAAGGTTGCCCACTCTCTCCATATCTATTCAATATAGATTAAGGTTCTAGCTAGAGCAATAAGACACCAAAAGGAGATCAAGGGGATACAAATCCAGAAAAGAAGTCAAACTCTCACTATTTGTTAATGTTATGATACTTTACATAACTGATCCCAAAAATTCTACCAGGAAACTTCTACAACTCATAAACACCTTCAGTAATGTAGCAGGATAAAAGATTAACTCAAAAAAAAGTAACTCTGCTGTACACAGATGATTAATGGACTGAGAAATCAGAGAGACATCACCTTTCACAACAGCCACAAACCAAGCAAATACCTTGGAATAAAACTCTAACCAAACAAGTGGAAGACCTGTATGACAGGAACTTTAAATCTTTGTAGAAAGAAATTGAAGAAGACACCAGAAAATGGAAAGATCTCCTGTAGGTAGAATTAACAGACTAAAAATAGCTCTCTTACGAATAGCAATCTACAGATTCAGTGCAATGTCCATCAAAATCCCAGCAAAATTCTTCACAGACCTCCAAAGGACAATACTCCATTTCATATGGAAAAGCAAAAAGCCTAGGATAACCAAAACAACCCTGTACAATAAATGAACTTCTGGAGGCATCACAATCCCTGACTCTGAGATACCTTGTTACATCTGGTCAGAATGGTTTAGATAAAAATATTGAGGACAGCTTATGTTGGAGAGGATGTAGGGTAAGGGGGAACACTCCTCCACTGCAAACTTGTACAGCCACTTTGGAAATCAGTATGGTGGTTTCTCAGAAATTTAGAAATCAGTTTACCTCAAGACCCAGCAATACCACTCATGGGCATATGCCTAAAGGATACTCAATCATACCACAAGGACACTGGCACTTCTTCAACAGTGTTCATAGCAGTATTTGTAATAGCCAGAACCTGGAAACAAACTAGATGTCCCTGCACTGAAGAATGGATAAAGAATATGTGGTGCATTTACACAATGGAGTATTACTCAGCTGTTAAAAAAAAAAAAAAAAACAATGACATCAGGAAATTTGCAGGCAAATAAATGGAACTAGAAAAAAAAATCACCCTTAGTAAGGTAACCCAGACTCAGAAAGACAATCATGGTATGTACTCACTCATAAATGAACTTTAGATGTAAACCAAAGGATAGCCACAGCTCTAGAGAAGCTAGGCAACAAGGAAGACCCTATCAGAGACACATGGATTGCTCTGAAAATGAGAACTAGATGAGATCTCCTGAGTAAACTGGGGGCTAGGGGAGTCAGTAAAGGGGAGTGAATGAGAGATGAGAATGTGAGAGAACAGGATAGTTGAGGTGGGAGAGAGATGGAGCAGTAGAACAATGAGAGATCTTGATAGAGGGAGCCAATGTGGGGTTAGGGAAAAATCTGGTGCTAGGGAAATTCCCCCAAATCCACAAGGATGACCTCAGTTAAGATTCCTGGCAATAGTGGAGAGGGTACCCAAACTGGCCTTTCCTGCAATTTGATTGGTGAATATACTATCATCATAGAACCTTATCCAGTAACTGATGGAACCAGATGCAAGAATCTACAACCAAGAACCAAGCCATGCCCCAGGAATCCAGATGAAGAGAGGTAGGAAGGAATATAGGCGCAAGATGGAGAAATCTACAGT
Source organism: Dicrostonyx torquatus (assembly GCA_028555095.1). Taxonomy (NCBI): domain Eukaryota; kingdom Metazoa; phylum Chordata; class Mammalia; order Rodentia; family Cricetidae; genus Dicrostonyx; species Dicrostonyx torquatus. Next base: position 321,865 of record JAQHUG010000552.1, on the reverse strand, counting down.
GAGAGCTAAACAAGTTTGTGGAAACTCATGAACACTTGACTGACAGCAATGAACACTAGAGATTCTGTGGGACCGAACTAGGGCCTCCATATGTGGGGGACAGTGGTGAAGCTAGGACTATCTTAGGAGTCAATGACAGTAGGACCAGAATCTAGCCCTGTTGCATGAACTAGCTTGTTGGAATCCATTTCCTATGGTGGCATGCCATGCTCAGCCTTCATGCAGTGGGTAGGGGCTTGGTCCTGCCCCAATTTAATATGCTAGACTTTGGTGACTCCCCATGGGAGCCCTTATGTGTTGAGAGGAGTGGATGGGAGATGGGATGGAGGAAAGGTGAGGGGGGAAGGGAGAAGTATTGGGGGAAAACTGTGGTTGGAATGTAAAATGAAATTTAAAAAATTTCATCTTGCTGTTTTTCAAGATGGTTTTAAACCCCTTGGCTTAAATAATTTTCCTGCCTCATCTTTCCAAATATTGAGGACTAAAAGTGCAAACCACAATCCCTTGCTACAAACTAACATTTAACAATCATTTCTCTGATTCCTGCCAGTAAAATGGAAGTGATTCACAACTTCATTTATTGCGATGATAACCCCAGCTTGCGTTTCTAACTCCTTCGCTCCTGGATGGTTGAAGATATGGGCAGGGACCCCTGAATATAGTGGAGGGAGGTTTGATATTGGGTTACTTACCACTAGGGGTAGTTCCTGCAATCTGGTGAGTGTAACCTGGAAGATAGGGAGGCGCGGTATTGGTGAGGTATTTATGAAAATAGCTTAGCAACCTGGAACCTCAATCATGTCAAGCTATAAATATATTCCTGACTTGTGAGAGCACCAAGTCACTCCTTCAACACATCTTCTTACTAGCTGACTAGCCACCACCTGTTAATTTCCCCCTTGTGGGCAAACATATCCATGAGCTAGATGTGGTGTACCAGTCCAGCCCGAATTGGTTTTAGATGTGTGAGCGTACTTTTAGGGAAAATTCTCTATCACCTTATGAGTGCCTGGGTAGACATGAATATGATTAAAATAAAATGCATCATTAGAAAGTGTAGCCACAATGAGCAAAGATTTATATGACTTACACATAACAATCAAAACAGAAAGCCATCTGCAACCCACCCCTAGCTGACAACTCAACCTCTTCCAGGACCCACAGAAAGGAGCCTCGAGAAAGTGACTCGATGCTCTTGAGCAAATCTAAGCTTCAGCTTGCTCTTTCCTCTCAGTTTATCTGGTCAGTATAGTTTGCTTTGTTTTTGAATTGAAGCTCTTGTTACTTAATTATTTGTGAGTGCTTTTTCAATTCTTTGAAGGAATACTAAGAACTCAGAAACACTAAGAGTAGACAGACACCATGAATAACTTTGGCAGTATAGAAAAAAAATTAAAAGATGTGTGAAACACTCCACAGCAAGTCACAGACCACACTCACCATTGACATAGAGACTATTCTGGTCCAGGATGTAGCTGCCCAGCTGTGTCACTCCGTGGGTCAGCTGGCTCAGCTTTGTATACAGCTCCTGAGTGTCAAGCTCAGAATATGCTGGGTGATAGGAACAGATAACATTCACACCAGTGGCTGTTCCATTCTTCTTAGGCCTGAACAGAAAGGGATATAGAGACCTTAGAAAGATCCTAGTATGA